>VWZT01008435.1:705610-725667 GCA_013397055.1 Pachycephala philippinensis
GCCCTCGGCACCCTTGCCGCTGGTGGCCCCTCGGGGAGGGGACGCACCTGCCTGCCCCGCGGCCGAGGGACGGGGCTGAGGCAGCGGGGCCCGGCGGGGTGCAGCGAGGACACGTCCGGGACGGCGCCCGCCGCTGCTTCCAGCGGGTCCCGGCTCTCGCCACAGGGAGAAAGAGGTGTTACAGGCTGTGTTGTGTGGTCCTCGCGTGGTATGTGATTCTGCTCCCCTGGGCTGTCACATCCCGGGATGATTGCACATTTCTCTAGGGCTGCTTTCCTGTCATGGTCTTCTTACCAGTCTCAATATTTCTTGGCATCTTCAACTAGAGGATGCTTACCTATCTGAACCCACACCAAGTCTCTTTGGTAGTGATCAAGAGTCTCCAGAATTCTCTTTTCCTAACACTGTTTTATACAGCATGTGAAGCACTTTAGTCTATGGAATCTGTCTTAGCCACATTTATTTCTAATCTAAATTTATGGATAGATCTCTTCAGTACTCAGGAGACAAGTGTCTCCTTTTATTTCTCCCCTTCCAGGAAAAGGTTTGGAGTTTAGTTCTTGGATATCTAAGCAATCAAAGGGAAAAATAAAGCTACCTTCTGCCTAAAGGCTTTGGAAGTTCCGTGCTGCATTTTAGTAGATTTATTTGATTGGGGTTTTTTGTTTGTTTGTTTTGTTTTTGTTTTTGTTTTTGTTTTGTTTGGGTTTTTTTATTTATTTTAAGATTGATTGTATTTATTCTTTCCAGATTGTATCGCTTTCAGAGGTGCGTTTTTGAAACAAGTGTTTAAAATTATTGTTTCCAAGACTGATGAAGAACTAGTTAAGTTAGAAAAAGGTAAAGCTGTGGGCTAAAGAAAGAGGTTTGGAATTTGGGCCTGAATGTCATTTATTGATCAAGGAATAAAACAGATGAAAATTGTGATAAGCAGTGTTTTTTGTGACCCTCAAAATTAATTTCAGTTCTCAAAACTAGAAATAGAACTGTGTGTGAGTATGTTTCGACTTGGAGAGGAATCTCATTCGTTTGTTTTGGTTTGTGTTTTAGTCTGGGAATCAGTTTCAGTGGTGTTGCTGGATGTTAAGTCATGGAGTGCCATGTGACAGATCCAAGTCCAGACTGGCTAATGAAATCACACAGCACTGTTTCCCTGACAGATCAATACACTTCAAACTGATACATAACTTTTGTTTCATTATGTACTCTTGTCCTCTGTCTACTCAAAGGAAGCATCAGCATTATAATTAGGTTTTAAAAGACTAGTCACCATTCTAATGCTATATTGGGAACTCCTGAATTTATATTGGAAAATAACAGGCGTCTCTGAGACACCTCCATGTTTTGGTTACTGCTGTGCTTGCCCCACTTATTTCCACTTGGTGCTAATAAATATAATGAAGTGGTGGTGCATGGTAGTTATATTCACCAGTCTTTGTCTTGCTTTTGCTATATCGACTCTTCTCTTCAATTTCCTCATTATCTACTTCTAATCCTACAGACCAAAAAATGATTTATAGGCTTGGCTGACTTGCTGGAGTGAATATGTGCAGTTCCTCATTCAAATGTAGCATTCCCTATGTTATCACTGTCTTTCTGAGTTATTACAAACATTTACTGGAAGTCATGGGGGTGACAAAAGAATGTGCTGTGCCTACATTATAAGCTTAATTTATAAAACTTGAGATGGGCTGCTGAAATCTTTAAAAGATTTTTATCCCTAAAAAGAGACACACATCATCCTTGCAGCTTCATCTCTGCCACATTGTGAACTGGTGTCTGCTGACCATGAAGGCTAGCATGCCCTTCACATACACTCTAATTTACAATAATTACTGTATTTTTGAATGGAAGAAGCTTGTATATTTATCACACAGATCATTAGAAAGGTCATTTTTTGGAGGGCCACAAACGGTTTTGGAAACTACACTGAAAAAGAAAAGTTGTCTTCCCCATGGTTCCTTACTTTATGTAGTGCCTAGTGAAAGCACTAGAAGAAAAAACATGAACATTTTTTCGCTTTTTTTCCCCAGTCAAATAGAAACGCTGAAAATATGAAACACTGTAACATTCAGCAAACCATTTGACACATATTTTAGTATCATTAATACTGTGGAGAAATTGCTTTTGGAAATTCCATGCTTTCACTGGAAACTAACTTAGGTATTAAAAAGGCCCTGAGGTATAACAGCTCATCAAACAGTACCTAAGGCACATGCAGTGGTGCGCAATTCCCTCACTGTGATGCTGAAAGGGAATGTGTAGGATGTTCTGTACTGTGTGACCATTAAAAATTAAGATGATACTCAGCTATGTCCCTTTCCAATCCAGTTCATAAATCATCATTTCACAAAAAGTGAAACCAATCAAAATGAACAGAAAAAAACCCTGGACATTTAACAAGACCAAACTGGACTTCCGGTATACACGGGCTTGTTACATTGTGGCTCTGAATAAGATTCTTTTACTAAGAATACTTGCATTAAGTCCCTCTCTAAAATTTTAAGATTTGTCTTCCCTAAGGAGACCATCAAAATTTGGTGAGGGGAAGAGGTGTAACTTATTTGTGATGTCTGTTAGTTTGACTGAGAATTAATTAAAAGCTCTTCTTTCAGGTGAGACTTTCAGTCTTTTAGTGAGTATCTTGCTCAGTAGCTCATAAACATTTTTACATGTTTTAGATTGGGTATAATTGTTGATTTTGTTTACAGAAGGTGGTTGGGTTTTTTCCTGGGAAAAGATCAGCCATTTAGCTGATCGGTTTTACACAATTTGTAAATAACCTCTTAACTGCTCTCGTTAACTGCAGTCTAAGTAAATTAATACAGATGCCAACATTTTAAAGATAATAGGAATTTTTAGACTAACATTTAAAAAAGGAGTTGTTTTATATATACTTAAACGTCTTATGAAAATATATTTCCCACACACTGGAGATAATTTAATGTGTGATTAGCTCTTTCAGTGCCTGGGCTTTCAGGAATGTATACACATACCTACATTCAACAGGACTACTCAAGTGGTTAAAATTGAGCATGTTATTACACATTTGTTTTAGTGCCAGTGATTAGCCAATATTTGGAAATTTGTGTGCTATTTCTTAGAAACATGATAGAGTCAAGTGGGGTTTGATTCTGACCTATTTGTATGCAGAGAATATAGACATATCTTGTTTCTTTGAATGCAGTAAGTCATGAAATGAGTGACCATACTGGGCTGCTCACTCATAATGCCAAGCCACACATCCATGCCCCCCCAAGTGGCTCTTTTACTCACACAAGCAGGGGTTTTTAAGTGCCACCTAATGCTGTGGTGAGCAGCACAGAACTCACAAACATTCGTATGAAAAGGGGATCTAAGTACAATGCTTGGGTGTCTGTTGAAAGATTTCCCGTTAGCTTTGGACTAACTGGAGCTGAAGCTGAGTCCTGTCCTTGCTTTCCTATACTGCTCTTGATCCTCGATCCTCTTCTGTCCATATCGTAAACACCTCTGACTGTTGCAGTTTTGCCTGCTTTTTGTCTGAACCTTTTTTTCTCATTTTTAATGTTGCCTAACTATCTGAACTTTGTGTTGAAGACATTGGTATGTCCCATTATACTGGTGCAAAGGACCCCTCAGGTATCCTAACCCTGCTCTGATCTCTGACCTTGTCTTTTACTCATTCTGAACCAGGTGTCTTTCTCAAAGTCATCTGACAATAGACTCCAGTGATAGTCTTATCTGGAGTCTTGTTCAGGCAGAGCAGCAAGTTCTGTCACTCCGTCCCTGTTTACATATTCGTGGTGTTTTCTTACTGTCTCCTTGATTTTCTGATGTCCTTGTGTCTTCCTGGCATAAATATGTACAGTTCCAGCAAAGGAGTACATTTGTATTCACACCTTATTGTACAAATCCTGTCTTACAGGACCGAGCACCTTTTTCAGTCCTATGCTGATCCTCAATTTGGAAGGTAGATTGTATTCTTTGCCATTACTAAGCTAGCAGGCATTGAACGTATTCCTTTACTTACTCTGAACAAAACATGGATAGAAGGATAGATCACAACTACATCAGGAACTGCCCACAGATCACAAACAGCTTACAAAACTCCAGATGCATTAGTCTTTGCAAAAGTGCTTAATAATTGCAAAAATAAAATGACTGGCCTTTGCACTTGATGTGTTTTATTTGTTGCTCATAATCATTTTTAGAGGGTAAGGAATGTTATAGAGGTGAATTTCTTTAATTCCTAACTGAACAAACTGTGTTTAAGTTGAGAAGAGGAACTCTTTGAGGAACATCCTGTCATTAAACCTGTCCAAATACTTCTTGTCCAGATGGATGCTTGCATCAGGTTTTGTTATGCATTTATTACAATTAACTTCAATAACAGATAATACGTGATTCTGAATGAAAGAGTGAGTCTGAAATTACACAAATCTTCCTCACTATAATGATTCATCAGGTAGGATTCATTTCAGCTTTCTGATCTATCTTTTTTTATTATTATTATTATCCCACGCTCTGTAGTGATGACAGAGTTGTGATGGAGAACAGGCAGAAGTTACTGCTGGGAGCCTTTGTCAAAAGCTTGATGCAGGCAGCCTGGGCCTGATGATGATTCACTGATGATCAAGTGCAACAAACAACTCCATGAGAGTATAAGAGCAAGCCATTTCCTGGGGTACAAAACAATTTGGTGACATTATTATTCCTTCCTGTAATTTCTTGTTCTGAATTGTTAATTTCCAGTAGTGTTTCTCGCCTGACACCCCACAGCTTAGTACCAGGGCAGTATGAGCCATGGTGTCCATGGAAAGAGAGTTTTCCTGCAGTTTTCACCCATTAGGAAGGGTTATTGTTGAGTTGGTCCTGGATTTTCAGACAGGGATAGACTTCCATGATATGGAAGGCTATTGGCAAAATAAAAACTGACATGTAACTGCTAAGCAGGTAGAAATGGAAGAGTAGGGCTTAGTCCCCATTGTCTTTTAGGAACTTTTGCAAATGCAGTATGCACTCCCTGCTTACAGGTATTACTGTCAGGCTGTCTAACTCTTCTTTCAATTTAAGGTAGGGCTGCAGACACCCCACAATTATCAGTTCTACTTGGCAACAGCCTTGTCAACTCCCTTTTGGTGTTCATGTATTATCAGTAAAATAACACTAGTTTCTGAAAATGACCAGTTCCATTTACATTTCGTAATCTGTTGAAAGGAAAAACGTTTGTGACTGAGTAAGAGAAGGAAGGAGCTGTCAACCCTGTTTTGTGATTACTGCCCACAAATGTTCTCACATTTTGCTTTAAGAAAGTGTTCTGACAAAAATATTAGCACTAATAGTACAGTATACATATGTTCTCAGAGTATAAATAGTGCAACTTCATCTCATGAGATAGCTCAGGGCTCTATCCAATGACTTTAATGAGGTTTGAGGTTGCTCAGCATCTCACAGCAGACGCTCAGCACACCGAGGAAGGCAACATGGTAATCGTGTGAGGTGAAAAGCACCATCCGTACTCCTCCAAGCCAATGGGAGTCACAGAGACTTGGTGCCTGCAGCATCAAACCTTTCATTCTCCAATGAACGCGAAAAAATGTTTCTTTCTCTATCACACTGGATCAACATACTCCAACAGATGCATCCTCCAAACCACAATATGTATTCGGCATCCTGCTTTCACAGAAGTGAAACTCTTTTGCCCTAGCTTAGGTGACTGCATTGCCCTCAGCTCCCTGTTCAAGCAATAGAGAAACATTTTCAGAGAACTTTTCATTCGACTGTAGGTGCTGAACACAGCTGCAGTGTCTGCTGTCTGTTATTCAGTCTTTACAGGTTTCTTTTTTATTACATTATGTCTTACAGAGGAATTTTTAGCAGTCAAGTGGCCAGGAAAAAAAATCTTGTTTGTAGAGCACCAAGGAGAGACATGTCTACTCTTACATAAATTCTGGATTTGTAGTTATTATTAGTTTACAAATTCATGTGCCATCAAGGTGATGTATTGTGTTCAAGATTATCAAACAGACACTCCTTCTAAAATTGTAGTGTTTTGCAATTTTAACACTACAGGATGAAGTGGACATCAACAATACTAATACAATTGATTTAGAGACATTGATAGGGTCCTGACAAATCTGAGGGTGATTTCAGGGGAAAAGTCAGAAATGAGAATTAACAAGGGTGTCTTTTACTCACAAAAAATCCTGTTAGTAATTAGCCTGTTTTAAATATTCCAGTCTGGTTTTTTGTGTGTCCTCTACAGTTTCATTCTTTTCTTTTTGATCAATCATCACGATTATTATCTCTCAGCTACAGAAATTCAGGAAATGTTGCTGAAAAGAGCCTACCATTTCTTTCTCATGTAACCGAATAACTTTGTTGAGGTCACTTTGCTGCATGAATGCCCAGTTTCTGAAAGCTTTCACACAATCTGTTGTACCCTGAAGAAAAAAAAAATACTTGTTCGCTGAATACCACCTATTCTGTAGGAGTGACATGTTCCACATTTTGGAGGCTTATACATTTTTTGAGCTAATGGTTATTAAAAAAATTATGCAGTACAGCATAAAATCTTACACACACATATATATATAAATAAATATATGCATATATACATATGATCTCTAGTGTATAGGTGTATCATATTGATGTATATATATCATATTTATAGATAAGTGTATATATAAACATATGTGTAATATTTAAGCATGAACATACAGATATATTCCAGGTTATAGCTGAAAGCCCACTCTTCATGCCCCTACACAAAGTGAAAAATTTTATCTCAAATTCCTGCAGTCTTTTTATTGTATAAAAGGAATTCATGATTGTAACAAAATTCACCTGTACATAACCTTTGAAACTCCTCCTATTCCACTGAGTCACAGTACTAGAATTGCAGAAGAGAAGTAGATAAAGGCTGTTCTTTCTAGATTTCTGTCTTTATATGTAAGGGAGAGGAACTATGATCTCTGCCCTAAATCTTTTCTGCATACAGTGTAGCTACTAGAGAACATTCAGCTACTTTAAAAAGTGAGACTAATAAAATAGTGGTAATATTATTTCTTACAGAATTCATTTAACACACACATTTTTGTGTAAGCCTGTTCAAATGAAAAGTGTGATGACATTTTTTCTTGAGGTTTAAAACCACGCAACTTAAGTAATCTCTATAACCAAAACTCTAGAACATCTTAAACTCACCTATAAAGATTCATATTAAGCAAGGATTTATTAATTGAAAAGTTTCTATTTATTTACTGTTATTTGCAAAACCTAATACATACATATATCTATGTGAGTGCACTGCCTATATATGACATATACTGTCAAAGCTATAGCTAAATAGAACAATTATTATCTCACTTATTTGTCATGGCATATATGTAAGACAAAATTTGAGTACTATTTCCCAGTTTTTCCCTCTAAACCTTCCCTAATAAGTTTGAATTTGTACAGTTTCTTGTCTAGGATGCAAGGCAGGACAATTGTCCATTCTCTAGAAAGCCACATTTTTGTCATTTATTAAAGCCTTACAAAGGTATTTGTGCATTTTTTGTGGTTGTTTTATGTTCTGATTGTATGATACCACTAAAATTTTAGAGTACAGACAGTTCTTGGCATAATAAAAGAATCTATGAGGAAACTACTTCATTATGGTGACTCAAACCCATTTTGTCTTTAAAGGTGATGTACTGGTCGGTGATGACGAAACTTTTGGTTATCTTGAATTAAAAAGGGCTTTTTTCACTATTGTATCCTGTCATGCTGTTATAATTCTGTGTCTGTGCCTGTGCCTGTACCTGTGGCTGATGTCTGGCAGGCTTTAGTACAAAGCTAAATATCGTCAGCGCTGCTGAAACAGAATGATGAAGCATTATTCCTGGTAGCATAATAAAGAATGGGAAATCACAGAATTGTAGAAACATAGAAAGGTTTGGGTAGGGAGAGACCCTAAAGATCATGTTGTTCCAAACTCCCTGCTTTCGGTGTGGATGCCACCACTAAACCAGGTTGCTTAGGGCCCATCCAACCTGGCCTTGAACACTTCCAGAGATGGAGCATCCACAGTTTGTCTGGGCAACCTGTTTCACTGTTCCACTGTTCCGGTGCCTCACCACCCACCATAGGAAAGAATTTCTTCCTAATATCTACACTAAACCTACCCTCATTCAGTTTAAGGCTATTACCCCGTGTCCTATCCCTATATGCTCTTGTAAAATGTCAGTCTCTGGCTCTCCTGTAGGCCAGTGCTTTGGCCAATGATGCAGAAGCAGATTATCTGAAATTGCAGGTAGTTTTTAACGGTAGGCTGAGAAGCTAAAATTCAAAGCAACTTTCAAATTCCAGCTGTCAGCAGCTGGAGCAGGAGGAAAAATCCAGTCATTTCTTCAATACAGAGTGATGGTCTTGTGATTTATACCAAATCCTTTCAAATACAGGAACACAGAACTGAGCACCCAAATCTATGGTTACATGTTTTTCTGTCTGATGTCAATGAAACACAGTGACTTTAGCTCAGATAACTTTTTCTCTGGTTTCACCATGCAGTTCATGTAGAGCTTGCCAGAGAGCAGACGTGATTCCTCATGCTGCTGATTCTTCACCTGTCAGATTTCTTTACCTAATGGAGGGCACCTTACGGACATATAGGCCAAAGTCTCCCTGGGTTTGGAACTGCAGACTCCTGGGGATGAAGCTGGGGGGAGTGGAGTGGATGATGGCAGGGCTGTGGCAATACAACACACAATTGCCTCATGGGTTCCAGGACTGACAGCCTCAGGGGGGGCTAAAATGGGGTTATGGTTAGGCTGAGGTGAGCTCCAGGAGAGGGAAGGCAGAGTCAGTAAGGCTTGGTAGTGCCTCCAGCACCCTGAAAACAGAACAGGGCTTCCAAACACCTATCTGAGTATTTAATTACAGTAGCACTAACTTCAAGGAACTTGTACCCCCGTGAGTTAAGTTTTTCCTTCTCACTGAAGAGTACCATCTTGATCCATGTGGCCTCTGTGACACTAAGAGCAGACATAGTGACAGAATATCCTTTTCCCTCCTCAGCATCAACAGCAGTGCCATTAACTGGCATATGAGGGTCTCTAATGTAAGAAGTTGGAAGTCAGGATTTGAACAGGTATAGTATAGAAATACCTATATCCCTCAGCACTGAAAGATCTGTTTGCCTTGAAGAAAACCCCTTTATTGAAAGGAGCCTTAAAGTGCTTCCATCTAAACATGAATGTTTTGTTATTACATTTTAATTTTTCCCAAGTCCAGTCAGTGGCTCCCTTACTTCCTGGCTTCCCTCAGACATTATCTGAGAACATGTTGGTTATTTTATCCTGATGATATATTTTCTCCCTTTTTTTACTGTAATTAAAAATATGTGAATAGATACAGGAGAACAAGACTGACAAACCTCAAACAATTATAATCCTAAAGATTAGTTTTCTGATACTAAAAAGAGTTGAAATTGTGTGTGCTTCTAATTTTCTGATAAGCTTCATCACAATCAGAATTACTGCCTAAAGCTGTAAAATTAGATGGTGTGCTCCCGTAGCAATCCAATAATGTGAAGATTACTTCTGAAGTAGATAATTCTTTTTTTATTGTTATTATTTCTGAATGCATATGTGCAAATATGATATTTCCTTTTAAAAAGTCAGAAATATTTCTCAAACAGACAAACATTTTGCAATATTTTATTGCCAACCAGGATTCATAGGTTAAATGATTGTGAAGAAGAGAAACTATAATTCATTCACATAGTCAGGTAGAATTTATTCACACATAGTAAATCAACCTATAAAGTCAAGAAGAGACATATAAACTCAAGTGAGTAAGGAACTGAACAAATAAAAAAAAGTTGACATTACATTTCAGTAGTCTATGGGAAAATTAATTATGTATACCTGAGACATCCTGTAATCTTTTCCCCCTAAGATTTTTTCATACAAATGAATAGAAGGGAAGATACCTGGGAATGTATAGACCTATTCATGAAGAGCTCTGAGATGCAAGATGCTGGTCCCTGTTCTCAAAGCAGTATAAATATAGAGTATAAATGAAACAAATAACTCTGTTGTTTTCCCAAATGAGGCAATAAATGCTGATGTCTTGGAGCACAGAAACAGTAAATTTATTTTCACATTTATGAAATAGCAAGCATTTATTTGAATGCATGTCATTAAGGCTAAGTGAATGGTCTGTAACCAGACAGAAACAGGAGAGCTACCCATTCAGAATTCAAGGGCTTAAGCTGTATTACTCAAGATAGAATCTCACAAATATTTTTGAATATTTTATGATCTTTAGGAATGAACACAAGTTCATCTATATGCTAGTTACATAACACTGTCACTCTTATGAAAATAGAAAGTGCTAAAACTTCAGCTCTGCAAAAGGTATAGCTGCCCACAGTGTTCCAGTTTATGGGCTCCGTCCTCCAACGCAATGAGCACTTTGGTCCCAGTCCAGCAAACAACTCATAGATCTGCTTAACAGTTTGCACGTGAATAACTGTCTTATGCTAAACTGCTACTATAGCTAAATAAGAGAATCACAAGGTCCTGATATCATAGATTACATCTCTTACTCTCTCTATGAAATGTTAGATTTACACTTACCTAATTCACTGGGGCTTTATACACCACCATTCATAAATGTTAGTCTATAATGTGCCGTATTCCAGTGAGAGAGGACTACAAAATGGATAACCAGATTTTTTCCTCTTACCCGTTTCTTCCCAGAGGAGATGCTTCTGGGAGCTTGAAGGAATTGTTGGCATTTGGAGCAGGTACTAAAGGAGCTGTAGCTGTCTTATCTCTACTAACTGTATATGATACAATATATGCAGGATATGACCTAACTGGGAGATGTTGACTGTCTCTTTCTCACCTCTTTATCAACCTTTGCAGAAAGGAAGAATGCAAAGCTTTTCACTGTCTGTGCTGGTTAGCAGATTTAGGCAGTGACAGTCGACAAGTCTTATGCTGCACATTGAGGCTGCTCCAACATGCTCACCTTCAGAGCTCCCAAAAAACTTCCGTCTGACCCAGCCAGGATTCTTGCCCATGGCAATATGATTCCTCTTACCTCTCTTTTCCCCATGCTGTTTATGCTCTTAACATCAAAAACAGTTTGAAATTCACATCAGGTTTGCCCTTTAATGACACACGAAGTAGTTTATCATCACATGAATTGTGCTTTGTGATGCACATTATTATTACTAATACTTCATCAACATTTTGCACATCTCACATGATGAATGTGGGCTAGTGCATCATCCCATTTTCTGTGTGCATCATGAAGCTGCTCCCTTCAATCAGCATTGTTGCAGTCTCAGTTATTTGCTTTCTTGCTATCTATCCATCCGTGTATAATACGACACATTTCCTACTCTCATCTCAGTATGAAAACACCAAAAGAATTCTTACATCTCCAGAGCACCATAGGTTACTTTTTACCTAAAACAATGTTCAGATGGCTGTCACAAAGAAAGTTAAAGTGAAATGTCAAAAGCTGTAAGGATGAAAAGCTGCACATGGTAGATACAAGATTCAGTGCACGGCAACTCCCTCTTAATAAACAAGCAAAGATTTATTGGAAGGAAAATTTCCCTGCATTTGAAATTTAACTGCCAACCATCCACATCCTACACATAACTGTCAGAAAGGATGTCTAAATCTGTCCTCATTTATAACATGTGTTGTGACAAGATTTGACAGTCTCTGAAAGGGCTATAATTGCCACCTAAACATCCAGCATTTTGTCAACTGCGATCATGTTTAGAGAAAGCATTTATTTCACTTAAAAAAAGCTAGCATTTTTTCTTTCTTCTGAATGAGATGACAGATTTTTATTTTTTTCTTTTCTCATTAGGGGTTGCAAGTCAGATTTAAGGATTTTTTTTTTGTTCCTTTTTTCTTTTCAGTTTTTTTCAGTGACAGGAGTTAAAACTTTTCAGACTAAGAGAATGATTAGCTTTAGGAAACCAATAGCAATTTAACAGAAAGAATGTTTACTGACACTACTGAAAATTTCTGAATGTCAAGCTGGTTTTGATAGGCATTCTCATGAATATCACAACAGGAACCTAGGTCAAAAAAGGGGGAAGAGTACCCCAGTATTTGCCATTCTGTTACTCTGGATAAACGTTACATAGTATTAATCTGTGCATATAGTCATCCTAATACAACCATTAACATTCCTACAGGATAGAGATGGGAGCTGTTGGTGATATGCCCCCATCCCACGATGGAAACTGTTGGCCTGAGAATTGAAAGAACCCTTTGGATGAGGGAAATGAGACCTGTTTCTTGGGCATTAACAGTCCATGCAATCGGGATTGCAACCAGTCCAAAACCAATTAACTGCCCTAATGGTTCAGTAGTACACGAGCTGTTACCAGGCCTATGACTTAATTGTACTTCCTTGAAGTACTGAGCACTGAAACTCCCCGCTACTACAGCGAACACTCCCCAGCAGTATTGCTTCAACCCACTCTGGCAGCATACACAGTTCTTCTGTGTTTATTTACCAAAAACAATCCAGCAATCACATTTTATTAACGGGAACGTTGACAAAATTCAACAACAATCTGTGCTTTGGAGAGTGTGGTTACTAGAACTGGTATTTTTTCATATATAGCGGCTGCAGTGGAGACGTGGCAGCAGGGCTGCATGCAAAGAAGTCCTGGGGGTCCCCAGTGCTGACCTGCTCATGCTTGCCTGGCCTGCCCTCACCAGGTGACAACTGTTTGTCACTTGGTACCTCTGTACTGTGCAGTCATAGGGCTTTTGAGGAAGAACATGGTAAACTCTTCCTCTGTTGGCTAGAGGGGTCAATAATGTACTAAACATTTCCTCCTGACTGGAGTTCATCTAAGAAATGGATTCGGAAGCCAAAAGGAAAAGATTTGCTGGACAAGTAAGAGCACAAGCTTGCATTAAGTAACTTTCTCCACCTGTTCCATTCTGATTGCAAGACTCCTGCACATTATATTCTTTAACTGCCAGTTAAGGCTCTCTTACTCTCAAATCTCAACCATTATTGGATCCTTCTTACACAGTTAACTGTCCATAATGGGTGTCCACAGTGATGCCTCACTACAAACCTGAATGAGAGGTAGGATGGCCACACTGTGTAGTCAATCTAAAGCTCAGTTTCAGATCAAACAACTCATAAAATAATAATCTGATACCAAAGAGTCAGTTTAGGAACAAGAAAAGCCTCACAAACTATTAACTGCTATTAGCCAAATGCATTTCGTTAAATGTGACTGGAAAGGACAGTCCAACATCTCCAACATCCACAAATGCAGTAAGGCATTCGATAAGACATCAGAAGATGCTTAAAAGAAGAAAACCAATTTATGCCTCTATCAGCTTTCACAAGTTTACACTGAGATACTGACAGCCAGCACATTTTGTTAGGAGTATCCTTAAACAATGGAAAACTTATTTCAGGAAGCAAGTAAGTAACTGATGCAGATCTATGACCTGTTTATCTGGGCATACAAAATTACTACTTTTGGTTCATTTAGATTTGCTTAAAGTTAATATCTGTCCATAAATCAGACTCAGTTGAAGCAATTAATAATTAGGGTGTTGGGTGGGGTTGTTTTTTTCTTTTGTCTCAGAGTATATATCCCTTATGTGTTGAGAACTTTTCAACATTCTTGTTTTTCAGTGATGTTGCTTGCTTAGCAAAGCCAGTCTCCTACCTATAGGCTCTGATTCCTCTGTTGTACATAATGCAACAGAACTTTTGAGTTCTAGCCCTGAGTGGCCACTGGGGTCAATGGAAGCTGGAGGAGAAAATATTAGAAATAAAGGACAAATTCAGATACTGACAGTGTGGTCAGATTTCCAGCAGCTCCAAATGCCTTTGCAGCTGAAGACAGATGGATGTCTTAGGTTTTGCCAGCTAGCAAACTGTTCCAGAGAAAGTATTGTTTCATCGTCTCTCTAATGATCTGTAAACTTGCAGCTTGTAAACACTAGCATCCTGAATGACCTAAAAAAGAGAAAGTGGTAGAGGGAAGTTGAAAAAGAGAAATCAGTATAAGAGGAGTGAATGGAAGTGTTTTCTGTGGGATGAAGGTAAGAAAGAATCACCTAGGACCTCAAGATGTCTGTGATAAATGCAATGCTCAGAATTTTCAGCAAATTCAAAGTGAATGACAGAGCCCCTTTGATGTCAGGTTTCAAACATTTGGAACTTATGGTCAGAAGTATTATCAACAACTATCTATAAGAAGAATTGAAAATAATTTAAAAGAAAAAACAGATACTTTACAAATTTTAAGTAAGTTGCCTTTCTTTTTGAAGGAAGGAAAGAAAGTTCTGCTCTCTACTGGTAAACAATGAACAACTTACAAATTTGACTGAAGTTTACCTTTCTAATCAACTTTAACACTAGTGCAATATTGTAATTAAATGAAGCATTGTTTTTTCTCTCTTTTTGTTTTTATGATTCCTTTTATAAATATGTCTACTAAATCAGACACTATCTAACCCTGCAGTGGGAATACATCCAGGAGATGACAGCAAGCAGAAGGAGTTTTGCCCACACCTGACTTTGTAAAAGTATGCAATTAGTATTAAAATGTAGATCATACTTCCAAACCTTTCCAGATGCTAATTTGGAACTCCGTCTGGGGATCTGTGTCTGGTTAGCAAAGCAGAAAGATAAACTCTTAGGTCTGTGAACCTATGCAGCCAGGTCAAGGAACCCAATTAGAAAAGATCCTGCCTATCCTAAATTGTCATCCTCACTAGACCTAAATAAAGGGGTTTGAACCCGAGTGCTAGCTTCCATTAAAATTTTAACTACATAGATATGAAAAAATGAAAAGAAACCTTAAAAAAATACAGTGAAAATTCAATTCTCTACTCCAGGGGAGTTTTAATGGCTATAGTCATTAATGTCTGGTAGCAGCTCTCCTTATGTTAATGTGCTAATTACTCCATTGCCAGACACTTTAGTAATCAGTCTTTGCATTTTGCTTTTGAGATCAGAAACATATTATGCTGGTTTTTTCTGAGTCACCTTTTTCTTAATACTGAACAGCAAGCATTTGGTTGTAAAAATAAGACTAAAATAGCTGTTTTGATGCTCAAATGGATGGAGTTGTGCAGCTCTGAATGCTAATAAGCTGCAGGTAAAGAACATTTCCCCTTGTGGGAGTTTGCTCAAGCTAAAAATAGCCAGCTGACCTGCCCTCATCACAATAACACTGTGAAACCTGTTTCTCCTTGAGTGACTGAAGAGCAGGTGACATAGTCATACATTTTAAGCAAAAAAGAGGTCGTTTTTCTCATCTAGAAGCTGGCTTAATGCTGGAATTCCATTATTTATGTATCTGATGGGAAACCTGCTTCATGAATTTGCACATAAAAATCATTCAAACATAGAAGTCGATTCAGGAATTCTCCAATTGTTCTTTGTAATAAAACACTGCAGTATAATTCGTGCTTTCCATTCCCTTGTGTTGCTATGATACAAAGATGCTACCTCTAAGTGACATGGTGCCAATGGCCATGAGAGGAGCACAGAGGGCCTGGCTTCAGCTGTCTGTCAGGAGGTCTGTAGGAAGGTCTTTTTTGGTGCTTATCAGAGGTCTCAACTGAATGTCCTTGCAAGAAAACTTCTCTATGTGAGATAAAAAGCTGATCTTGATGGAAAGCAAGTGAAAGGCTTGCTCTCTAATCCTTACAAATGTGCTGTAGAAGAGCAAGAGAACCGGGAAATATGTCAAAAAGATAACTATAAGATTTTCAGATTCGGAATGGGCCAATAATAGGTTAACAAGCACTTAAATGAAAACATCTTTATCTCAAATGGCTATGTTTCTCGATTATGTTTGATCCACATTAATTCCCTCATTACAGGATGATTTAGATGCTGTTCGAGAAAAGTTTTACCTTCTGTTTACTAATTCAACTGCAGGGAATGCAGCTGTGGTTGTTCATTGTTCTTAAAGACAGTGATGTTGGTGTTCTGTGACTATAAAAAGATGACTGTACAAATACACTGACAACAAATTAATTCTGTTCTGCAGTTTTTATCCCTAAGATTAAACTATTTAATTGAAAAACAGTTAAATGGGTACAAGAGGTCAGTTCATCTTTATCAAATGCTCAGGATTTCATGGGAAAGGCAATAAACTGGAAGTGAATATTTTGAATGCCCCACCTCACCAATATTAAATGTAATGCATTTTATTTTCTGTAAAATGCTATATGTGCTGGATTTTAGAAAATAAAATATATATCACAGAAAAATAGATAGCTGTGCCTTGTCAGACTTGAGAGAGATTTTGCTTTACCGTTGCTCCCAAAAACCTCTAAAGGAGATGATTACACAACCTCCCATGACATCTATTTTAGTGCTTAGTAATCCTTACCACAGGAGTGGCCTTGTCTAATTTAAACTTTCTCTGCTGCTGCTTTGCAGAAGGGTTGAAGCAGTTCGGTGACTCACTGTTACCTACAAAAGGAACAATTCTTTTTGCCTTGCCAAAAAAAACAAACCTCAAAGCCACTCTCTGACCATGTAGCCTCCATGCTGAGCTTCTAGGAACTATCAGTGAATGCTGTGCAGACCATCAGCTTACAAAGCATAACCCGTATGATTTAGTTGCATCCAGAGTGCCTGCACACAATTCAATTTATATATTAATTCTGTCTTTGACAATACAGAACACAATTGGTTTACTGATGGCAACATAACCCACCCACCTCGTTATATGAAAATAGACAAAGCTGTTGGTAAAACAACATAAAAAACTGCATACCTCAGTTGTGTTTTGAAGTATTGGAAATGAAAAATTGCATATAAAATAAACAGAATTCACCTAAAATAATTACAGGTTGTTCCTTTGGAAAATTGCATATGGATATTTGAATTCCTTGTGTAACTTCTTCATTCCCTAGATTCTGTCTTTCTCACCATTACTCCCTGCAGTCAGACATAGAATGGAGGCTCCGAATCCCCACTTTGCCTAACATTTTGGATTCACTCAGGCACCCACATCAATGCCCTGACACATTCTCTTTGAGATATTTAATATCACACATATTAAATATTATAGAAAATATTAAATATAGATGCGTCTAATAAAGCCTGTTATCTCCAATATATTCTTCACTGGATAACAACATGTCCTGTTTGGATCCTCTGTGATGAAGGTCATAAGAAAGAGAAAGGCTTTGCCTTCTCCAGAAATAATTTGAAGAGAAGCTTTTCTTTCCCCTGTTCTCCAGATATGAGTACATTCATATGGGCACCCGCTCTCACAGTTTAAGTTCCAGACCCCTTGTAAAATCATGTGTGCATGTGAGGAATAATTAATTTCTTTCCTTGTTACTGTAGTCTTCTACATATTTGTCTGGTTGTTAAGTGTCAGTGTATGAACTTGTAGACCACAATGATTTCTGAACTTATCCTGCTTCTGTGTGGGTTTTAACAACTCTTAGATATTTTCCCCAATAACAGTCTCTAAGGCATTCAATTTAATTAAGAATCATATTTTCTAAAATCAATTATCCTGTACAGAGTAACTGTCAATTCTTCAAATACAAATCCCATGTAAATGTATATCTTTCTTCAACTATTCTAGAATTTCACTTGCTTCACATAAAACTAACTGCAACTTTTGATTAAATATAACTTATTTCCTTCAGGTTGAAATGTCTGTTTTTCCAAGAATGTTTCTGCACTCTTCTTTGAAGACTGGGATTAAATAAAGTCACTGGCATTTTCATTTTTAAATTTAAAAAGTCAAATGGTGATCCTGACCCCTCAGTGGTCATGCCTAATAACCCTTCTTTCATTCAGACTCAATAGCAACTGCCAAAGTTATTTGAGATTTTTTAGAAAGAATTTAATACATAAATTTGTTCCAATGGGATCTCTGAGGAGAGAAATTACATTACTCACACATTCAAACAGGATCTTCCTGCAAACACAGCAAATATAATAGGGACTGAATGAAGGAAAATAAAAGGCTGCAGATTTTGCAGTTCAAAGTATAATTTCTTGGAAGTGATGGACTCCCATTGGAAGTATCACAGTCAGATATGATAGTGTTTCACATACAACACAGCTCAACAGGCTTTGATCTATTTATATGAACAAAAACATTTTAAAAGCTGTAAACAAGTAACCTGATAAAGTAATTAGTCATGCAATATAGCATTGCTCTTCCATAGTTTATTTTCATCAGTCGTATTAATCATTGCAGAGTAGATGCATTAAGGGTGACCCACGGTTAAAGCAAATGCAAAATAATAAACTGGAGCCATAGCTTATAACCTGGAAAACTTCTTGATTTATAATTCTGAGACAGCCTGTTGTAGATTTCAACACCAACTTCATGTGAGTCTATTTCCTTTTTAATCAGTCCGTCTTTGATCGTGATGATGTTTACTTTGCATTAATTTTATCTGCCTTTGGAGGTAATGTAACTGTGATAAGAGCCAATTAGTTTTGCACCATCAAGAAGGACAATGAATTGTGACGTGGCAAAACAAAGATAAAAGTAACCATTTGCCTAAATGGTACTGTTCATTGTTGTTTTCTCATAAGGCTTCTTATGTAATGTTCAGCTCCATGAACAAAATAACTCAGGATATGCAAGTTTACCTAAAGTAAAACACATTCTGAGATGAACACTACACGAATGTAGCAACACTACGCAGTAATTCAATGTGCATTTTCCACAAGCCATTAGATCTGTCTAAAGATTGTATTGCACACACATGAATAAGTGATGCAGTGAGGAATAAGCGAGCAGTTTGGTTCTTGTGGCTAAGGCTTTTTAAATAAAATGTAAATTCAATTGGGTGGAGAATGTTTCATACCAACCATATAACTGGGGCAAGTGCCAGATTCTGCAACTGGGACAGGGCAACCCTGGATGTACAGACAGCTGGGGGCACGAGACACTGCAGAGCAGCCCCGCAGAATGGGATCTGGGGGTCATCATCAGTGGCAAGTTGAACACGAGTCAGCAGTGCCCTGGCAGCCAGGAGGGCCAACCCTGTCCTGGGGGGCATCAGGCACAGCATCGCCAGCTGGGCAAGGGAGGGGATTGTCCTGCTCTGCTCTGCACTGGGGCGGCCTCACCTCGAGTGCTGGGGGCAGTTTTGGGTGCCACAATAAAAAAAAGACATTAAACTCCTAGAGAGTGTCCAAAAGAGGGCAACAAGGATGGTGAAGGGCCTTGGGGGGAAGCCTTACAAGGAGCGACTGAGGTCACTTGGTCTGTTCAGCCTGGAGAAGAGGAGACTGAGGAGAGACTTCACTGCAGTTACAACTTCCTCATGAGGGAAGAGGAGGGGCAGGCACTGATCTCTTTGCTGTGGTGGCCAGTGACAGGACCTGAGGGAATGGAGTTATTATATCTGAGGGAAAGACAGACCTAAAAGGAACCATACATATGCTGAAGCAGAAGATCAGAACTCAAATTCCTATTGAGAGATTAGCAGAGAAACATGAAAAAAAAAGATTAAATAAAATTACAAAAGTAAAACTACTATGTTTGGGCAAGAAGAGTGCAAAAATACAATATTTTGGTAAAGGTAATTTGAAACAAGAGGTAAGAGTTATATCCTATTAGAAAGTGAGCATGAGTTAGCAGTTTCATGCTGCTATGCAAAGGCCAAACATCACACTAGAATCAATTAACAACAATAGAGACTGCAGGAGACCTGGCACAATCGTCCTATTCTGTTCAGATAGATTGATTAGATCACCTCCCAAGGTTGCATCTATTCCTCTTTATAATGCTGCCAGAAGCATGGTTAGAACACATGCTTTATTTCAGGAAAATAACTTTCCTTTAAATCATTGAGAAGTTGATTTAAGGTTGAAATTTTCACCTAAGTACCCAACTACTACAGAATTCAGAAAAGTTTGGATGCTGATGGCAACGAAGCAGTTCCTGAGATGTTACAGAATATTAGCAAATGCATCATTCCAGAAAAAAGATTAGTCACTTTTTAAAGTGAGTCAAAATGTTCTCATAACTAATACTTGAATTAGCTCCGATTTTTTTTTTTCTTTTTTTT
>VWZT01008435.1:725677-750945 GCA_013397055.1 Pachycephala philippinensis
CTTTTTTTCTAATTACCTCTATTTGTGATAGATTGCTGCAGCCCAATTCACAACACAGATTCTTCTGTTTTGGGAATCCACTTTTGCTTTTCTGTAAGGATAGCAACAACTCCATTTTGATTGGATTTTTCTCTGTTTGAGGCCTGTGTTTCTCTGATTCCTCCCACTGCTTCAGAGAGACATTTCCATCTCTCTTTGTATTCTGTATCTAAAACAAGAATTTGGAAATACTTAGGTCCATCTTTACTGAAAGAGCTGAATTTTCTCATATTTCAAATATTTATTTATTTTTCAAGAAGAATATTTTGGAATTAAGCCTGTTTTTCAAGAGATATTTAAATTTTTATGTATCAGAAACTTTCATATCCTTAAAATAGCCCTGGGACCTGTTAAGAGCTTAAACTTTAAGGACAAATTGTCACATTTCATAGCAATTATAAATAAAAATTATTAATCAATCATAGAAACAACCGAAAAAAAAATGGAAAATCAATCCACAAAACTATTCTGTTGAATAAAACCTGTCAGAATTCCAACTAATAGGCAGGTAAGGTCTATTACAGTTTCTTATTTTCGTAACAGAGAACACAGGATGACATGCAATGGATAGCCTAATGCTACGAGCAGTGATCTGTACAGAAGATAACGTAGCATAGTGTTTCTATACTGATGTTTAAAGGAGAGCAGAGAAAGCTGTTTCAGGTTATAAACCTCATTTGTTCTTTTAGAATACAGGCTGAGTCTTTTTACTAAATTTCATTCGGAGACATGGCAAACGAGTCTGCTCAAAGAATGAGGCTTCCTATTGGCACATTTGGAAATCTACTTGAAGATGTGCATCTCTGGAGGAATTCTGCAGCATTGGAAAAGGTACAGTGGTAGCTATAATAAATGTGTTTAGCACAAGGGGAGAATGAGAGAAAGATGGATACTTGTTCTGTTGACTTGAGCTTAGTTTACCTTTCTGACTGTTTATTTCTGGTTATCAATGACAAGTTTCTAACATGCTTCTGTCGTAGTATGAATTCAGACAGTTAACAGAATATGAGATGTAGGGAATAAGCATGACAGTTTAAACTGTAGAAGAGTATTAAATTAACTACTGAGTTACTTTAAAACAATTAGTTTTCCATGGAAATTTTTACCTTTCCTAGCTAGTCTCTTTTAAAAGATAATTTTGCTCTGTTCTTCATGCAGTAATAGAAATATTGCAATTTCAGCAGTTAAATCAGTAGGATTTGACATTGTTTTGATGAGTCACAGTAATGATAAATCAAGAAAATAATTGCAATTAATATTAATGCTTAGAGTGGTTTTGACCTACAACTGAGTGCTTTAAAATGAGAGTGCCTTAAACAAAACCAGCTCTGGATGCCTTAATTTCTCTATAAATATAATTTCAGAAAAATCCAACCCATGGTAAATCATGTTTTACCATCATGTTTTCTGCTATAGCGGGGGTGCCATTTCTAACACATTCCCATGTAGACACAAAACTTTCAAAACTGAAAAAGTACCACCTAGAGCTTGTACTCAACAACCTAAACTGGCCCATCATTTTTTAGTAGTATGTATTTTTAAGGAAAAAACTAAGTGACAGTATGTCTACCCATGCAAGAAGGTGTTCATCTAATGGATTTAACTTAATCCCTGAATCTGGAAACAGAGATGGAAGAAGCCCTGGTAATGAAGTCCTTTCAAGCCAGAAGCCTGAGAGTTCAGGATTTTTATAATTTCACAACAAAAATAAAACCAAAAAGCTGAACCTTAGGAGACTGCTATACCATATGGAAATTTTTTAAAAGCATTAAAACCAAACTGCCAAACTTTTTTAATGACACCACTTCAAGAACTAGTGGTGCTGTCAGTGCTCAGTAGGCATGAGACCAAAAAGAGAATGGGGATTTTGAAAAGAGAGATGACTGAAGTAGATTTGGGATCTTGCCTTGACTTAAATTGTTGTTTGTGGGAAAAAACCAATCTGTGAAAGCTTGTTTTAGGCTTGTTGGAGGTTGTTTTGAGCAGAATTGGTGGAAGACCCACACCTCTTGGGGAATGTCTTTTTACTTGAAATGTTGGAAACAAAGTCCAGTTACATGCACTCTTAAGAACTAATATGCACTTATAAAGAACAGGGAAAGTCTTTTAAGCATTCACAGCTATAACTTAAACAAGTGGCAAATTTTTTCTTAGCAAATGGCTCTGGAAATGGAGATATTACTGCTCCTTCAGGTGTCTGGTGCAGCCTCGTGTCCTGCCCCACAGTGGAAGCATCAGAGTGCAGCACATGCAGATGGATCCTGGTTGCTTCTGTACAAAGCCCAACAATGCAGCTCAAACCACCATGGTCAGCAGTGCCACACTGGGTAGCCAAGGATGTTCCCAACTGCTGGGGAGGTGAGAACCTTCAGAGGAAGAAGCTAAAAAGTGGCAATATTCTGAAAATATCTGAACTGGGTTTCTTACTCTGTCTTTCAGAGACTAGAGCATGTCTTGTAGATCCATCAGGATCTAGTTAATCAAATGTCCACTGTTTGGGATTTGGCAGTTGCATGCATCTTACCAAAAGTTACAGAAAGAGTAGAAATTAGGTTAGATTTTAGGTACCCCACATGCCAGTTTGCTGCCCATGTCTCTCTAGTCCATCTAGATTGTGTACAGTCTAACATGCCTTTAAATAGAGTAATACTTAGAATGAAAACATGTTACTGTGAAAAGTTAAAATTCCCTTACTTCATTTAAAGAACTTAGATTGTCTGAAAGAATTTCAGTGGTCATCCACAGAGAGCTTCTGACTCTTAAAATGAAGTAAATTGCTGGGACTACTTCCCATATTCGTTTCCAGCAATCTATTAACTTCCTTAGTCATCACAGTCATCTCAATTAGAGATGAGCTTGGGATTGCATATCTATGAATATGCAACACTGCATTTTGAAATAGATGTAGCTACCCAAAAACTTGAATTATCTTTATAAATCTATTTAAATTAAAAATTAGAAACTCTCACTCTTATCAATAAGACCCATGTTATACAACAGGCTTGGATCAGCTGCAATGCATACAGTGACATGGTTCCTTAGACTTCTCCCTAACCCCTAAATATGTAGCAAGTTTTGAAGGCAATATTTAGCTTTGGAATATTTAGCTAATTTTAGAAATACTGAACATCACCCAGGGTATATTAAGTCTGAATTCTGAATTACTGTCCCACAGGGATTTTAAGACCCAAAAAAAAAAAAAANCCAGTTTAAACCAAGCATCTGACCTATCGTAAACTCTGCATGTTGATTAGGTAGAGTATACAGACATCTGTTCCCACCTCAGTTAATGGTGCTAGATTTAGTGAGTCTGATTTGGCCACAGCTGAAGTCGCAGAATGTTTTGTCACTGGCATTGGTTACAGCAGAATGGGATTGTTTGCTATTGAATAAATTAAAAGGAAAAAAAAAAGCTTATACATCAGTTTCTTTCTTGAGAATTTTACTTCCTTCTCTGGCTTTTACTTTCAAAAGATACCAAATTAATACTCTTCTACCTAACTTTGACCATTTTCTTTTAATTCTACTTCTTGTCTTTTTAATCACTAAACCAAAGTTTAGTTCATCAGCAATAACTTCTGGAGTTTTAAATTCTAGATTTTTACAACTGAAAATCACAGTTCTTGTTCATTCCTGCATTTCAAATATATATGCCTGAAGTACCACGGTATGTCATCTAAGACCACACTAAAATTCTTCATATAGCTCGGGTCTGTGTAGGAGGAAAAGGAAACCTGTTAAGTTTTCCTTATACGTAACACTCAGTAGTATCCACTGAGTCTCTCAGTTATGAGTTATACTCAGTCAGTCCCAGTAATTACTTCCTAGTAACATGAGGGAGGGACATTCCTTTCCCTTGGCTTTCTTTGCATGTGTAACTAAACACCAAAGTCATCAGTCTGCAAAATTAACTTCTCTGCAGAGAGCAGAGTAACCTGGCCTGACTCCCAGCTGACCGTGCCTTGAGTAGAAGGTAGGACTAGAACCCTCCAGGGCTCTTCCTTTCCATCCTGAATTGTTTTACAGTCCTGCATACCCTGAATATCAGAACCTTCAACAGTAAGTAATGCAGCCAGGGACTGAAGAAAGGGTGCAGACTGCTCAGGAGCAGCAACCAACATCAAATACTTGAAGCAGCAGTAGCAAGAATACTAAGGACCATTTATTTAGTAGTTACTGACTGATTTGGCCCAAAATATGGTAAAAGAAGAATTGCAGAGGTTTTTTAGAGCCAGGATCAGGCTCTTCCCAGACATCTCAGAATTACAGAAAAGACTAATCTTTAGGAAAGTAAAATTCTAGTCATACCCTCTAAAAGCCATTTGATCAGTGACATGGTTATAGGAAGAAATATATTTAAAAAATCAGAATAACTGTTACCACAGCTTTATTTGCTTTCTGTTTCATCATTTGTAATGTTGCGTTTACAAAAGGGTGCTGATCACTGTGCTTCTGCTAAGCCTGCATTTTAAAAAAAATATGGAATAAACTGCCACCTAGAGTTAAATCCTTGATGTTAATATTGGTTATATTTATATTCAAGATAGACAGCTTTACTATTACAATATTCAGGACCCAGGTACCAGAAGTCAGCATAGTCGTTGAACACTAGCAAAGGAAGTACACATTTGTTATAGATTACAAATGGAACTTGATGATGTGCCTCATTTCTTGACAGATATAAATCCATTTAAAAATCAGTAAGGAGCTAGAGATCATTACTAGCATATGTTATTGGTGATCAATAGTCTGAGCAAGTATTATTGAAACCAGGGTGCCAATTTTTCATCTGGCAGTCACTTTCAGTCCATTGGGAGTGAATATGTATTAGCAAGTCTCTACAAACTCATTAGCTGGTTCATTTCATCCTAGATGTATTTTAAAGCAAATAAATATCTACTGGCCCCTATACCTACTGCAAGAATTCTGAATTTTATTTTTTAATTTGTATTTAAACTAAAATATTATTAACCATGTTAAGTAAGTGTGGTGACTTGACCTTGGCTGGCTGCCAGGTGCCCACCAAGCTGCCCTCTCAGCTCTCCTCCTCATCAAAATGGGGAGAAAAGAAGATTAAAAGCTTATGGGTCAAGATAAAGGCACTTTAATGAAAGAAGCAAAGGCTTTATGTGGAAGCAAAACAAAAACAAAACAAAAAAAAAGGAGGAAGATTTATTCTCTACTTATCAGCAGGCATTGTCCAGCCACTTTCTGGGAAGCAGAGCCTCAGTACGCATAGCAGTCACTTCAGAAGACAAATACCTTAATAACAAGTGGCCCATTTCCACCTTTCCCACACCCCCACCCCTTCGCTTTTATTTCTGGGCATGATATCACATAGTATGGCATATCCCTGTGGGGAGTTTAGGACAGCTTTCCCAGCCTCCCAACCCCTTGCCCACCCCAGCCTGCTGGCCTTTGGCAGGGTGGGGATGAAGAGACAGCCTTGATGCCGTGCAAGCATCGCTCTGCAATAGCCAAAACACTGGTGTGTTATCAGCACTACTTGGGCTACACAGATAAACCTCAGCACTACAGTGCTGCTAGGAGGAAAGTTTGTTCCATCCCAACAAGTAACCTGAAAGTGCTGATAAATCCTCTGTTGCCCTGTAAAAAGGTAATCTCTGCACTAAGGCAGCTGTGACAGCTGAGGACAGCAGTGAATACTGCAGGTGGTCATTGACCAGTCCTTTGAATCCTTACCTTCTCCAGACACTGATGGTTTGTGTAATCTGATTTCCCAGAGCAGCTTACACAGATATTATATTTTTAAAAATATCTCCCTATTAGAGATAGAACAAGAAGTACATAAAAGATGCATATCATGCAGTCTACGGCAGAAGGGGAGATGGAAGTTAGACCCCTTTGATACTTTCCCTTACACTAACATCTGTCAGTCCTTTAATGCAGAACAAGCTTATTACATACTCCTTTTGCGCTAGTTTTCTGATACAATGTGGTTGACCAAATCATGCCATATGTTCACAAGTCTGGAAGCCTGTTCCCAGTAAGATTTTAATGCATTGCTCCCTACAAACCAAACTGGAAATAAGATTTCAAATCCTACAAGCTTTGAAGAAATCTATGATTGAATAGAGAGGATAAACCTAAATTAGTAGCCACCTATAAAGGAAGGGCAAAAAGATTAAGATATTTTATCTCCTCGTCCCTTCTCCTTTTGCAACCAACTGATCAGCTTGTGAGTGAGGAAGTGGTGGATCAGGTTTGGTAAGCAAAGATTGCTTGAGGGGAGAGATAAGGCAGATCTCCAAAACAAGGCAGAAAGCGGAAAGAAGGAACTGACAAGAGGGAAAATATGACAGGGAATGATCTTATACCTTCTCTTTTAAATCAGCAGAGCCTCATGCCTCTTGAGTGCCCGAACTAACACCCACAGCACAGGGAATGGACGGGGAAGGAGAATGGTAGGATAGCTCACATGATTGGAGAGTTGTCATGGGTTGATGCAGGCTGTTTAGGAAGGACAGACCCAGGATAGCAAGGAGAGGGAACAACCCTTCATGTGTGAGAACAATAGGGATGCCCAGAGCTCTGCCCTGGGATGGACAATGACGCAGCTGAAAGCTTATGGACTGGGATGAGAGAAGAGATCAGGATGGCCAGTGTTTGGTGGGTGTCTCCTACAGACTGTCTGATCAAGAATAGATGAGGCCTCTTCAGACAACTGAAACGGCTTCACATTTGCAATTATTCATCAGGAATGACTTGAACCACCGGTCATCTGATAAACAGACAACAGAGCAGAGCACAAGCAATCCAGGAGGTTTCTGGAGGGCATTGGTGGCCACTTCCTAAGATAGGCAAATAAGGAATGAACAGAGGCAGGTAGCTTTGAGGGTAGCTTTGGCTGCAGTGGCTCCACATGACAATGTGGAGTTCAGGATCCTGAAAATAGGAAACAAATCCAATAAATAGAATCACAGCCCTGAACTTCAGGTCTGTTCAGGGGGTTACTGGGAAGAATCCCATAAGATACTCCCAAAGGAAAGAGGGGTCTAAAAGATGTAGTTGCTTTTCAAGGATCCTTCCAGCTGAGAGCCAGGAAGTCAAGCAAACGCCTGAATGGATGAATAGTGAGCTCCTGACAAAATTCAAATGTAAAACAAGTAATAAAAACAAACAAACAAACAAAAAGTACGTTGTTTGTACATATTCACTATTTTGTCACTATATACTGGAAGCATGATGCCTTGCTCCTCTGTAATAACTCACAGCAGGCCTCAAATTCACCAGTAAATTGTATCTCAGACAGTAGCTGACACGATATAACCATGTTATCCCCTGCTACAGAGCTGTCCTGCAGCATTAAGTCTGTCGCTAGCACTTTAGAAGCATTTGTAAAAACCATGCTGTTACTGTTGCTATATCATTATCATGGTTTGTGAAGACTCGTCACATCACAGATACTGAAATAGTGAATAAGTTTGCACAAAGCCATTAAATGTTTAAAAAGTTGCATCTATTCCCTCAATTGAAGTACTTAGCCCTCAAAATACAGAGAAACTGTGCAGTTCAGTCCATGTCAAGTAGTTGCTTATCAAGCTACAGTCATAAAGTAATAAATTATTGTTTCCCTACTTTGTAAGTCTGCTCTGCTTACAAGTTTTTCCCGCCTCCCTCATGAACAACAATTCCTTTCTTTCTCATCCACTTAATTTTGTTTAAGTCCAGTGACCCTGAAACAAAGGTTTTGACATGTAGTAATGGCAGATAATCCATTTCACACATTTGGAAATGTTTGTTTAGTTTCATTACCATTAAAATCCTTTAAAAACAGAAGAAAAAGAGGGAATATTATAAGGGGTATATCTTGTCTGCAGCAATTAAATGATCCTGTTCTTTGTTTCGAGCATTCTTGAGATATTCAGAATCATAGCATCATTTAGTATTGGTTGAAACCGACATGATGTGGTATTTTCAAAAAATTAGAAATACATACTTTTTATTAAAAGTACATTTATCTCTGTAGATAGTCAGTCTTGAAGGCCTTAGATACCTAGGACAAGCAGTGTGAACACCTGGACTATCCATAAATGCACGATTATTCCTGAGAAGCAGGACAATTTTTTTTTAATGTAGAACTGCTTTCATCTGCAGTATTTACAGACAGGTTTCTTCAAGGACTTGTGCATCTCTGTACTTAAGTTCAATGATAGACAACTATCAAAGCAATGGAAAACATTTGAAAAAGTATATCTTTTTTCATTCAGACAACTTTTTTAAAAGATAGGTTTCTAGGTGTTTTTTTTATTAGATCTATGCAGAGGCTGGGTTCTAACTACTAGTGGCTCAGGCAGCCTTTGTTCAATAAGCAGCCTGAGTACAGGCAAGATAAGAAAAAGGAGGTATAAAAATAAACTGCAATGACCCAATTCTAATGTGAACAAACACAGCCTATGACCTCCACAGTCTGGAATTTCAAATCTCAGTCCCATCTGGAAGACAAGAGAAGGGGTCAAATATCCCTGTCTCTACCTGCCTAACACATTTGCTTTGCTGCAGTTGGGTTGATTCACTAGTCACACGCTTTGCCAACTTCATCTAGGACCACCGAAACCATGTGAGTGACACTGGAGATAGTGGTGCACTGAAGAGACACGCTGCTACATTCTAAATATGCCTCTGGCTGCAGAACCCTCTGTTTTGCAATTTGGAAGTCAAATTGCAGAGCTTAGCTAAACACAGTAGTTAATAACCTGCTCTGACATCTGTTGTCACTGAACAGGCTAAGAGATAAAGTCCACAATGAAGAACACAGAGAAACCAAACACATGGCAAATTTTCCTTACAGACCTTCTTCAGAAATTCTAATACTATAAATGTATACACCAAGTATTGATAGAGAGGCAGGATTAGTCTGGAAAAAGTCCTTGCTTGAGAAAAGTTCTTAAATCTACATTTCTCAAGCTAAGTCCTGTTTCTTCAAGCACCCATCAGTAAAGTGGTACCAGTTAACGGCTGGTGGGTTTATTAAGTAAAAATCATTATCTTCTGACAAAAAGAAAGTAATGAATAGTCTCGATAAAGGCGCCTGAGCTGGCACTGAATTGGGGCAGGAGGACGGGAGGGAGCAGTTTGAGTCACAGCCCATTGCCCACCCCACAGCCACTCCCCAGCACCGCCGGCCCTGCCTTGCCCCACCACAGGGTGCTGGCAGAGACTGCAGCACTGCTGGGAGCTGCAGGAGGGCTCTCTGAGGCCCCTTCCAGCCCAAACCATTCCACAATTCTCCAACACTTCTTGCAGAACTACGCCCGGCAAACAGATCGGCATGAGAATTCATAGCCCCAGTATAAAAGTCGTAACACCAGTACAGAACCAACATCACCCGGCACGTGTTGTGAAAAACCACACAAGACCTTTTAAAACATAGGGAAGCATCCAGGACCTTTGATTCTCCTAGGAAAGCATACTCTTGCTTATCTCACTCCTACTTGCTTTCCCCACCACTCCTTCCTCTATTTTCTCAGATGCTACCGTGGAAACTTAGATCAGGAAATAAATTAGTTGCAGATTTTAGACATGGAACATGTTTTATTAACTGTACTCCTAGATGTTGAGCAGGGGGCTTGAGAAGGAATAGGTTTGTAGGACACATGGAAAAAATGGCATAGTTCTTCACCCGTTTACAATCAATGGTAAGGGACTTAAGTTTCAAATAAAGGACAAGACAGAGTTTAAAAGGAGGTCTTGGGCCAGGGGCAGCTGTGTGGGTCCAGGTCCCAGGTGAGGACTCTTCACAGCAGTTGCAGCCTCTCTGTGCACTTCGGGCCCTGACATGAACTGTATCTCTTCATTCACCATGAGAATTCTTCTGGTTACAGAATTACAGTCACCATGATGAAAAAAAACCTCCAAAATTTTGCTTTGAGTGGCTCAACTGATACCATTAAACAACCAGATCGCCTCTGAAATTCTCTCAGAAAAAGAATTATCCAAAAAAGGTCACTGAACTTAGGTATACCTTTGGAAACATTAATAACACCAGCTGGGATGAAGACTGGGGAAAATACTTATTTCCCATCAGCAATGATCTGCTTTGCATCAGAGAATGTGATTTTTAATCTTCAAGAGACCTTGTACTGAGCAATTGTTGTGATGAGTAAAATACAGTAATTCTTCAAAACAGTTTGTCTCAAATTTTATAAGAAATGTGGTTTTTCACATGGCTGTCTGTCTGACAGATAGCAACTGCATTAGATATATCTTCTGACTTTAAAACAATTTTGTGAACTTATACACCTATCAGTATCTTCATCCTTTGATTGGAGAGGTTTTTATTTTTAATTTTGAGTCAGTTCTTCAGCTAAGCATAAAGGTAAAGCCATCACTGTGGAAGATTTAATGCACTAAATTAGGTCTCCTGGGGCCTATATAAGAAAAAAGAAAGAAGAAAACGTGATTAAAAGGAAATTCAGACAGATTGTTATGAAGCTGGCAAAATAAAGAATCTTACGGTATTCCTGAACTAATGTTAGAAGCTTGAGAGAACATCAGAAACTACTACAGATTTTCATGAATAAACATAATTCTAATTGGATTGACAGACAATGTAGAACGAGCTTCACAACTGAAATGCTCATCAGTGACACCCTGTACTCTCAATCCAGGGATGGCAAAACTACTGTGGAAGTGGCAGGCCTAGTCTATTATACACTTGAGCCATAAAGGGTCATCCCTGAATACGTATCCAGGGAATATGATGTGACTTCACATGAGACATATTGATTCAGAGGCTCATTCTTCTTCAGCTTTAGTTTGTTTCTCACTTTTTAGCAGCTCAAAATCATATACTTAATCCAATATCACTTTAGGACCCAATGCACTAGATTGAATGCATGGGATTCAAAAAGATGATGCGCAGAATTACTTCTATATAATTGTTCATGGGTTTTATGTTAAAGCCACTAAGAAAAAAATGCAAAAGAGAGTCAAAAGATAATGTGACTTCTTTAAACTTGAATTTGGCTCTTTTTTGTGCACTTCCCTCAGAAGTTATGAAATGGTTCTGCTTGTGCAAGCTCCTCTCCTGGTAACTTGGAACCTGGTAGTTGAGTGACCACAAAAAGCACTAAGGTTTCACAGTGGATATATGTCCTCATATTCAGTGAACAAAAAAATGACACCTCTAGAGAGAAAGGAACTGCTACTAATGTTCATTAGAAGAAAGACGTATAGAAGGGAAACATTTTATATCCTATTTAATAGAAGTGCTTGGCTGGCCTACTTACACTGGCCAGCCAGCCAGAGCAGCTGCCAGTCATACCACAAAGACAGCAGGTAAAATTAAGGTAGATTTAGGATATGCTGAGTGCTGGGCTATTTGGGCTATATTTGCCAGTCGTGGTGGACATTGGAGATACAGCTGGGGATGAGGCCAACGAAGGTCTTGGAGAGGACCAAAGTTCTGCAATAGGTGTGCTATATGGACCTGTGGCAACCTGGGATTATTGCAAGAGCACATGACTACGTCATAAATTCACAGAAAACCAAACTTTAATATTAATTTCCAGTTTTTAAGACAGTTTATTCTGCTCCTTAAGATATATAACTAGCCTTTGAAAGTAAATTTTAAATTCAAAATTACCATGAATATTAAGTTTTGTAATTCTAGGTCTTGTGGGAAGACATTACAGGAGCTTCCACCACTTTATTTTGAAATGTCATACCTTAACTGAAATAGTAAGAAACCGTATCTTTAATAAGATAACTTTTCTCCATTGTGTATTTTGGTTTTAGTATTTAAATAAATATATATTTAGTTATAAAACAGTTGGGCTATAAATAAGTTTTTATGATTGAACTATGGAATGCATCCAGAGATATTTAAAGTTTTTAATTAGACTCTGGTTTTTATATCAATGGCCTTCCATGCCAGTTTCTATAGCAAAATATTTTAAAAATACCAACATTCTCCAAAAGCTCCATTAAAGATCACAAACTCCATGAAAGCTTCCAAATTCTTACTATGTATATGCACCATTACATGAAAAAGCTACTGATGTTTGCCTTTAAAGCAACAGTTTCATGCATGGATGATGATTACTTCCCCAAATGTCCTCCATAATTACTTTAAAAGAGGTAAATAGTTGTCCTTATATTTCTTAGCATTTTAGAACTTGGAAAGTCTATTGCAAAACGAAATGCTCATCAATTCGAATAAGTATAGCAATAAATCAATCTCTTCTTCTCCTAATTTCTATATTAAACACAGTTGCACATAGAAGAAAGCTTTAGTACTTCATCAAGCATTTTGAATATATTTGCATACAGAATAACCAGTAAAGACCAAATTACAACTTAGAACACATTTTTATAGTAGTTCTATCCTACGCCAAATGGAGAGCGCCTTTTCCATGCAAACAAAAAAAAATCTAAAAGTAGCATGTGACTGTAGTACTGCTGTTGCTATGGGTGTTTTGAATGTCCTCCTTAACATATTGTCTAGTTAAGACAAGGTATTAATATACAAGGACAATATAAGGAAATATTAATTCATTAATCAAAATCACAAAAAATCTGAAATTATTTTTGTAAGTGTGAAGTGTGGGTTTTTTTCTTTTTTTGATTTGCTTTTATGTTACTATGTCATTTCTTTCACCTTTTTCTTCAGCCACAAAACTAAGAAACTTTTTATATGTGTGTGGGGGTTTCAAGAAAATCAAGATAATATAAGTGGCAGAAGTCTGACAAAAGTACCATAGACACATGTGAGACTAATGAGAAACTTTTATTCTGCCATATAGTATTTGGATTGGAAATATCAGACAAATGGGGAAAAAAAAACAACAACAAAACAGTTGTAAAGTATCAAAGAGGGTACACCTTGCAGAGTTTCTTGCACTTTCAACTCCCTTAAGCTATGAGATCCAGTACTCTGGAGACCTTTGAAGGTGGCTGGCCAGCACCAAGCATCTGCTAGTCCATGGAGATTGGCCTATGACTTCACGGGTGAAAATGAGCTGAGAAGCTTCTGCAAATCTATTTTTAGACGTTTCAGATAATTATCTGACTGCCACGCACTACAGAGCATCCCAGAGGGTGGAAGACAGGGTAGCAGTATGGATGCATGTTCCTGAAGGACTCCCTGACTATTTGCTGCTGCTATCTGCAGGCAACAAACATCCACACGGGCTGGATGGAGGCAAGAGGTACCCTTTAAAACTCTTCAAGTAATTTCATGGAGCTGGATATTCCAGGGACTTAACAGCTGTAACATCAAAGGCTGCACATGAATGGAGGACTTGGAAACACTCCCAAGGCTGGTAAAGAAAGAAGACATGAAACCAGACAGCTATGCATCTTGAACATATCTTAACATGCACTATCCAGTTTAGGCATTAGCCAAGAAGTCCCTCTTTTCCACATCGGAGATAATTAAACAGGGTGTCCTCAAGGTAGCTTCTCTAGTGTCTAATAACGTATGCACTTACACGACAACTTTTCCTTTAATCAGAACTCTGATAAGATTTCCTTATTTTACTTGGCCATTTTCCAAGCCTTGTAGGAACATATTTATTTTTAGAACTATGGTCCTAAGTTAATTTGGTTGGAATTAGCCAAAGGGCTCAAAGGCATTAATGGAAAACAGAGAGGTAAACATGCATGTGTGCATGCATGCAACACACACACATTTGAGCCCACACAGGCATTTTTATATCTTATAAAAACCAATTTGAAAATACAATTTAAAACTTACCCTTCAGCAGTAATCTGCATGTTATACAACGGCAAATTATGACATAAAGAATGGCTGATGCTTTATTTGGTTTGGAAAATTTCCCTATTGCTCATAAAAACCAAAATTGAACTATAGAATTAAGCTTATATAGGAAAAAAGATTATTTTTATAGTCCCAGCAAGATACTGCAACTATATGTAAGTCCCAGCATAATGAAAGATTCCCTATTTGTCAAGTAACAGCATGGTGGTCTCTAATAAACACTAATATAATATAGCATGTCAGAGATCAAAGCCTCAGTCCTAAAAGATACAGAGTAACTCATGAAATCATAATTACTGTTTTGATTTAATCCAGGCAGTTTGCTTAAAGCATTTTTTAAAGACAGGCAAGCATTTCAAAGAAAACAATTTTTTAAAAGCAAAACAGGAAATAATCTGGTTCCCTGTCCTTTCTCTTTTTATTTTGTGGCACACCTATTTTTGATATTATATAAAAGCACATATCCAACCTACTAATTCCCTCATCGCAGTTTTCCTTCAGTACTGCTGTCAACTGCATCTTATTGAAATGGAAATAGATTTCTTTAGCATAGGTCTCCTGCTTTGTGCTTAGTATCATATAAGCTATAACATGATTAAAATGTGCCGTCATTTAAGATGCAAAACTCAAACTCACAGTTTTGCAGAACCAGGTCATGATTATACAGTCTGTTTAATGTGATTAAATCCTGCTGATTGCATGCAAAAACGGGTGCATGTGCTCTTTAACTTGCCTGACTGTGGCTGCTCAAAAGCCGCCCTGCTTGTAGCAGCATTAAGGAAGATGATGGGAGTGAGCAACCAGGCACATGAGGAGACAGAGTCAATTTCTGTCAGGTTAATGTGAGTGTGAGCCATCACTGCAGCCTCTCATTTGCAAGTTATCAGTATAGATGGAGTTTTGTTTATTTCTGTGAAGCATCTCATACAGTTGGGGTACTTTAAAAAAGTTAATTTTCCTTGTAAATGTTGCCATTTTTAGATAAACAACTTAAAAATATTTATTATGAAGGAAGCACACTTTATTAGTTTGACCATAGAATTTTAATGTGAAAACTGTCAAATCAATGCTAATGCCCACACATCTCAAAACTGACCTTATGACAATTTGTGGTCTGCATAGCAAGCTGTGTTTTACCTTGTTCTTCTTGAAGAGAAAGGTCTTCCACCAATATTGGTGAAGTCAGTGAAGATCTAAAACCTACAGCTTCCTTAATAATCAAGAAATATACATAATACATAAAAACTGGAAGCAAAATTAAATTTGGGGTTGTCACTAATGAACAGTAATTACAGTCCTACACATTAAAACTGAGACTATTGGAAAAAGATATAAGGGACCGTGTATCTGTGCCTAAAACCCTGAGAGTTACAATCAGTAATCACACTAGTAGGCATATGCACCTGAACTAACAAAATGTTATCTTAAAAACAGCTCAAGACTTAAAATTAAATGTCATTCCTAATTGGAAAACAAATCACAAAATGCCACTCAAACTATTTCATTCTGTATGTTTAAAAAGATTTTTTCTGCATCCCTTTTGCAATCTTTTAATCAGCAGCTGTGTACTTTACATACATGATGAGTGTGTTAACTCCAAAGAAAAAAGAAGAAGAAAATTTTCTATGGAAATAAATGTAATTTTGCTTTCCCTAGCTTGAATGCAGGACTCCAATCCATTCTAGATTCATTCCAATTCATTGTAATTCATTCCACAATTGAACTTTCTCTAGATACAATGTAAAAGTTGAAGAAAGAAAAAGGTTTTACCAACTTCCGTGTAACTAGCCTAGTCCCAGCTATGTGCACCCCAATGAATAAATGCAATTCTATTCACATCTCTCACCTAAGGTAAGGAAGGTATTTTTCCTTATCATCCCAGAAATAAATGTCCTTGTGGAACAGAGCTCTGTCTCTTTATAGTTATTTTTGGATAAAGACTGCTAAAGAGGTCTTCTGCATCCTGGAAATCTCCAGATTTTGGAGAAGAAGACTGAACACATCTTTTTAAATATTAATCTCCTTGTGGAGCACTGTTTGGAATACAGCTACCCAGTCAGTAGGCAGGTGGCAGAAGATGTCTAAATGTGCTTTGGTCACAATCCGACAGACACTTTAACATATTTGTGTTAGTTCTGTGCATTGAATGATTATAAAAGTTATTCCAGTAGTAAAGTTAACAGATGCAAAAGTTTTTGAGGGCTTAAGCATTAGGAATAACCAAGATGGAAGGGTTTGAACCAAGGGGTATCAGTATCACAAACCAGAAATGCATTTTCTCTACTTCCCCGGTTTTCTAAGACTTTAGGATTCACAGAAGTAAGCATTTCTGATCCAAGAGGAAGGACAAAAACTTGCTTGCCTACAGCAGAATCCTTCATCATCACATGGCTCAGGCACATGCCTTCACAGATGGCAGCTTTAGGTCACGCAACAAAACCAACCCCAGAACCTGCAATAGTGATGAACTCCATTTGATTTGTCCATCTAAAGCTGCCTCATATTCACTGAAAAGCTATACAGTTTAAAGTTACAGAGCAAATATATGCTTTCCCCATTAGTGAGACTATCATATCCAGAAATGCTTTTGATAGCTACCATCAGCCTTATCCCAGAGCTCATCTCCTCTCAGAGATAGAAGCTCTTTGGTTTGAGTGAGGGGCAGAAGATGGACGAATCCTGGCAGCTTGCTCGCTCCCCTGGGATGGTACTTTCCCCAGGTGCCAAGCAAAAGACATATTCATGCTGAGCTGTGAGAAAGAGAAGTATTTCTGAAAGGAATATGGAGTTGTTGCCACACCAGGGGCCTAGGAACTGAAAGAAAGCATATTCCCCCTATGAAAATGGAGGAATAGAAGTAAAAAAGTATTACATCCAGATATTGCAGGGTGAAGAACAAAAGAAAAAATAAAAATAGCACTGAGTGAGCAGAGAAAGTACAGATGGATGAACACTAGACTTTGCAACGCAGATGTTTCTTTTCCACAGCTGGATGTAAATGGGATCGTAATTCTATTTTATTATTTTTTTTAATCTTAAATTAATCTTAACAAGTATATTATTCTAACTTAATTTTGTTTCTTTTCCCTGATATATTTTCTAACTGTGTTCATCGGACTGCTCCAGAAAGGAGCAAGAAAATACCTAGTGCAGCTGATTTATGTTTTGTAACTGGAAAATATTTGTTCCAGCCTTGTTCTTTGTCACTTCTGTCAGATAATTTGCAACTTAAATTAGATAACTAGGTGCTGTTTGGTTTCTAACTCTGGCAACACCTGAAGGCATTACCTAGGTTTTTCATTGTATCATGTATCGAGGAAGAACTTGATGTACCTAATATTGCTCCTAACTTGCGAGTTTTTAATTTAATAGGAGGATAAAAACTCAAAATATCAATTTTATAGTCAGTCATATATTAGACTTGAAAGGAACACATATTTTCTCTTTTCACCTCCAAAGCACTGGTGAGTTTGGAATAAATCAGGCTTTTTCTGGCAGTTATCTGTGTAAATCCAAAATCTCTTAAGACTATGATGACTAAGCAGATTTAAATTTCAACTCAAAACTGCATTGCAGACATTGTACATAGCTGTTAAAGAGATTTTAGCTCAGTTTTTTACGTTGCAATCTCAACTTTGGCTCCAGAGTAGCCTGGGTCAAGTAATGTTTATATTCAGTGTTTAAAAATAAAATAAATCCCTGTGATTGTACTTTTGGTTTGAGACTACACTTTGACTGCAGCATCTGTACTGCTTGTAATATGGGACATAAATAAGCCTGAAGTACTGTATTCTCAGCCTGAAGAAAAAGTGATATCCTTTGTTAAACCCACTGACATCAAGGAGAAAGGGAAAGACTAAACATGCATTTTAGGCTTACACATTCTTTTCAAGTCGGCATTTCCAGAGGAACTATTTTAAGAAAGAACAGAAATTATCAGGAAATTATGGGATTTATTATGGAAAATTTCGCCGTCCTACTTTAGGATATGCCTTTGCTGCAAGGATTAATACTCAGGTGTGTGAGTCACTCTGCAAAATCCTATCTAAGATTATGCCTTTACTGATCCTTCATGACCTTAGCTGTATTGCTGGTGTCCTTTTGTCAGCAGTAGTGGCATACATGGTTCCAATTCTTTCACAATGAACTGTGGAGAAATGTGTCTGTCTTTCTGGGAGCTGGATGTAAATTATCAGAAAGAACAAGTGGCATTTAGTCCTCCTGATAAAGTAAAGGAAGAACACACAAAATCAGAGGGTTGTTTTTTCTTTTTTTTTTTCAAACTGTAACATTAGGAAAAAAAAACCAAAACCAGAAAACCAAACTTCTGAAAAACTTAAGGCGAAAAACAGAATGTCAAAAATAAAGCAAACAAACCATGGAAACAGTTAGAGGTAATCTTTAGTCAGGGACACCCCTTGTACATAAAATCCACCCAAATGAAATTCTTCATAATGGCCTCTCTGACTGTGCGTCCAACTATGAGGAAGAGGAGTGCCTGAGGAACGGGTTTTTCTGGTGAAGGAGGGACTTGGTAGTCCTCGCAATACATGAAAAACAATTTGGCATTGACACCCGACCACTTTTTAAGGCGTCTTCAGGGGAGCAGGCACTGAATTCTCTTGTAAAGTACACAGGGGAGAAGAGAATGCTGGGAGACTCCCAGACAACCAGAGGAAATGCTGTCATTCAAATAAGCAAAGGTTGTTGCACTCCTCTGTTTTGCCTCTTCCTAATGCTTTACAAGCAGCATTTTGTTTCAGGAGTCTGAACTTACTGTGGCTGTTTCCAGTGATTAAATTAAATCTCTACATTTTGTAGTTGTATCAGTTTTTGTTGTGAAAAAACCGCTGTAAGTGGGCAGCAAAACGAACGAGCAGAAGAATGCAGGCAGTTCCCAAGGTGGCCTCAAAGGTCTAAAGCTTCAACTCTGAGAGCATATACAGTACTAATAAAGTACTTCATACATAGACAAGGTGCAAACATCGGTGATGTACAATGGAAGAAAAGTATAATAAGATCTCCAGTATTCTCACAGTTTTTGCCAAGTTCTAAAAATTGACTGTAACTTACAATATTTAGCTTCTTTCTTATAGTTTTTGGAGCCAAGTCATTTATTGCCAGAGGAGATAAGCTTTTAAAAGATTTTGTAGTGTTTATGATTGCAAAGCAAAGCCTGAAAATATGACTTGACAATTTCTTAGAGGTTCAGGAGACACAGAAAATGTAAACAACTTTCAGTTCCAATGTCATGATTCTTAGAGCCTGGTTAATGGCTCTGAATACCTGAGGTTGCTGATACTGCAGACAGAATATTTATTTTACTCATAGCTATTCAATTCTGTTTATTTTGTCCCCTGCATCCATCCCCTATAAGCAGATTAACTGTCTTAGAAATTCTGTTGATTATGGATTAGGCCTTTAGAACTCAGTGGAAAACATTGCTCAAAGGAAAAAAAAAAGTTTTAGAATCACTTTTAATACCCCTCTGCTCAGTTTTTATTTTTTAAATATACTTCCTAACCAAGAACCTTTTGTACCATGTGTTAACTGCAGTCAGACTTCTCAGACTGCTCAGGATGATATCTTCATCTGGATTTATGTAAAGAGGACACAATAGACAAAATTTATCAGTTTTGCAGAATACAAATATAGTAAATGATGCTAATTTTTTTAATGCATAGTGAATAACTTTGCTTCCTATTTGTGTTTTTTTTACTAGCTGTTAGTCTTATTAAGTGGGTATTTCCTCCCAAAATGTTTTAGATATAATTTATTTTGTGAATACCTTAATATTTTTCTTAAGTCACTGGTAAAATTCTGTATTGTTGTAACAATCCCAGTGTCAGTATCACTAACTGATAACTGTAGCAGTTTGTAACCTGAAAATTCTGGCCCAAGCTCCTGCTTGGGACCTACACTTAATGTCTGGAAGGATAACTGTGACATGATGCAAACAAATTCTTCTTACCAGAAAAGTAAACTGAGTCCACTGAGACACCATCACCAAACAAAACTAAAACCCATGTAAAGAAATTGTTTGCAGTACGTTCTAAAAATGCCCATATGTATGCTCAAGAGGATACCAAAAGTAGGTGTTTTTTTGACCAATGGGCCCGTCACATAGACTGATCTACCTGCCAGATACACTCAGAAGAGAAACTATCCAAACCCTTTTACAATGGGTAGTTGCTGATACCAGGTCAAGCCTGGGTAACAGCAAATAGTCTGAAAAGCAATAGAAATATCTTTAAATCACAGATATTTTTTCATGACTCTTGATCCACTTGAAAGGAGTGCGATCATTTACCATAACATAGAATAAAAATTCCATTTAACAGTTTTATGTACAAATTACTGTATCATTCAGATAAAGAATTGCACTGGTTGCTCTCAAAGGAATTTCAAGAATTAAAGTGACTTTTCTAAACAGTTTGTTGCATTCGACCTTGCTTGCCTTTGTATCAGCAGTGTACAAATAGCATAGGAAGCCTTCTGCTTGTGTGCAGTATTTTCACAGAAAGTCCCCAGCCAGAAGCTAAGCTGCTGATGACTAACATCTATGTTACAAGTCTGATATAACTCTGGTTGTGTCATGATAGACTTTTGAAAAAGACACCATAATTTTGAAAGTTCTCTTTGTATTAAAAATATAGCTTATCTTTACTATAATACTTACTTAGACAACAAGGATTAAGCTGCTAAGGCAAACAGTGTCTGTCTAACTGCAGACAGCTGTTTGAATAGCTAAATGTTCACTACGGTGAAGACGTGTAAGCTGGCAATAGCTTTCAAAGAAATGTCAGCCTCCAGTAAACAGTTTTGAGAACATGAACACTGGGGAGATATTGCATCCTTATTGCAAAAGATGAAGCAGGAATTAAAGCTGATGCTTCTTCAGCAATTATTTATCTAATGTCCAACATCCACATCATATTGCCTCAAGTGGCCCTTTCACCTACGCTCTTGCATCTTCTGTCTGTGGTGCAGCTCAGTGAATGATGAAGAAGCATAAAGTGAATGAGAGGTTTAATTGCAAATTATACAGTTGTGATCCTGACCAGAAACAAAACTTCTGATTAGGCCACTCAGACCAAAGAGCTCAGAATTGGCAACATCCTGAAATAACGGAATATTCAAATTTCACACTTAAAAGATACTTTGAGTTCCCCTTTCAATCATGTTGCTATGTAGACTTTTGGGGTCATGTGACCTTATTTTAAATGGAATGGAATGCAATCACAGAGAATTGTTTTTGAACAGTTAATTAACACCTGAAATATTTAATGACTACGAATTCTTCAGATCTCCTCCACCTCACCTTCTCCCCCAACAAAAACAGTGAATCCCAAACTAAACAACCCTATGCAAACTCCAACTGTACTGCCAGACTCAGCTACAAGCAACTTAAGAGAACAGAACCCAAACTTTAGTTTGCCTCAGTTGCTATGGACAATCAGAACTAATTTACAGTATTCAGAACTAATTCTGTAAAAGATCTTTCTAGATTGTAGGGAAAGGTACAGAAGTTCAGGCTTGCTGATGTTAAAAAGTCTTGTAGCCACTTCCATGAAACTGCTTTGTAAAGCAAAACCAGTCTGTTGTTCTTTCAGTCCGTCCCTCCCCCAACTCTGCCTGTAGTTTCCCCTTTCCTTAGTTTTCGCTTGTTTTCTTGTACAGGCCATGAGAACATATCCTTTTACTCTCTGAATGCAGGTTACTGCTCTTTCAGAGGTTATCATGATGGCAATTAGGTCACCAATTTCATTTTTCATAAGCTGGTGAGCTAACAGTTATTTAGGTTGTGGAACTGCCCTCATTTCAGGGCTGGAAAATAATTTGCACTCCTTTGTGCTCTGCTGCAAGTTGGCACAGTTGCTCTTTTATTCCTAAATCTTGCTTATGCCTCTGCTTCTGTGCGTGTTGTGTCCTCCCCCTCGTGACTATATTTTTGTCCCTTAACTTAGCGCATTTCCTATGCTTTATTTTACAAAATCTTTATCAACTTCTGGATGCAGAGCCTGATGGTGCTACCCCTATCTCCTCCTGCAGTATTTCAGATTTTAATGCTGCGTTCATCCATCATTTCAGTACACAGCCCCGTGGCTTCCAGTGTTCCCGGTGGGATTTCAAAATGTGGATCTAGACCATCAGACAACTCCTTTAGCTTATTGTGAAAACTGTAATGAGTGCAAAGAACGCTAAGATGTTTGGCAACAGGTAGGAGTTGTTTTATGACTATGAAGGTATTTGCAGCCATCAGCTTTCAGGTACTCCTTCTAGATGAACTAAGCATTTGTCTAGGCCTAAGAGAAAAAAATTCTGTGAGTATTTTAAGGACTGGGTGCAAACACTTTCCGCCAGGTTTGCATTTGACTACAGATATAAATACTTGCCCTATCACAGTACTTCACACCGTGCTTGTGGGGTTGTGGAAGTGACATGAAAAATAAGGCGTGTGCTGCTCTGCCTGGATGAGCGTGGTGCTAATGTGGCTGCCCTGCTGCTGTTAATATGCTGGCTTGTTGCAGCACCTGTCCTGAGCCGTAGGTAATGAATGCAAAAGGATAAAACGGATAAAACTCTCTTACGGATGACTCACCAAGTCTAGTGGAGTTATTGTCACTTGAAGATGGGCTCAGGGAAACAAGTGTTCTAGTGCTTCTGGCCTACTGTTGATAATTCTTTCAGTCTCTGTTGAGGCCTCATTTCCAGACCTGTTCATATTAATTTAGAAACCCTTTTCTTCCCTGCCAGGAAGAAAAAAAAAAAAGAATTTGTACGTTTTTTCAATTTATTCTAAGAATGGGAACTAGCAACATAACTGCAGATTTCTTTTCTCTTTCTCCCAGCAGTTTTTCAAGAATTCCCTGGTATCTTCCTCTTCCCAAGCTGCTGTCCCTTCTCACCTCTCCTTTGTGATGCTGCCTCTTCTGCCTTGAGCCTATCTTTATGTAGTTCAGTCCTTCCTCACAGCCTCACTCCTTGCTGTTGCAATTATGCTGCCTTTCCATTTTGAAGTTGAGGTGATATTGACCAAAAATTAGAACAATGGATTCTAGCATTAGTAAAAATTTCGTACACTATTAAGGCTGTGCTGACTGTTGTAAAATCAGAGAACACTTTTCAGCAGAAGTACTGGTAGGTTTATTCCAGCAGTACAAGAACAGAAGGTGCTTCCCCGACTGTTATGCTGTTGGGCTGCCAAATCCCAAGCAGAAGCAGAGGCAAATTCAAGTACAAAGTATTAATTGTGACTTCGTCTTGGTGGGAGATTTGTGTAGGATTTGCTCTTCTTTTACATCTAGCACACTTAGAATATATACACCTTTGCAGTAAGTTTTCAAAGGGGACTATCTCTTTTGAAAACCTTAACTGCTATATCTAAACATACAAGGTAAAGAGATACAGTGCCTAGGAATTTTGTTTTTCTAGACTATTACCTTGGTTCAACTACTATTATTTATATACATTCATAAATATAATAAGATTTTTACCTCTTACCCCTTAAATTTTATGAACTAGATAATTTATCATAGCAGTTCATGATACTGGACCTTGTCCAGAGGCCATATTTATTGACCCAATGGCATGTCAAGCAGTAGGTGGTTGAGTATTTTGATTCTATTTCCTATCTACCTAAGTTTGTGCTGAAGTTTCTTCATAATTACAAACTACTGATCATTTACTAATCACTCAGCTATTTTATGGGTGCCTTCAGGATTTCCTGTACCACAGACCTGAGCACAGGGCATTATTTGCTTGACTTGAAGCACAGTGAAAGCCACGAATACAGATCCCAGCTGTGTACACATACGTCTGCCAAATAAGCACCTACAAAATTTTAGGGGACCAAAGCAACACAATTAAATTGGTATTTCACAACTCCTATTGCTCAATGGTTTTGAACATTTCTTAATTTATCAAGGTAGAGATATACCATGTGCAAGACCAATGCATGGCTTTGTTATTGCCAAGCCTATTGTTTAAAGTAGACTTGTGTATGCTGTGAGATTTGGATTTTCCCTGAGGGATCAGCTTGGGGGAAAGAGTACTGCTAACATGAAACAATCAAAATTATAGACTCAGAAGTAAAAAGTGTATTGGGCACTTACAAAAATCAGTATTTTTTATTATTTAGAAAAGGTAAATAAACGATTATGAGTATCAAGGGTCTGCTCTTTTTGCTTCACATGACTAACAGCTGAGTCTCTAACAGGGGAAAAACAGTTGTATGAGTAAAACTGAAACTCCGTAATACTCACAAATAAAACTAAGAAGTGGTCAACCTTGAAATGGTAAGTATTTAACAATCCCTGGGAAAATTACAGAACTTCTACAAAACCCATCAGCCTTAAGAACTGCTTAATGCGCTTCACATTTCTGCAAGAAAACAGATTTTGCTTTTACTCCAGGAGAAAAATCACTCTAATTGAAGAAGGTTGGTTTTCTTCACATTAAAATAGGAGTGCTGTTTTTCCTCCATCTTTCCTGCAAACCATTAGTATTTCTTTGGTGTGCATGTTGTGTTACTGGCAACGCAGGAAAAAATTCTATCTTGTTTCTACTCTCCTAATGCACCTAAGGTTAACTTTGCAACTTTAAAGCCTAGTGAAAAAGCGAACACACAAACAAAAGCCCACAGAGCAGTGCTTAAAGGAAGGGCATGTTTCAGATAGGAATCTTTCCGTGTATTCAAATACTGAGCTGTGGGGGTACATCACCCCAGGGCTCTCTGGGCTGGGGCAGACATGGCTCTGTTTCGGAGGAGACGTGTTTCTGTTTCATACTTTATGCCATTAGTTAACAGTACTGTAACAAGGTAACAGGCTTATAGACGTTTCTTTCACAGAATCAATGAGTTTGGAAAAGATCTCTGAGATCGCCGAGTCCAACCAATGACCGATCACCACCATGTCCACTAGACCATGACACTAAGTGCCACATCCAGTGTTTCCTGAAACACCTCCAGGGACAGTGACTCCACCACCTCCCTGGGCAGTCCATTTCAGTGTCTAAACACACTTTCAGTGAAGAAATTCTTCCTAATTTCCAACCTAACCTCCCATGGTGCAGCCTAAGACTCTGTCCTTCTGCTCTGTCGCTGGTTGCCCGGGAGAAGAGACTGATCTCACCTGGCTACACCCTTCTTTCAGGGAGTTGTAGAGAGCAATAAGGTCCCCCCTGAGCCTCCTTTTCTCCAGGCTAAACAACCCCAGCTCCCTGATCCGCTCCTCACAGGACTTGTGCTCCAGATAGGACATGCGCTCTTCCTTAGCATCTAGAACAGGGAAAGACACGCAGCGCTGCATACGTCACTGGTGGATGAGAGACGTGCTGCTTGGTCAGAAATTTAACAAAATATCTCGATTAGCGTCCGCAGCACAGTTGCCTGACACCGAAGAGCTCTGAGACAGGTCACAGCAAGTGAGACAGTGCAAAAACCCCAACCCGCAGTTTCCAGCTCTATGCCCTGCGGCCGGAC
>VWZT01008435.1:751326-821778 GCA_013397055.1 Pachycephala philippinensis
CTCCGAGTTGTCTCGGCGGCTGCCAGTCTCGTCCTTGGCCGCGGAGGGCAGAGGCGCTGGCCAGCTCGCCCAGGGCAGCGCCGGGCCCCTCTTATCAGCCTCTGTCCTCTCCCGGCAGGGCGGGACGGGAGCGGGGCGCTCCGCCGTGCCCTGCTCCGTGCGGCAGCTGGGCCCGGTCCCTGTTGCGCCGCGGTCCGCAGGCGGCCGGGCTGTGCTGCCCGGCGAGGGGCCGTGCGGCCGCGCCCCGCGGCGGGCCCGAGTCTGGAGGAGCGGAGCGCACCTGGCGAGGGAAGACCCGCCTCGGCCCTGGGCCGCGCCGGGGAGATGCCCCCGCCTGGGCCCCGCACGCTCGCTCCGGCTTCAGCCCCTCTGGCCTCCTCCTCCGCGGTGGCTTCGTAAAGGCTCCGTGTTTGCTTTCTTCTTGGAGGGCTTAAGCCGAGCGATTCGGCTGTGCTTGCAGGAGTTTGTGTCAGTAGGTAATCCTTGGAAGTTGGCTGCCCCGGTTCACCTCTGCCTGCTGGAGGGTTTCTGTCCCGAAGCAGCCCGGCAGCTTGGTTGTGAGGCAGGCAGGTATTTGAGGATCAGCGTGGGCTATAAATGTCTGCTGTGTCCAAAGGCATTCTAAAAGGGGGAATCTGGCAGTGCTATCTGGCAGTGCTTTCCAGTTGCTGGAAATTAGACTTTACCCCGTATTCTGTTTTGTCTACAAAGAGAAATTGATTTTCTATTTTTAATATGTCAGCAAGGTGTCCTGAGTGCAGATATTTCTCCAACACAATGACTGCGTTACCCATGTTTTATAATTTGTCATTTTATTCTACATTGGAGGTTATTCATCCGAAGTCTTTCAGAGTAAAGGCTTGCTTTCCAACACCTGAACATTTCAGCTTTGCTTTCCTGAATGATTTTAAACAGTATCTTCCGCGTTTCAATTTGCATCAGTTCAAAGTTTTAGGGCATTAAGAAAGCAGTTCTGTAGAGCCATGAGCTCTCAGGTTTCCCCAGGAGGGTAAAATTTGCAGAACGAGTTAAACACTTAAAAATATATGACCTATTTTTGCATTGAGGGTATTTGGTGGGTGGTCAGGATTATTAAGATGCATTGAAGAGAGTTGGTGAGTGTGATGCGTAAGCATTAGCCATAGTAATTTAGATTATTTTAAGGGTAGCATAGAACGTTCTGGGTCGGTGCCTCCTACTGGACTGTTTGTTCCTTTTGATGGTGGCTGTGTGTGCCCATCCAAGACGCTTTGTCTTGGAACTGAATTTTTTTTTTTTCTAACAGTGCTGAAATTGTGTGAATAGCAGTGTGGATGACATTTAATCCATTGGCCTTTTGAGGTAAAGCTTAATGATTTTATGTGTGATGACCAGTTATGACACTTATCCTTGGTGTCAGGAGGAGAGGGTTCTGATGTCCCCTACTTCCAGTTCCTGTACATAAGTTATTTGTAGACAAGATGCTTCAAGGTAAAGTATTCCAGCCTTGGTCTCTGCCAAGGAGAGGAATTTAAATTTTAGGGGAGTCTAGCAAAACTGCAGGTTTTGCCTGCCTGAAAAGCAGTTGTGGGGAGCTCCCAGGCAGCTCTAGGCTGTCAGGAGTACCCACCTAAGGTGAGCGGGTGGAGTCCTTTCCCAGTGCGCTTTTCTGGGTGTTCTGATGGTGACTTGGTAGCTACAACACCCCAGGGAAACTGCACGCAGTTGCACCCATGAATTCTTACCACACTTTGGAGGAATATGCAGATTGTTTCAAGTCTACTGATACATGATTTCTTTATATGTGAAAATTGAGATTGATTGTATGGAGAGCTGATGTTAGAAGCAAAAACTGCACTAGTTTATGGTGCTTGATGTTTGTGGACTTGTCAAGTTTGCTACTGTCTAGAGTGGCCAAGATCACTGTAATTTTTTTTTAGCCATTAAAAATTTAGATCCATTTCCCCCACTATAACTGCTAGTTTTATAACTTAAGGATGTAGAAAATATTTTTTCTTAAATACGCCTAAGCGTGAAAGAAAGGCAGATCAGGTTTTACGTGTATTGTAATCATGGAGTTAAAACGTAATGTTGAGTTTCTCAAGGTCAGTTTCCTACATCCTTTGACTGTATCCATATATGCAGACCCCAGCAGATTCATTTCAGTTTTGTGTGAATGCAGTTAGGATTAGGACTTTGTAATCAGTAATTTCAGGGGAAGATCACACTTCCTGTCAGGAAAAAATACTCTGTGTGTCTTTTATTTGGCCCTTTCTGCCCGTCTTATTTTAGTTGCATTCAAAACCCATGCTGCTGGATGCCAAGCACATATGCATATTTACCTAGCTGGCAAATGCCATTTCCAAATTTTTCACCATAAAATTTTTTTCTGCAGTAATGTTGAATACATTCTGTCGTCATATGTTCAGAGTCCTGCTGTGATGATAATTTCCCTAGTCTGTTGTGTTGGCCATTCTGTGCCTTTTCACTTGTTCCCCTTTTCTTGTTCATCAGATGTCTCCTCTGCTTTTCAGGCCAGTGTGGCCTGTTCCCGTGTGACTTACTGTCTCAGCACTTTCTCTTCTGGCGAGGCCATGACGGACACAAGTTGCAGTGGTCTTTCTCTTGTCTTTTTGGAAAACTGGCTTCGTCATGCTCGCCTCTTGTGTGGTGGCAACTGCACTGTACTGACTACGGGGAAGCACTTGGTGTTTTACAGCTCTGGCTCTTAATGGTCAGTAGTGTTTTAAATTCTGATGGAACAAACATTCAGTAGGATTTTGACTTAATTTATAAGAAGTTTTAGAGGTCTTTCAAATTGATGGCCTGTGCTGCCTGCATTTGCAGCCTGTGTTACCTCTGAAGAAGGCATTTTATCTCAACTGAGAAGTAGATTCCTTTTATTTTTCTCCAGCTAATCATTAAACTGCTTTGAGTTGCTTAGGGAGGACTTCCTTCAGAATTTATCAGCAGCTAAATTTTTGACAACTTAATTCTCAGTCAGAGTAACTTGTTGCAGTACTAGTGACAGTTGAGAAGATTTTTGAAATTTGACAAAGTAGGAAAACTTTTTTTCTTATCCACAACTGAAAATGATCCAAAGAGCTCTAATGTGTTGGTATTTCTTATAATTGCAACCGGTCAAGACAATTCACTAACTACATGCAGTATTTCCTTTCTATTAAACAATCTACATTTTGTTTATAAGAGAGGTTTAACAACCTTTTTTCTTCTTTTTTGTTTAGATTTTGGTAACTACTAGCCATTGAGATCTGTTTCTGAGCAAAACTAAGCAAATTAGCCTGATTTTTAAGAATAAAGGTTGACTCAGCAGCTTGTTTTAACTTGCTCTAGAATAATAGTGAATTAGTCTTCCTGCAACAGTAGCACATTGTAAAGTATCTTACTACAGCTCTGAAAGATGCAGAACATAGTTAACTGCTTGATGTACTGTAGCATTAACTTTTTCTGTTCCCTGATACATGGCAGCGGCAGATTGTTCTGGTGCTTTAGGTGTCTGAACTATGTTCTGCTGGAAGCACCATTTTCAAATGTGTAGACATTTACCAGGGTGCTGAAATAGTTTCCTGTCCTTTTGTGAAACTTGTGTGCTGGGGCTTTCTTTAGTGCCAGTGTTTTGCTAGATGAGATCTAGCTGGAGCATTAGTTGCAAGCCCTTGGGAGAAAAAAAGCCTCTTTCTCCTTCAGTATTTTCTGTCAATGAGGTTTCCCCTACTGCTGGTCTGTGTTGTGTCACTAATTGTTCCTATTACAGCTCTTCTAATAACTCCATATTTTATGAAGTGTCCAGTAAAAGTATGTGAGAAATGCTAAAATTAAGAAAACTAACCTTTTACAAAGAACAGTTATCATATATTCCTAAGTACTTGTTTTTAAATATTTTGCTGGCTACTAGTAAAAGGTAGTGTCTAAACACTCTGGGCTATTCTTAGAGTGTACAGTTGGACCTAAACTGCTGAGACTGAATGCCGAGTTCTGCAACAACTCTAAAATATCAGTCTGGACTGTCCCCAAAACAGTGTGGAAAAAGAAAAGCATGAAGTTCCTTACTTCAACAAAAATAGCTTGTCTGGTTAGATAGCTGAAGGAGCTCCAAATGATGGTTTCCTCAGTCTGGTTGCACTCTAGGGAATTATCTCTCTTTTAAATATGTTTGTCGTCTTCTCCCCACCCTTACAAGATGACAAAGCATGTTTTCTTTGAACCTAGCATTGGGAGAACTGCTATTATTAGCAAAGAGAAGTCATTGATATTATATCCTAAGTTATTTGCAACACTGAAAGAATTAATATTTAGAAGTCCCACTAGCAATTTTCCCCATTGCTTGGTTGAGAATACCAAGGCTAGAATGATAGCAAAATCAATTGCCGTTGGCACTTGCAGTTATGTGAGTGAGAAGCTTCAAGAAGTACAAGGCATTGTGATCTTGGGCCTGATGCTTGTTCTTACGCCCCCACCATGTAATGTCTGATTTCTGAATCAATAAAACAAGGCATTATTTCACAATGTAAATATATTGACAACTTTTAACAAGAGCACTCTAACCTTGTTTACATAATTTCTGTGGAATCTCACTTGAAAATGATGACGGCATGACTGTAATTTACATGTATGAGATGAAATGGGTGTTTCTTTTTATTGTGAGTAAGCATAGATGATAGGTGTGTTCACTAAGGGGACTCCTTTTAGAACTGCCTTTTGTTTTGGACAAGAGGTCAATTCCTACACTGTCAATAGTTTGGGAGGACCTGTTAAAGATTATTATGGCTCTGAAACAGGAGTAGCTCTAAAATCCTCAGAGAGTGGAGATGGATTTCTGAAGAAGTTGTGATGTCGATTGACTTTGTGTTCTGTGTGGAATGGGATGTGATCTCGGTGTTGCAGTTAGAATAGTGTGAGCCAAATTTATTGCTGTATTCTGCCACTGACATTTTATGAACATTTAAAAAGCCCCACAAAATTTTAACTAGTTTTTTTCAAGTGGGATGCTACGAAAAATCAGGGATTTCCCAGCATGGAATACAGAATTTGATCATAATGGTTAGTGCAGGAGTTTATTTTGAAGCTGTTTTTACCAGTGACACTGAAATTTTTTCAGTCCTGCTGTTTTGCCTATTTTCTTGGACAGTGAGCGCAAGACTAATTTGATTTGAACCTCGCCAGTTTGTCAGTCCACTAGTTGCCAGCTTGAGAAGGAGATAAAATCATCTCTGCTGGCTTGCATCCCATCAAATCCTTTCATGCATCAGATGGCCTGTATGATGCCCTTTCTGCAAGTTCACTTGGAAGGATTTTATGATAATCAGAAATACTAAATTTCAGGAACTTTTTCTTTATTTCACAGGTGGAAATAGCACTGTGTTTATTCATGTGAGGGCTAATATGGCCTAATTAAAACTTCACAGGTACCATTAATGTCTGAAATGCTTAATTTAGTATCCCATTGTGGTTGGAGTTTTGAGTACAAGGATGAGCTTTGCACACATTTTCTTTCCAAGAATGTTCATAAGTTTGGGAATGTACTCTGAAGAATATTAACTGCTTAAATGCACTTGTGCTTTTGTTACAGTGGGTTTTTTTTATCTTTTATGTCTCTTCCTTTGCCTTTCTTCCCTTAATGTCATGCTTCTTGGAGGAACGGGGTGATCCCAGTTCTATTTTGATCAAATCTGTTTGTGTCAGAATGTTTTTATTTCAGAAATGTCACTATTGTAAGATCATGTATTCTTCTTCAGTATATTTTTGCAATTCTGAGGAATGACTACTCAGCACTTCTGCTTGTGCCTCCAAGGCAGTGCAGGTTAGGCTATCTCTTGTGATGTAAGGGAATGAACTTGAGCAGGAAGTTTGAATTGCTGCATATCCTGTAGGACACCCTGCATTTCTATTCTTCCAGAGCTGTTAGACAAGGCCAAGGAGAAAATAATCTAGAATTGCAAAGTTCCTGCAGCAGCTGTCCAGCTGATTATGAAACAGTGCCTCAGACTTGGGATGATTCCTCACATACCTCCAAATTGGTACTAAAAGCAATGGGGAACAAATGTGTACGGTGTTCCCGGTCACCCCTTATTCAGGTTTTGGCATTCCAGACTGCATGGATGAGTTGAAAATCTGGTGATGTACGTGCCTTGGGAAACAAGTGTCCAACCTGTGTTACGGTAGAAAGAGTGATTGGTTTAAAGTCTTGCTGATTGTCAAAATGGTCTTGGAACTGTCTGACCTGGGGAGATGAGGGAGCCTTGCTGTTTGCCGTGCTGCTGTTCTAACAACGGCTGCTGCAGGCTGAGATATCTGTGAGTCTTGAGTTTTTTCTCCTGTGTGAGGCCCACTTAAACCTTTACACTCCATGTCCATTATAATAAATCAAAACTTGGTTTAGATTGGATTTCCCCAAAGGTTGTGGTGTTTCATACCATTGTATCAGCTTACTTTTCTGAAGCGTATGTAATGATTTTTTGTGATACCTTGAAAATAATAGAATCGGTAAAAATGGTACATATTCCTTATTCGCTGAAAGAACTGTTTGTGCTTGAAATTGCATCTGTGTTTTACTGTACGATTTTTATTTTTTTTCAAAAAAANCCTATTGGGGATTGAGGTATCCAACCTCTTTTAACATACTTGGAAGAAAAATACTTTTTTTATAGTTTATATACTCAAATTAATATTTCTGATCACAATGCTAACGAATGGAAATTTCATTAACTTTGTAAGGTAAGATCATATACTATGGAAGTCTTAAATCTTGTGATTTAATGCCTGAATTACAAATTTAATTTGATGGTACATATAATGAAATGGTAATTACTTTTTATGCTTGTTTGTATCTTCTGTAAAATTTAATAATTCTGTGGAGAACAAATTGTTTTATGTGAATATAATTGTTATCGTTTTGATAAGAAGTTATTTATTTACAAAATTAGACTAGGAGAATAAGGTTTTACTTCAAATTTTCATGCTAAACAAAGTTTTTCTTTTCACAGGCAACATTTTTTCTAAATTGAATAGTGTGCAGTAGGTGTGTTAAAAATAATTTGTTCTTACTTTGTGTATAGAAGCACTTAGTACTGGTACTTTGCTTTATGGTCTTACAACTATGTACTTCATTGCTTCTTTTGTGCTTTATGTTTGACTTGCATGTGTGCTTAAAACTTTGAAATAAGTTTTATATTTCTTTGTTTATGTTGTTTTTTAAGGTCTGGACTTTAAATGGTACTGGTCTTCTGTCTTTCAGTTGGCAGTTGTCCTACTGCAGCTTCTTAAAAATTCTTATGAAGATTATGAATTAGCAATAGTGAGACCAACAGCAAACAATATTTCTGTGAATGTTTCTAAGCTCTTCCATTACTTTATTGGATATTTTCCTTTATTGAATTCTCTAATTATTGATGGCTGGCTGTTGCCAGTTACTGTTTCTTTTAATTGTGCTTTATTTTACTGGCACCTTTCTTGTTTGAAATATTTTTTTCTATTTTAACAATCTTAATATAACATGATGCTTTCAGTCTTCTAATTTTTCTCTCTAGATTTCTAGAGAATTGCCCATAACTCTTATTTCCCTTATTATCTATTTTTTGATGCATTATGCCAAATGTTTTTTTGGTTTCCAGTTATCATAGTAGCTGCATTGTTGCTGTGTGGAGTTGTGTACCTGGGTTGGTCTATGAATGCTTCCACTTTGCTGTCTGTGTTGTTGTTCTTTTGTTCGTTCTTTGTTTCTCTCATGTATTGCCCTCTTCTTTATTATTTTCTTTATATATTTGTCTCTGTTTTCCTGCTGCTGTCACGGGGATGGCCGTATATTTTTTTGTTCAGATGTCCTCCATGCATAAAGGCATTTAAGATGCCAGGAGTGCCATTTCATGTTTGACTTCACTGGATCTGGTCTGGCTGCTACTAAAGAGGTTTTCTCCCCTCCACCACCCACAAGCTGGTCTGACTGCTTCTTGTTTCAGGTCTAGCAGCTAAGTAGCAACCGCATGAAAAATTCTTTTGCCTTGGTGAACCAGTCTTGTGGAGGGATATGGGGCTGGGAACACAGGATAAGTTGCCAAATCAACAGCTGCATGGTTTGGTGCTAGGGAAGTGCATAGTGCTATTCTGCATTTCCTTCTGCGTAGATCTAAAACAAATCAATATCTAAAATAATTCCTGTACTTTGGAAAACAGGGAGTGTTACTATTCCCTTTGTGACTTCTAAATGCATCTCTGCTTCCAGAAAAAGTTAGGAGTAAGGTTTGTTAGCTCCAGTTAGGTTTCTTTTTTTGTTCTTGGCCATGTGGCAATGGTTGAAGTTTTTAGATATCTTCTCTAAACTTGCCCTAGGAACTGGATACACAAATGACTCAATTAGTTTAATCTATAATTAGTTTTAGTCTATAATCTTGAAGTGACAAGAGTTGATGCACCATTTCTGTGGTTTCCTTCCTCTCTGAATTCATTGAAATTTGTTGGATATATTCCATGCCCTGATGTATAAGAATGAAGTCTTCCTGCAAGTTCATAGAACTGTCCCTTTATGTAAATGTTATTTGTAGATATTCATACTTGCTTTCCATCTTCTGGTTCCTCATTGGAGAGGTAGTATGTGAATGTGGGAGATGTCGAGGAAATAGTTGACTTGCTGATTCTGGGCCCAGATTTTGTATGAGGAAGAAGATGACTACTTGAGGCTAAAGATTCGTCTAGGATACTCAACGGGCTCTTTGCTTCCATAGAGAGGCCAGATGGACAGAGGTAATGGAGCAGTCTTGGAAGAGTTTGTAGGAGGCTCCACTCTACTTACTTACCTGCAGTGCTGTCAGCAGCGTTCTGTAGCAAACCACTTGATAAAACTTGTGGAGTTTCTCAGGGTTGTGCGGGCAGCAGACAGCAGTTTTTTCAGTAACGGTATTAAGGAAAAGGCAAAAGTGCAGAGAACTGCCAAAGAGATGCAGAGTGAGCAAGCCTTCCCGAAAGCCTTCCCCAAACATCTCTGGAAAGCAAGTGGGTAAAGCACACAAGCAATAAGGACTGTAGGAGGTATTGGGAAAGGGGGATTTAAATACATGAAGGGGAAAGATTTGATTTGTTTCTGTTACATTCCTGTTACATTTGTCCCATTGGAAAAAGACTAATATTTAAACAATTTCCCCCCCTCTTACGTAAGGGCTTTTTTTGCTGATTCAAAGCAAAATCGGAGTGCTGATTTTTTGTGTTGGCACTTCCATTCTGTGAAGTTAGGCATCAGCTGCTTATTAAAGAAGTTACAGATTTTTTATGTATTGTGCACTATTGAAAAACTTGGTGACACTGAACTAATCTCTTTCTCTTGCTTTATTTTGCGCAACTGGACGATATTCTGTCCAGAAAAACAGTTGCGAGGAACAGGAAGTTTTTAGGCTTACTCTAGCTTTGTAAAGGTTTGTGTCATTTTGTATAACAGCTGTTTCCATGGTTATTTTGTCTTCACCCAGTAAGCATGCTTCATGTGAAATTTGGCCTTGGTGGAGTTCAGATGTACTCCCAGAGACCACTGGGAACTTGTAGTGAAATAGGGGTTGTATCAGAGTTTCTTTATTTTGTAACTGGAGAAAATGTGTGGTGTTCAAAGAACTGCATAAAATTTAGACTTTAGAAGAAAACAGTGGAGTAACATTACAATCTCCAGAGGAAGATGCTAGTATTTTGTCAGTGGTTTTAAGTTTCTTTAAAATGTATTATATTTGCAGCTTGGGATTGTACTTATTATTTGTGTACTGACAACAACTTCTTTGTGGTGCATACTCTGATCTTTGGAGTTCTATATTTATATCTATTTCATTTTCCAGTTTGTTAATTATGATGCTGATTAAAAAGCACTACATAGTTTTAAAAACTGTTGTGGAATTATCAGTACATTTTAGACAAGAAATTAGATATAGTGAAGGGGTGATCATTGCAAGCAGGAGTCCAAACTGAAACTAGTTCGTGATGCTGGCACTGATTGAGGTCTTGGAACTAAAAGAACAAAACAAATCTGCCAAAATATTAAAATCAGTGAATACAGTGTTGGTAGCTGTTTCTTCAGAACCCAGTGTTTAGGCAGTAGATGCCCTTTATTACTTTGGTGGTAGGTGTGTAGAGACTACTACTCTTGTTTATTTTTGAAGACAAGGGTGAGCACCAGGGAGAGGAGGAAGGGGGTAATACTTGTAAAAATTGTGTTACTTCTCAGTCACATGAAAGAGGGTCAGAATGTTAATTGGGTGCACCAACAAGCTTTCTAAATCTACCGTTCTCTTGGTGCCAGGGGTTCATAATATGAAGCCAGTGGCTTCATAATATGGATATATTTTGTATTCTTACAAAATCCTTTGTGGTGGAACTGGATGTTGTACATTGGTTTCTAGATGGATTTGGATTTTAACGGGAAGGCCAAAACTGGACACAAGGACTCCAGGGGTGTCCAAATGGAGAGAAAGGTTCACTTTGCTGTCTCTGCTGGTGACACTTCTGCTGATAGAGAGTAGAATACTGTTTGCCACCTTTGTGAGTAGGCCCCAGACTGTACTGTGGCCCAGGGTTAGTCCACCCGAGATGCAAACCTGTGCTTGTTTTTGTTGAACTTGATGAGGTTCCTGTAAATCTGTTTCTCCAGCCAGTTGACACATCTCAGAACCCTCCAGTGTAATGAGTGCTCACCCCACTTCAGGATTCTGTGCACACTTACTGGGAGTTCACTGTGTCACATCACCATTGCTAAGGCATCATCAGTCCCATATTGATCCTTGAAGGTTTCCACCTAGTTACTGGCTGCACACTGAACTCTGTACCTCTACTCACGTCTTGGCATCCAGCATTTTTTCACTTACCTTTTAATCTACTCATCCAGCCCAAACCTCACCACTTTAGTGATAAGGAAGCTGTGGGATATTGTCCTAAAGGCAAAGTGCACATCATCTAAGGCCCTGCCCTTGTCCTCAGTATCATTCGCCTTACCATAGAAAGCAATTGGGTTGATCAGACATGATTTGCACTTGGTAAATCTCTTGGTTGCTCACAACCTTCTTAGGGATTGATTGAAGTGATGCTGACTGGCATATATTTTTCCTTCCTCCCTGGCCTGGACCTTCTTTCTTGTTGATGCTCTTCTGCTGCCAATACAGTCTGAATAATCATTTATGTTGGCTTTCTGTTAAGCTTTGGGTTTTTGGATTCCATGATAGCAGTTACAGTACTGCCTTTAGTCAAGGTGACATTTGACATTACAGATGATAAACTTAGTGTGATTTCCCTTTATGAACACTATATTTATTGCCTACAGCTTTTCTCCTCCTTTTTAATAAATTAAAAAAAAATGAAAAACTTTTTTTAGAGGTTGTAAAAAGGATAGGGATGTTTTAACCACATTATTTCATTTACCAAAACAGTACTACAAAGATAGATGGCATGACTGACTGTATTTAGAGACAACAGCCTTGATCACTAGGGACAATGTGAAAATCAAATTTTAGTCTTGTTCAGTCTGTTACTGGAGGACTCCTTCTGGCACTTATGATAGATAATGTGAATTAGCTTCTTCCACTTGTATTCTTTCACATTTGTAACCTTAGAGGGATAGGCAAGTAGAGTCAATCTTTATATTTATTACAGTCCTTGATAAAAATATTCTGAAGTTATGTTTTTAGCTTAGTATTTTTAAAGCAACTTCTTCATCTAGATGAGGAATGTTGCTTATTTGGGATCTGTTACATTGTATGTACTATTCAGATAATAAAAAACCAACAGTAAACCACTGTATTGCATCCAAAGCAGATGCATCTTACATTTAGTGGGATAATGCTGAAAATTGTGCTGCTAGTAGCAAATAACAACATAGTATTACCAGTGGATTGAAGAACAAAAAAAACCTCTTGGATGACTAATTTATAGTCTGAGGAAGCCAGAGTACTAAAAAGGTTGATCAGAAGTTAATCACTAAATCTTTCTACAGTAAACTTAAGTACTGGATTTTGTGTGTGTATGTATAGTATTTATGTATATGTGAAATATATATAAACACACATAATAAATTTAACTCCCAGTAAAAAAAAGTCACACATCCTGCAGATATATATTGCAATGTATGGTTTATCAGTCTGTTTAGAAAAAACTACTGATTTTAAGGAATTTGCTTGAAAACAATTATTTGCTTATTGCTGCTTTCAAGCAAGTCATCAAGTGGTAGAAACAAAAATCTTAGTATTTTTGTCAGTATAAATTTTGAAGGTGTTGTCTGCTGTTTACATGTGATGAGGAAAAAGCCAAAAAACAAAGCTCAATAACTGCTGCTGCAGTGTGCAGTTCCAAAATGTTCAAAATTTTATGTAATTTATCTTATTTTATACCTTCATGTCTTTGACACTTCTGTATTTGCAAAAACTGTGCACTTTCACTTTGTTTCACTTTTTGTTGTAGTGGGGTTGTTGTTTGAAGTTAGCGAGATTTTCCAAAGCAGACACTGTATCATTGTGCATCTTTTTTATATTTGTTCTTTTTTAAGCTGATTCTGTCAATTCAAGATTGCACAAACCGTTTTGCACTTAACCACTGCTGTGAAATCGTGTGGTATCTCCATAGGAAAAAATAATGGATTTATTTTAAGAAAAGTAATCATTCTTCATCAGACTGCTTATTACCTATCTCTTTCCACATTGTCCTCCCTGTAAAGATCATAGACAATAATGATTTGCCTTTGAAAGGAAGACTCTGTCCAAAATAATGTTTATATAAATAATCTTTATATAAATTCTTTTAGTAATGGTATAAATTGGGCAAGTGTAATGGAGACTTAGATTCCAGGAATAGGCAGATGCTTATTGTGTGGCAGAAGGGATGCTTAGTTGAAGTTACCACTACCACAGAAGAACAGTTTAGAACTAAAGAGATTTCTTCCCTACCTTCCAAAAATGCGGCTCTCTAGGTATGAAGAAACCTTTTAAAAACGTGTCCCATGCAACTGTTTCTGTAGTATCTGTGAGCTCTGCCTGCACGTTTTTATTAGAAACATAAAGAGATGACCACTAGGTCGGATTCTTGTGGAGAGAGGCTTACTTAGTGCATAGAGATAAATTTCCATACAGATAAATATTAGGAGCTAGAGTGGTAGAAATCGTTCTAGAAGCAAAGCTCATGATTTTTAAAGTTCATTCAGTGGAATCAGGTTTCTTTAGAAGTGAAAAAAATAAAAAACAGTGAAAAGCACTTTTAGATAACTCCTTGCTGCAGGAAAGTAAAAAGCTTAAGATGCTGCTTGAGCAGTAGTCACAAATAAAATACACAATAACAGTTTCTTGACTTAGAGCATGGGACCTCATTATTTTTAGCTATGTAGGAGAACAGGTCTTTTTTTTCACCTGCTAAAGATTCTGGGGGCTTCCCCCTCTCTCCCCTTTGCCACTATTGCAAATAGTGCCACTTTGTACTATTTTGCACCAGAAAAACTTGAAATAGATGTAATCTGTTTATCCAGAGACTGAATGTAGAACAGTCTAGATTATTTCATTGGCTTGAATTCAAGGTAGAGTTAGAGGGATTACTTTATTTAGATCTTTAGATCACCTTAGGCAATCCTGTGAAGCCTGGCCCTGTTTCAATCACCTAGGGTGATCCAAAATGCTTTTATCTTTTTGTCTTGCTTTCTGTCCAAATAAATGAATTAGCTTGGCTACAAGTCAATATGGATTGTTACAAAGGAAAAAGATCACTTCCTTGAAAATTGTATTAAAGATGGGTTTGATTGTGTCACTTTTATCTTCAAGAAAGTAGCAGAAAGTGGCGCTTGCATCCCTTATTTCCCATTGCTATCCAAGATGCTCAAGTGCCTCTTTTAAGTTTGACCAAAATTCCATATCCTTTAACTAGAACATGATTCAGAGTGGATTTTAATGCAAGCGTGTTATCAGAAAGAGTGTTCATCTGTGAAGGTGGCCTCTTTGTTTTTCATAGCAAGATAAGTACTTGGGCCATTCAAGAAAAGGTTACATGAAATGTAACTTTCTGTCCCTTGTGGATAGTTCTGCTGTATAATTAAGTAGCTGTTAGCACTGGAAATAAAGGTTAGTAAAATGAAGGTCAGTTTAAAATGAAACATTTTGCTTCCTAATTTCATGTAATGATCGACAATGGTGGCAAAGCAGGTGTGAGAGAGGAAGAAAAAATAATCTTGACTCTTGATTCCAGGCTGAATTTTACTCCGTTCACTTGAGAAGAAAGTTTGACTTTGAAAATATTTACCATTTCTTATAGAACTGTAAATGTTAATCACAAAATTGGTCTTCTTCTTGCAAAAAACTCAGTTGTATCAAAATACGGAACTTTTTTATTTTTAATTATATTATAAATTGTAAAGTAATATTCTGATGATTGCAAACAGTCAAGTTTTAGTAATGGAATTTGTTGCTCTCTGGATAAATACTAAAATTGAAGTAATGTGCACAATAACTTCTAATCTTTCTAGTTACACACTATAATGTTACATATTTTAAGAAGACGTTAGCATGTATTTTCATTTAAATGTTTGCACTTCTAAAGATGAGTATCAGGAATAGTCAAAACCGCAGTAATAGTGAATACAGATGAAAAATTATCTCCTGTCCATTAGAGCCTAATCCATTACTCCGCCTTGTATAGCCGTAGGGGAGAGTAGGGGAAAATGATCCCAAAAGCTTTACTCTTCACGAAGTGTAAGGAACAGCAGGAAAACCCAAACTGGGTGCAGTTAGATTGTGTTTGAATTAATCCAACTGTTAAGTAATTAAGCCATTTGACATACAAAGTGTGCAATGAGTGGAAGAGGAGGTGAGGTAGAGAGGAGACAGATGGACTCTTGCTTGCAACAGTTTCCAGCCTCTAACCAGGAGGGATCAGCAGGAACACTGCACTTACCTAGATGAAACTTCATTGGCCAAATTTCTTAACTCTTAACGTTAATTAACATTACCTTTTTAATATTAGTGTATATTTATATGCTTCAGTATTTTAAGCTTTCTTTAGGAAAAAGAACCCAATCTAAACATAGAACAATGAAACCAAAATAGACTATCTAAAGTCCTTTAAAAAAAAATTAAAATCCCAAGAGTTTCCTTGGGAGTACTGCAGTAAATTATTGTGTAAATTCACCACAATTATTTTTCCATAGTGTGAAGTAGGAGTGGAGTTTAGGGTGTTGTTTTCCTTTGCCTTTTGGGCTAAGGAAGGAAAAGGGCAATAGGATAAGAAGAAAGAGGTTAAAAAGAGACCTTTAGTGTTGTTAGGAAATCATGTGCAGAACTCAAAACCCTGTTGACATGTCTTTCAGATGATTGCAGATAGAAGAATGTAACTAGAAAGTTGTTAATGGTTTATTTCACAATTGTTAAATATTTCTCTGAGTAGTGTAACATAACAATTTCACTGCGCTGAAATTGGCACTCCGGTTGGTACAGCTTTCCAATTTTACTTGTCATGCTAGTGAAGAGACAGTAATTTGAAACATAAAATAATGTTTTTAATCACTTGACAAAAGTGACACTCACCTTAATTATAGAAAGGTTTATATGTGAACATGTTCCATTTGCACTCAAAATGGAAGTCAAATTAAAAGGCAGATGTGTGGAATTAACAAAATTAAACTTGACATCTACTGTAAATGCAATCCCTGACAATTTTTTTAATGTGAGCCAAGAGGAGGCATTAAAAAAAAAAACAAACCACCTTATAATTTAAACTACCCAAATGGCAAAAAGTAGTTTGACTATTAGTGTCTGTTAGGAACAGGTTAGCTAATGTAACTTTTAATGGACAAATGTAATTTGATAAACAGAGTAAAAGAACTGTGAGCAAAGAAACATTTTTTTTTTTAAATGTTGCTGTTCTTTCAAAGTTCAGATTATTCTGTTGCAACCATTAAATCTGAAAATAATCACAAATTATAATCTTCCAAGGTGGTATTGATCTTTTGGATGCTACTGTAAGACTTAAATCATATTCTGCTGCAGCTTTAAGATTGACAAGCGGATTATTCCAGAGCCCAGCCTTCCTGTATGGGTGTTCTTTATTTCCTCTCGATCTATGCCTCCAAACTTGAAACCACAATTACTGTGAATGTGTGTGGGAATTGTGAAGAGAGACAAGTGCCTGGACCAGGATTTTCTTGCTGGAGTAGGAGGATGATGGCACCCAGAGCCTCATGAGTGGAAACACTTGTCCACTATTCAGTGGCAGAGGGGGACTAAGAAGAACCTGTCATCTGGACTTATGGAGTACCACTTCTTTTGCCCTGAACCAGACACACGTCACCTTACTGCCAGTTGAAAGCTAAAATGGACAGCACTAGTTTAAATCCAAACAATAAACCTACATTACTTTGGTGAATCATTTTTAGAGAAAGATGTGTCAAGATTGAAGATCTTGCTTAAAGATGGGTGTGGGGCAAAGGTCTGAAAGACTGTCAGATGGATTAAGCAAACGAGAAACCTATTGAAGCTACCTTTTAGTAAGACATAATTGTGTTTGTTTCTGGAATAAATAATTGCTGTGGATTGTGGATTTCTAGAAACTTCTGTGTGAATGGTCATGTTAAGTCATGTAGTCAGTCTTAGCTCAGCACTATTAGCCATAATGGTGTGTGGCTTAGACCATCAAAATGTTGCCTTGATTAGGAAGCAGAAACCAAAGAAAGAAAAAGCAAATATGCATAAGAAAGAAAATTCTTTATGTACTGCTTTTTAGTACTTGGCTGTATACTGTGGAAAAACCATTCCGTGTGAAAAATGGACAAAACCTAGTCAAAAAACCAAACAAACAGGTGACATTGAGGCAATAGTTTTGTTATCTGTAAAAGCTGAATCAAGCACATATGAATACTCACCTTTGTGTGTCTTCTCTCACCTGATGAGCCTCTGCAGTGTGCTGTTGGAGCTTACAGACACCCCTGTACTTCAACTGCAGTTTATTTTGCTGAAGCAACTCCCAGCTGTGGAAAGAAAATTACCATGTGTGACCACGATGCTATATTAACCCTTTATATATATATATGACCTTAGTAATATACTGCAAAAAATCCTTGTAAAATCTTAGACGTGAAAGCTAAGAAGTGATGATGGTGAGACAAACACAGAGTATCTATAGTGGTGTTAAGCAAAAATGGTTAAAACTGATGACGTGGAACAGCTGCTGACATGGAAGAAACATCCTTTTTCCACGTGTATGCACACAGTATATACCCGACCGTGCCTACCACAGGGCTGACGCCTGTGTTTCTCTTTAGCCTTTAGGTAACTGTCCCTAATTCCTTGAAAGTCAGTGAACAGCACTATGCCAGTTCAGCTTGGAAGTTTGCCCTGCCAATATAGGGCATGTCAGCCTCTTTTAAAGGGTCTGGATAGCTGTGACTGAAACACCAGCAATTACACCTTTTCTTTGGAAGACTGGTTTGTTCTTTCTGTTGGGAGTGATAAGCATTCACCCTGCAGCTAACTTTAGTAAGACTAGACAGAGCTTCAGTAAATCTGTGAATCTTCTAAAAGATTAACATTATGAATAAAATTTGGAAATAAACTGTAAGTGGGGTTTGAATTGAAATACCTGAACTATTTTCATACTGACCAACTGCATCATATTTGTGTATGTTTGGACATTCTATTCAAAAATAGTTGGTTTTGATGTATAAAGAACTTTAAAGTAAGTTTTTATTTTTTTTCCTAGGAGTTATATTGCTGAAGTCCCTTCAAGAGGTGTGGAGTTAGGGGAAATTTTGTTTACAGTCAGCAGAAAGGGTACCATCCTGATGATTTAATCCCTTTGAATGTCTCAGTCCATAATACTACAAACCACTCATTTCGGCTATACAAGAATTGGGCCAGTATCTGTTGTACTTCCTGCAGTGTACCAAGTTGTACGAATTTTAAGAAATCCTATTAAAATACCAAATGAGATTTGAATCTCTGTACCCATATGCTAAATTGCAAAACTAGAGCATAGGACAAAAGGTCACTGTTTTATTTATTAGAGTTATAGAGCTTTCTTTGTTAATTATGCATTCATCCAGTTCTGAATATACATCCATCTAGTTTAATTAAGTAATTTAGAGTGCTTATCCCATATTTAGAACTTAAACTTTTTTGAATGATGTGATTAAGCATAATGGGTTTTTAACATAAAAAGACCATCATTAAATGCTATCTTCTGTGTGCATATCTTCCTTATCCTGCTTGTAGTGCTCTGCAGAAGTTTTAAAATGTGTTTCTGAGGGTATGAAGAATCTTCTTTTTGTGTTGAAATGTAGATGTGCAATGGGATCTCATGTTTTAGTTAATTGTTGCATTTGCCAGGTTTTTTTGGTTTATTTTTTTCGACTGGTGTGTCTCTCCTTTTGATCTTCCAAAGAGTTTATCATAGAGTCCTAGAATGGTTTGGGTTGGAAGGGACCTTAAAGATCATCAAGTTCCAACCCCCCTGCTGTGGGCAGGAGCACTTTCTGCTAGACCAGGTTGCTCAAAGCCCCGACCAACCTGGCCTCAGACACTGCCAGGGTTGGGATATCCACAAATTTTCTGGACGACCTGTTCCAGTGCCTCACCACCCTATCACCTAATACCTAATCTAAACTTAGTCTCAGTTTGAAGCCATTCCCCCTTGGTCTGTCACTACATGCCCTTGTAAATAGTTTCTCTCTATGTTTCTTGTAGGCTCTCTTTATGTACTGGAAGGCCACAATTATGTACTACATTTACTTACTATAAGTCAACAAAACAACAAAATCTTCTACTCCGTTGTGATTGAGTTTTTTTTTATTATAGTGCCAATTCAGCATTTTAGTTTTGTGGATTTTGTGGTTTATATTATCTATTAAAGCATTTCCTCAGCTTAAAGAGAATTGAATAATTTGCAATACGTTCTTTTTGATTGTGGCACTTTAATTACACTCATCTACATACTAGTATGTTTTCATTTTTCCCAGACTCAAACACTCAGAACAAAGCCAGTACAGCTTGTATCTCTTGCTAAGAAAGTTCAGCTAGGAAGAAAATAGAATTTCATCTCAATGTTCCATTAAGCTTTTAACTAGGAAGAATTAAGTAATTCTGATTACTACAGTTTAGATGAGTGAAACAGTCTCTCTTCAGAGTTGTGATTTTGCTTTCTGGCTTTGCTCTCAGAAAATAATCAAAGGTGCTTTTTATAGGAGTCTTAATTTATATTATTTTTCATTGTCTATAGGATTTTTAAAACTTTTTTTGAAAAAGTTGATTCTTTTTTAATCGTATGCCTAAAATGAAATCTAAGTAGTCCCTTGAGAGAAATGATCTGTAGCTCCTTCGTATTAAAAGCTAAAAAAGGGGCTCTCTGCAAATCTGGTGTTCAATCTCTGTTTGTTTTCTAAATGTCAAACTGCAAGACGGGTTTATTTAAATACTTTCTTAGTGTTACTTGTTGACACAGTTGTCTGAGTTCCCATCAGGGTGTCATTTGATCACTGTTAGGAAAGGCGTAAATTAGACAACAACAACAACTGAAAAAAAAAAAATAAAATTTGAGAACCTTAGAGCTGGAACAGTTTTGGTGGCCTATAAATACTTGTCATCGTTGTGTTTCACACTCTTGGGACTTGGCTGAAACATGCTTTCCATATTGAACTAGAGACTAGATTGAATTAAATTTATATAAGCTTTGTTGACTGCATTGCAGCATTGTGATGGTCTAAAAATGATTGTAGCTCAGATCAGTCAGGTTTTCCCTGCCTTGCTTTTATAGATTACCATGCATGGATGTATAGGTATGTACAAATCTGTCTAGATAGATCAAGCACGTATGCATATACACGTATGTGTATAAATGCACTTCTACTATAACCTGTATTGGCACAATAACTGGAATCTTGCTGGTTTTTTCATACTCCTGGTGGCTGCCAGTGCAGGTGGAGTTTTTCATGCTGCATTTATGCCAGACATCAACTCCAAAATCCCTCCAACCCCACATGTGCTCTTGTGGCTGACTTTATCATGGGCTTTTCAAAAAACCCTTGCCTCCCTGCCACTGCCCAAGTATCAGTTTCTGAAGTTTCCTTCCCTTTTATTTATGGGGAAGAGTAAAAGTATACTTGTTATAATTATTTAGTGCACCCGTTGACCTGCCTGTGACTTGACCTGAGAAAGGGGTCATCTTTTTAGTCTTGCACCTGCTTTGATCTAGGGAAGAAACAGCATTGCTTGGTTGTAAAAAAAATAGCATGCTTAGATGTGTAAAACAAGGCTGTATTCTGTCTCTTCCTGTTCTATCACAAAGCCTGCTTTTTCTGAGGAGGTGGTGGAGAACTTTTCACAGGGCAGAGATGGGGGGAGAGGTGGGGAGGACGGGATCTCAAGAAACAAAAGTGCACAAAAAGAGAATAGAAAAGCAAAAAGTGGTACCTTAAAGGATGACAGTTGCATCTGAAGCGAGAGATGAGGAACAGTATTTGAAAGAAAAATGCTCTAATGTTGGCTAAACTGGATTACTGGCCCACAGTATAATGAGGGACATATTTGATAGCAATATACTCTTACAAACAAAGATAATTTTTATTTAATCAGGCAGAACTTATATCTGGTTAAAATGTATCAAACATTATAGAAACTACAAGTATTGCTCTGGAGACTTAAAAGTTGTATGAATATAATATTAATTACTCCTTTTCTATGTGTTCTTATTTACAGACCAGTCTTTCCATATGGGGATGGGGAAGTCTCGGCCTTGTGCTTTTTCTAGTAACTTTTGGACCCTTCGCTATATTTTACTTTGCATTTTATATCCTCTGCTTTGTGGGTGGGTAAGTATACTGCTTAGTGTTTTATTTCATTTGCTGTGAAAGTAAAATTTTAATGTGTGTACTATCAAAGAGCTTGCTCTGAAAGTCTGAAGTGGTTTTATGTAATTAATATTTCCACATTTGAGCACCTCCTTACGAGCAAAATTTTTGTAATTGAAATTTCAATTTAGCTATTTTAGTGGATGTTAGAGGACAAATGCTCACATAAAAACAGTGGTAATTTCAGTTCATACTTTTTATTATTGTGTCATTTCTTTTCCCAGGTACTTCTAAGTACTTATGTTTCCTTTTCTGTCACAATCTCATTTTCCTGCCTAAGGCACTTGATTCATGTGAGTGGATGTTGTCCTGGGTGTGTGGAAATAATGTTACACGTTGAACAAGTAGATCAGTTGAGCAGCTGTAGACTTTTCGTGTGTTATCTATATAGGCAGGAAGGGAGCAAACAGGTGAAGTTCAGTGCCATTATTACATTGTATATTATGATGTTTGCCTTGTAACAATTAAAACATTTTTAATGGCAAGTTAGAATGTCTTAGTAGGATATTCTCTTTACCTCCTTACTTGATACCATATAGAATGTATATATATCCTGTATATCTCATCAAAAATGTAATAGCGTTTAGTACCCAGAATTACAGCTGCTACACTTGGGTTTCAACTGTATTAGGCTTGGTATTTCGTCTCTGAGAAATCAGAGTAGTCAGTCTGCTAGAAAAGGGATTTAGTTAAAGTAAAACTAACTTGAAATAAATGCTTTTGTCTTGTTAAGTCTTGATACAGGTATTGTTGACATATTTTGCTATCTGTTTGTCCAGGGCAAAAGTCAGAGTTCGTCCAAAGGGAAAGAGTGCATCTGCTTGCTGTTTTGTCTTACCACTTCCTTAGTACTTGCAGTATGGAAAATAACATGGGATATAATAATTTCTTAAGAGGTTATCCTTCATTCTTGCAAAGTTTCAGTTGTTTGGCTTTTCAAAACTAACAGTCAAAGCTCTCTCATAGAGCATGTCTGAAGTCAGCTACAGTGTGGCACCATTAAACTGCGTGTAGTGCCTGAGCTCATTCATTCTCAAGTCAGCTCTCATATCTCTCTGCTGTGGTTATTCTGCTGCTTTGGTTCATTTTTGTAGCTAGTCAGTAAACATTGATCTTATTAAGGATAAATTCATCTAGTGGTAGTGCATCTGTTAAAGCAGAGTGTTGACTTACGTATATAGATGTGAGGTCTCAGCCCTTGCAGTAGAATGTCATCACTTCATTACTTTAACATACACATCTTGGCTAAGGCTGTGATCTGGCCCTTTTTTACACTGTTAATCTTTTTCAGAGTGACACACTTACTTTAACATTCAGCACACAGAACCGTCAGTGCTAACTAGGCCAACTGGGTTTATATCTAAATTATTCTTGCCCGCTTTTTTTTTTTTTTAATTAATTCCCTTGAAGTTTCTCAAAATGCTTGGTCATGCTTCCATTAGAAACAAGCAGAAATTGTTATGAAGTAACTTTTGCACTTATGATTAGCAATTATATGTCATAACATCATATATATAAATTTAGAAAACAAAAATTTAGTTTTGGTTCATGATTATAGTAGAAATTTAGTTTTGGTTCATGATTATAGTAGTGTCCGTAGTATTTACTGTACTGTTCTTTGGAGCAAAATAGCAATTTTGGACATGGATTTTTATGGTTGAATTTTTTGTTGAAACTTAAGAGTTCTTGTCCAATTTGTCACACAGTCTTCAAGGTTTTTATATTTCGTTCAAAAAACAAGTGGCCTGTGTAAAAGGTTTCTGACTCCCACTAGCCGGAAGTCCAGCTTCTGTCCCATTTTCCAGTTTTAGCAAAAGAAAATGCTGAATCACAGCTGGTCGCATTCTTAGTATTGACCTAAGCATTTACATTATACACCAGTGAGCTGTGCAGGAGGACAATGGTGATTCCATATCTGTGTCAATGTAATCAATCTGTTTATACTGTTTAACTCCTGTTATGTGCTAATTACTTCTTTTTGATTTGCTCTCAACTCTGTGTTTGCACAGATGTTTTGAAATAAATGTACTATTGTCCTTGGTGGACGTGGAAGAATACTGAAACCATTTGTATATATATGAATAAAAGTTCAAAATCACAATTTCTCTTTATTTCATTTTGTTTTGTGTCAAGACTGATTGTTAGCCTTTTTCTATTCAGGCTCTGGTAACTCACTCACTTAGGGAACTGAGGAAAAGCAGGAGGCTAAAGAAAGATATTTTTTACTTAACCTGTGTAGAATATTACAGGGTGTTATTCTTCTTTTTCCCTCTCCTTCAAGAACTGGTATAAACCCCTTTACCTGAGTGTTGAGACTGTTACCATCTGCCTTTTTTAGTATGACTGTTTCTTATCTTACTGTCTTTCCTTCCCTCCTTCAGTCCTAAGGAAGTAAAATGAAAATGATGTGAATTGTGGTTTTGCCAGATACAAAACCTGAAATTTTTTGGATTATCAATTGCTTTGCCATTTAAAAGGATTTGCTCTGTCATCAAACTCCATAATTATTGATACTCAATCACATCCATATGTATGTGACTGTCTGGCTCCATTAATGATTGTAACTGCTGACCAAATCAGGAATGGTTATGTAGCTGCTTTTTGACTTTCACAAAGCATTCAGCTGAGACTGTTACTTTCCAGACTTGAGGAGAAAATCATAAATCTGCGGTCTTCATTTTTCTCTCTTTTTACCTTCGTTCTATTGTTAATGTGCCCTTGAAAAAAAAAAAACTGGCCATCCAGTAATATTTGGAAGAATTTAAAAAAAAATTAAGCAAAATACAGTCTTTTCCCTTTTCTGCTGTATTCATTTAGAGAAGACTAATATAATTTCTGATTCATGTATTGAGAATGATCTTAACGAATTAAATAAGCATTTACACCAGAAGATTCAGGTTAGCTAGCAGATGCGCTGAATGGTCAGACTATGTATCCTTCTCTAATGCTCACAAGATTTTACATTAGAGAATAAAATGCATTAGTTTCTGCCAGAGAAGAACAAGCTCCTAGCATTTCTAGCATAAAACTGAAAATACTTCAAGGCATCTAAGAAGATGAATGTATTTTTAAACAATATTGGTAGAATTAGTATTTTTGAATGAGTCATTAACTTTAAAGGTGTGAAAATATTTGAGAGAAAACAGAATATATAGGTAGTTATTTCCAAGGCTTCAGTCCTTTTGAATAAAAGAAGCAGCTTGCTAATGGATGTTTGAAGTGAAAGTTGATTTTAGGCCAAATTTGAGTATACTGTTTTCTTTAAAAGACAACTGAGGTTTCTAATAGAAAAGTCATAGATGATCAAAAGAAAATCAAAACTTTAATAATTAAAACCAAAACAAAACATTAGTGAAACTAATATTGAGATTTTTCTACGCAAGTTCTTGTCTGTGATTGTCTGTCTGATTGGTGTTACGATTTTAAAGTTATAGGAAGGAGAAGGGCAATTAAACCTGCTTTTGTTTCTTGCTGTCACATGGCAGGTAAAGATGGCTGAAAGGGAATTAGAATGTCTGGTGAACTCCTCTTATGCATTGTCAAGCTTTTTGGGTTTTTTTTTCCCTCTTTCATGGAGTTAACCTCCCAGCTTCTGAATTCTGGGCCTCTGGGGGACTTAAAAAGAAAATTTTTAGTTTTGGGAATTAAAACCTTTAAATGGCATATTTTAGCTTGGATAGGATTTTTTCTCTAATCTTATAAGTGAGAGAGAGTATCATATATCAACAGCTATCTATATTAAAAGAATGTATTGCTTCAGCACATTTCAAGCCTGGAATAGCTTTGCGAGTTCCTGTGGTCACAAATGCTGGTCAGCTGACCTTTAAATTGAATGCTTTGAAATTTGTGTAAAAAGCTGTGTGTGTGTAGCCATCCCAAGGCTAATCTATTTTCTTTTCTTCTTTGCTTGATATTTTAAAGTCTGCATGCTCTGCTTATGCTATAATTGGGACAGACACTAGGTTTTCATCTATTTCTCAGTAAAACCAGCTTGATGTTCATGTGTTTTCGTGCCCTAGTGTCATAAGCTGTAAATAAATTCTTGCTGTTGTAGCAGGGGTGAGCACAATGTCTAAACATATGCAGTGGTTAGTTATGCTTGCTGCATCAGTTTATTTCTGGACTGTGATTTTGTGGCTTATGCTACAACAAAGTAGTACAGAGTTTATTTCTTCATAATGTTGAAGTAGGAGAATCTTCATATAAATACAACCAGAGCAACTTCTATATGTACCCCTCCTCCCATGTGCTAAAATCTGTGAGCACAGGCAGTGTGCCATCACAGCAGGCACACTGTGGCATGGACAATGCTATATAGATCTGCTGTGTAGTAAGAATATATCAAGACAACTAATACAGGATTGGGAAACTTCATACTTAGGGTTGTGTCAGTTATTTTTATATTGTGTCAGCAGCACGTTACAGTGTGAAAAAGCACAAGAGTAAACACTGAAGACTGTCATATATTGCCATTTTATAACTTGCTATTAAGTATTTTCTAGAGGTGAGAAAATGTGGCTGTTGTTGCACCTGGTCTTTCTTTTTCCATTTTAGGGGTTTTGTGGTTACTCTTTTATTTGGAAAAAGCAATTCAGAAAAATACCTTGAGCAGTGTGAACATTCATTTCTCCCTTGTACGTCAGTTGGGATCCCTAAGGTAAGGAAAGTTTTCTGGTCTTAACTTCTAGATCAGATTTTATAACTTGATAAGAGATAATCAGTTTTAATCTAAGAATTGTGCCCATTTCTCAAGGTAAAATAGCCTGCTTTTATCTTTTGAGTCAGCTGCAATGTGTAAGTGAAATGCAATATTTTTCCTTTATGAAATACAGTTTTTTTAATAGGTTATGGAAAGTTTGTTTAAAGTATTTTTTCTTCATCATCTGTGAGGAAATTACTAAACCATTCCTTTCTAGACTACCTGTGTGTGTTGGTTTGTTCTGGGCGGAGAGGGGGGGAGGGTAGCTCTTTCTTACTTTTTCTGTGCAAGATTGTCATGACTATTTAGGTGTCTTCCATTATTGGTTCTGTAGTCTCTCCACTTTTGGTTGTGATCAGAAAGTTGCCTGCCTAACTAAGAAAGTCAAACTGTTACAAAGTCTAGATTTGCAGTACTTCAAGGATGTAGAGGTTATCTTTGGCTCTCTTCAAGAAGTAGCAAAAATTCTGGAAAGGCATAGATGAATACAGAGCAGCAGTGGAATCTGCTTTTCAGGTCTTTTCTGAATTCCTAACAAACACATCATTTTGGTTGAGGGACTTAAGTTCAGGGTTTCTAACTGGATAAATCTGCATCTCTTTAGGACAGAAAACGTTAATAGCCAAGAGGTAGAATTTCTAGGAATTCCTGGTTTATGAACCAATGCATCTTGTTAGCTCAGAAGTTCATATACATCTTGGCCTAATCCGTTTGCACGCATCAGAATAGACAAACCCCAAAGGTCGCTAATTATGTTAAGTTTATCCTCACAGCTGTTCTGACTGAAGCATCCTGTTCTTTCTTAGATTTTAGTTAGTACACTTCATATTGTCTATCAAAGGGAGTGAGTGTTCTGCATTATCAGTAACACATAGAAATTTACCTTGTGATTCAGCAGTATGTTTTCTAATCACTGAACTTCTTTTGTGACTGGTTCATAGCTTGTTCAGTAAGTGGCATTTTCACTTAAGTCTTTGAATCTTTTAAAATAAATCTGAAAGTATATCCTAAACTGTAAAGTAAGGTCACTGCTCCATATGAAAAATACAAAGCTTAAGGCTGAAAAAGGAGAAGTCAGTAGTCAGCTGATGTTTTTGTTCAGTTAATGAAACCTCATTTTAGATGGCTAAGGTTCTTGGAGCTGTATAGACTTTAGTGCTTGTTGTTTAGGTTGGGGAGTGTTACTTATGTCCTGTGTTTTGAGAGCAGATTTAGAGAAGTTTTTCAGTCTTTTAAATTTCTTCTACCTGCTGAAACTTTTTTTTTAATGTTGATGTTACTTTTTTTGTGTTCAGTACATACGTATGCTCTGGTTGCTTTTTAAAAGAATAAAATCTTGTGGAGTTTTTTGTGTAATCTTTGCAAATTCCATAGTTTAAGTTCTGATTTGAGTGTGGACTATTGACACAGCACTTTCCTCAACTGACCTGTCTCGACTAATCTCTGGGTTTAAGTTTTGTAATACGAAGGTATTTATTTTTAGCTGACTTATGAAATGCTGTTTGAAGCTGTTAACCAAATAAAATCTGTTTGTCTTCTACTATAGTGTTCTGCATTTCTCTTGTGCCACTGCATTAAAGTAGCATTAACAAGTGCAGCTGAGCTTTTCAGTAGCAGTGCAAGCAGAGATGGGTCCCTACCAAAACCAAAAGTGTTGTTTGCTTGTGATTCCTATTTTCTATTTCTGTATTAAATTTCTGCTGACTTGTATGGAAAGTAATATTTTTAACTCGAAATTTTTTCATGTTTAAAACCATTGTGGCCCTAACTTTGAATATTCTTTCTAGTGGCTGGTGTGTATAGGTTATACTTCCGTGAGGCAAGTGCAAACTGAATTCACCTTAACATGTGGTAGTCTGAGTAGTAATCTAGTGATATTGTTTTTCTATAAGATGCTCTTTTCATCAGAGTTTTATTGATAGTTTTGGGGTATTTTTGGTACTTAGAGATTTTTTCTAGGCTAAGATAAATGTTCAAATGCTTGATTTTACAGAAATCAATTATCATACAAAGCATCAAAGTTGTGGCTGGATGCAATGTGTAGAATGTACCATACGTTACAACACTGGATTTGGTGTTGATAGGTTTCCTTGATTGCTGCAGATTATACTTATTAGCAAATATATAATGAATACCTCACATTAAGGAGAATACTTAATGTACATTTGATGGAAGATTTTATACCTTTCTGCTTTTTTTTTTTTTTTTGTTTACATACACACAGGAAGGCTTAAAAATTAGGCCTAGACTTGCTTTTCTTTTTGCATATCATATATAGCTTTTGTGTCGGAAACCTACTGGATGATGCAATAATGTACTGGCTCTGCAAGATACACAGTTGTCTGCAGGCTTGTATTAAAACAATGTTGAATGAAAGTTAAGTTTAGAGCCTTCTGAACTGTTAACTTGAATGCTACATTCAGTTGAACTTAGAGATTCACTCCAGCTTCAACAGAAGTGCAAAATGATTGATTATTGTAGTTGATGTCTCTAAGCTTCACCCGAAAGACAAAGGTTCTGCAGGCTGGGTACAATATTGCCAAAGAACAGTAAGGTAACAGTGATAACAACTTACAAGCTGTAGTTGGATGTTGGATTCTTGAATAGTTTCTGAGTCTCTTTAAGTCAGTAGGTCATAGCCTATGTCATGGACTTGATGCAGATGTGTAAATACCCTGTGTCTTGTCCACTCATGAAACCCTGTGACAACAATTGATGAAATAGTAGCACAGTCCAAAGGAGGCATATTTCGTATTTGTCAGTTACCTAACAGTTTCAAAAGTGGACTTCAAAAATACCCATTAGTGAAGCAAAAGTCTGAAGTTACTCAGTGAGTGCAGTTAGAGGCTTGTGGAGCCTGGATCTGTTTGTGCTGCATCTCATTTTGTGGAGTCTGTGTCTTGCATTCCTCCCAAGTGCTTCCTACCTGCTTAAAATGAAGCAAGGAGGAGTCAAATGTAACAAATGCAAATGATACCCATTTTTCCTAACTAATAGTTTAATACTGGTAGAGTGCATCAGACTAATTGTGAGTGAAGTGACAGTCGAGTGGGACAGTTGACATGTGAGCTGGATCCTTCCTTGAAGTCTGTCTTATGTGTCAGTGTCTGGAAGGCATACATAAAACCAACAATGCTTTCCAAGTGAGACTACAGTCAGCTGTTGTACCTATAGTGGAATAAAAGCACTTGCTCTAAATTTTAGATGCCTTCAGACATATCAGAAGCAAATTAAATCATACTGCAGGCACATAAAGATTTCACTGGCAAAAAAGATGAAAAAATGGTCTAACCTTGTAGTTGACTCTGCTTTGAGCAGAAGGCTGGACAAGATGAAATCCTGAAATCCAGGTCAAAACCTGGATCCTTTGAACATATAAACATTCAAATTTTTACCAAGTAATCTTGCATATTCTCTGTGTCCCTCTCTTTCTTGTGGCTGCTGCTTTTTTTGCTGCTGTATATTCCCCTGTGTTTTCCAAATGTGGTTTTATGCATGCAGTCCTTCAAAAGTCTTGACAGTTTTGTCTGGTAATTTTTACTATGCTGTGCTTAGTAGAAGTATTTAATTATTCAGTTCTGTATCATTTTGGTGGTTTTGACATGATCAGCACAAAAATACTTTGCAAATTCATTAGTATATAGGTGGAATATACTAATTTTTTGAATATGACCCAGTCTTCTATGTATTGAAGTAGCATTGAAGGTTGCCTTGTCTTGAAGGTTAAAAACTATACAGAATTTTGCAACAAAATATTTTTTTGTTGTGATACAGAGTTGTTTAAGTAGGAAGATGATTTTTTTTTTCTGGCCTCAGATATTTATTTCACTGCTGTTTACTGTTAACTGATTTGAATGAGAGGTATTTAGGGCAAGTCACATAGAATAGAAACCCTGGATATATGGTTTATAATTCTTTCATTTATGGTTTTGGCAGTTCTTCTTTGTTTCCAATATAGTCATAGCTTTCTCTCTTGATCAAAGAAATTACTGGTTTATTTGAACAATAGTGTAAGTTGTTGGGTTGTTACTTCTGTGAAAATAGAGGAGTTTATTGCCTATTTCATTGAAATTTTGTAGAAAAACACTGCATTAGTCCACTTCAGAGAAGCACTGATAAAGCGAGTTCTTTTTCAGTATGTCACTTGCCAAACGTCAGCTCTGATGAGGTCATTCTTGGAGTTCACTGCTCTGAGTTGCAAATCCTTCTATAAAGTAATTTCTTTCCCTCCTCATCAATTACTTTCCAAAGGCTCATCTGTTGAGTAGCAACGGTACAAAAAAGTGATTTCTCTTCTGGCATATAGAATAAACTGAGGTGGGTAAAGAAGCCAAAAGCCCAGCTGAAAATGACCTGCCTGAGATTGCACAATTGAGTTCACAAACAAATGGGGAGCTGGAGTCTTGCCCAAAAACTATCTTGTGTTTTTGTTGTGTCTCCCCCTTCCCTCCTTTTCTAAGTATTTGAGTTTCATTTCCTTCTGATCTAGTAATTTAGCAAACACCTGTTCCTTCATAATAAGCAAGAAGAAGGTTTTCAGGAGTTCCTCGTCGTTATGTACTATATAGTGAAAAATACAGAAAATATTGTAGCTCTGAGAGGTGGTAGATGCCCCATCTCTGGAAACATTCTAGATTAGGTTGAACAGGACTCTGAGCAACTTGATGTAGTTGAAGATGTCCCTGCTCATTGCAGGGATGTTGAACTAGACCTTCCAACCCAAACGGTGCTGTGATTCTATGATTATATCTTCTCTATAAATTATAATAATATGGAAAATATATAAGGTATTCACTGGAAGTATATGTATATATCATAAACAGTAGAGCTGTTTTTTAATTAGAGCTAAATCCTGCAAAGTTACATTTCCCAATCTCTTTCAAGTGCATAGAAGAAATGAAACGTGAAGCCAGACCTATTAAAATTGACAGAAGACTGACAGGTGCGAACATAATTGATGAGCCTTTGCAACAGGTAAGTTCTAACCAGGACTATTTAACCTACTTTTATTTTCTTTGCAAATATAGACTATGTAATACAGAAGTAGTTGAGTGACAAATAGAATTACAAAATTTTATCATATTTGAGGGTGATAAATGAAAAAGACATGGGAGGTGGGCCAGGATATTGGACAATATTTGAGTATGTTTTCAGTATGTTGTATTTTCTCAGTGAAGTGGTGATAAAAACGGTGTGTGCAAACCAGTATGAATAAGAAGTTTCAGTGTGTGAATTTTATTGTTTCACTCCCAGTTTCCTAATGGTAAGGGAGTATCTTTCACTCTGGTAACCTTTTAAGATAACTGCTATTGCGTTATCAGGCACGAAAAACTGTTGTATATTTTTTTGTCCTTTTTCACTAGTGGGTTTTTTTTTTTTCTTTCCAATTTCAGGTAATCCAGTTTTCCCTGAGAGACTATGTGCAGTATTGGTATTACACACTAAGTGATGATGAATCCTTTCTTCTGGAAATTAGGCAGGCTCTTCAGTATGCACTTGTTCAGTTTTCTGCCAGGTAAGATTTATTTTTATTCAAATCAATACACTGTGGTTGTATTTTAGCAGATAAGTGATTAAGTTTATCTACTAGCATAGTTCAGCGTGTTTTACAGAAAGAACGTGTCAAAATTTCAGATTATATTGTGAGAAGTATGGTCTTTTGCTGATCACTTAGGGAAATAATGGAGATGATGATATTTGTAGTCATGATCTTTTGCAAAATGGCCATTTCAAAATTTAGATAAATGTCTAAAATCACTGAACTGCTTTTTTTTTTTTTTTCTTTTTTGTAACGTAAGCATTAAGTTTGTGAATCATGACCCCTTTGCATTCAGGTCTGTTTCATGTACAGGGTAGGGCCACTCCCAAGGTAAATCAATCTGAAAGTCGGAATCCAACGTATATATCATCTCAAATGATTTTTAGAAGTGGTATGGCTCTTCAATATATAAGAACAAGGGGTAGTTTAGAAAGTATAGTAATCTGGGGAATGAAATGGAATGCCACATATGCAAACCTTTTTTTTAAACACAGGATTGATTGAGAACAAGTGGATAGTTTGTTAATTACCCCTTATTTCTACTGCTGTTCCCTGACTTCCTGCTACTTGATTAAGCAACTTGTGTGGGAAATTCACTTCTTTAGTATGGCTGATTTCTCAGCCCAGGTACCACATGCCTTTATATCCATATACTAATTTATTAAAGTTTTTATTTCTGGTATTCATCCCACTGTGCTTATTGCTACCTGCTTTCTCTACCGAAGAGGTTGTGGGTCACCTTTTAGCAATTTTAAGGTGGTGTTATCCCCTCCCTCTATTGACTTGAAAATGTAGGTTAGTGTGCTTTTCTGACAGAAGGGGTCAAAGACAGAGAGTTTGATTTAATAGTAGGAAAAATTAATTATAAAATAATCTTACTAGTAGTAAAATAATGATGATCCTAGGAAACAGTATTGAAATAGTGAAAATTATGCTAAATAAACTATGTTACAGCAACCTAACTTAGGGTTGCATGAAATGGACCTGGCTACCCAGCTTCAGTGTTTTTGTCTGGCAAAGTTACTTCATTGGACAGTGTCAAGCACTGAGTTTGTGTCAAAGTAGGTCAAGTTCTAGTAAGTTTATTTTTCTTTCCTGCAGTACTATAGCTCTTCAGAAATAGGCACTGCTCCTGTACAGTTGTGTTCTGCTGTACAAAGCAAATCGATTTCACAGGCCTGCAGCAGTTCTTTTTCTGCAGAAAAAAGGATGTAGTATATTTATAATGCCTGTAGTTGGATATAGCTGAAGCAGTTTAGATTAGTACCATCACCGATAGCTTCATGCAGCCTGTCAGCTTCTGGGGAGAAGGAGTACAGTGGGAATTTTTTGTTCCCTGAGAGCACAAAGCTTTGGTAGCCTGGTAAAAGGCTGCCACCCAGTGGTTTTGTGCGGTTCTAGCTTGGGCGGATGGGGTATCCGGATCAAACCATGGGGATGGTTTGATCGACTGCCCTTTGGGACAGCTCTGCTTCTTATTTACATGTCTAGATTTTGCTGTAGCCTTCCCTTTCTTCCAGACTTTCTTATCTCTTTCCCTCTCCTCGAGGAAAGAAAGAGTAGGTAAGGGAACAAACACAAAAAAAGGAAGTGTTGTAGAAGGATTCCTGCTGTAACAAAGTGGGCATCTTGAGAGAGGTCAGGCAATAAAATACTGAGTGCAAGGTAAGAGCTATTAGTAGCATCAATATTATTAAACCTATAACGTACAATCACATTTTTAGTTTGCCTAGTTAGGCACAGGTACCATAAAAATATCTCTATTTTATACACACCACTAAGGAAGTTATTCTATGTAAATCTAACAGGGACTATTTTCTGATCTAAACCTATGTGTGTTGTTGGAAGAGTATGCTAAGTACTTCATATAAGCTGTGGAATCAATTGTTGATAATGTTAGATTGCATTTAGTTTCAAGTGAAATGTGTGTTTTCTCACTGGTGCATATTCTGCAAATTCAGAGGAAAATTATTTTGATTAGATGTCTTCCAAAATGGTAGGAAGTACGGCTGAAAAAGACCTGGATAGTATTTTAGTTTTACATTGTAAACTGTTTATATTAGGACTTCTCACAGATATTTGACAATGTCACAAATCAGAACATTATTCCAGATGTAAATGTTGACTTTCAGCTAAATCAAACATAAATATTAATGTGGTGCGAGAGTGGTATTTTACAATATTAGGTTTTTCAGTGGATAGGCAATTAGGAGACTGATTTATTTCTTTGCTTTTCCATGTTTACTGTCAGTGTGATTCTTGGCAGGAAGGAAGGAGACGTAGAACTTTTTTATTGTTCTTTGTGTTGAGAATAAAATAATTCATTTCCATGGACGTCCTTTACTAATAGGTCAAAGGAAACAGACTGGCAGCCTTATTTCACTACACGACTTGTTGATGACTTTGGCACTCATCTTCGAGTTTTCAGAAAAGCTCAGCAAAGGATAGCAGAGAAAGGTGATCAGATGAAAGGTAATGTGAAATATTTTTTATTTGAGTCTGAGTAGGCTGGTATCTTCTGTGTGTGAAATATAGTTAGCCTTATTTTGTAATTCAAGTTTGCTCTCAAGTTTCTAGTCTTGACAAAAACATGTTTTTTTTATTCTCTTTTGCATAGATCAAGCTGAGGAACTTGTAGATACATTCTTTGAGGTTGAAGTTGAAATGGAAAAAGAAGTCTGTCGTGATCTAGTCTGCACTTCTCCCAAAGATGAAGAAGGTCTCTCAATATTATCTTCTGAGTAAATATTTTAGTATGGGCAACTAAGTTAAACTACTAACAATTGTGTTCACAGTATGAAATGCATTAAATCCTAGCATGTGACTTTCAAAGTGTGGTTATCTACAGTACGTATATATTTACTCTGGTTTGTATGTACTAATGCTATAATTAAAATAAAGCATGTACATATGTAAGTCTTCCTCCTTTTATTGGAAGAATTTTAAGATAGAAATATTTTTTCCTGGGAGGGAGGGGATGGTTTTGCAGATTCTTCCTGCTCTTTGTTAGATGTGCCTTCCTTATCACTGTTCTGTAGTCTTCCTTCAAAAAACACTATCTCCTTTGGCAAAGTGTTGAAGGAGGGGGAAAAAAAAGCTGTATATGTTAAGTAAGGAAAATGCACTAGAGTTAGGTTGTTGTTTTTTTTTTAATCTTGGAATTCGGCTTTTGGTGTCTTGGGTTTGAGGTAGATCTTTCTCATCAGTGCTGCTTATATTTCATCTGAAAGCTGCTGCTGTGAGTCTTGGACTGTAAGGGATATATGATTGTATACTTGAACTCAAAATTAAGGATTTATCTATGGGTTTTGATGATATCAGGTAATATATGAAGTAACAGAATATGAAATTGTTCTGAGGGGTTTTTGTTTTCCTTCTCTAGGATTCCTAAGGGATCTGTGTGAGGTTTTACTGTATATATTGCTACCTCCTGGAGACTTCCAGAACAAGATCATGCGATACTTTGTCAGGGTAAGTACAGGCTCTAAAAGCCATCCCAATTCTTTGGTTTACAATGTCATAAAAAAATTCTTAGACCTAAACTGCTGCTCTTATTTTCTAAAACTGATCTAATTTAATGTTAGGGTATTTTAAAAGCTGTAGAGTCTTGATAAGTATTTAATAGCAGTGCACAGTTTGTGTGGAATGTTTTTGAAGGTTCTTTGAGCTCTACCAACATGAGAAAAGCATTAGAAAATGGATGTTGTTTTTTTGAGGTTGTTTTCTTGAGGTTGTTTTTTCTTGGGGAGGTTTTTCTTGTAATTTGTTGTAATTACAAATTACGTTTGTAATGTTAATTGGAAGAGATTGTGGTAGCGCCTATTAAATGTTTTCTGTAATTACACTTTTGTGTTTTAAGCTCTACGCAGTGATGTTTAAATTGTTGCAGTTATACTAGCTTTATGAATAAGTGTATAAAATTATCTATTATCCTTTGTTTTTTAGGAAATCCTCTCCCGAGGAATTCTTCTTCCATTAGTAAACCAGCTCAGTGATCCTGATTATATTAATCAGTATGTCATATGGATGGTAAGATTTAAAATGTTTAAAATTAATTATATTTCCAGAACATTTTCGGATAAAGCTTTACTTGTGTTCCCTATAATCATGATGGACAGATGTCTGGTATAAACATTACCACTGGATATGTTGGCAGAGATAGTGAACTTCATATTACATTTTATACACACATAAACATGCAGAGTCTGTATTATCTGCATCCTTCATTTTGATTGTTCAGCAAAAGTTGCCTGCCTGAGGACAAATGTATGACAGAATGTAAAGTTCACTCCTCTGACTGTTCTGCTTGGCTGTTTGGGAAGTGTGGCAGTAACAGTGGAAGTGTTCTCCCCTGACTGTGTTTACACTTTGTCCTTTCAAGCTTAAGAGGCCTTAAGAATGAAAACTAGTAAGATTTATTTTCTGCTAAGGAATTGCAGGGTAATTGTTTTAGGACTGTTTGTGTTAACCCTAAATAATTCAACTGAATGGGAAGAAACAAATTTTATACTTTGGTAACTCTCTAATGCACCCACAAGAAAAGCCCCAGAACTTTTAAAAGTAGTATTATGTAGTAAAGCTAACATAAATAGAATATTTGTGCTTTAACTAGCATTACTGATTCTTTGCAGAGCAAGTTAAAATTTACTCTTATGCTTTATTATCCTTTATAGTTCATGAATCAAGTTCAATTCTTTCCCCCCCCAACATCTCTCTTTTTATTCATAGATTTTAGTCTTATAGTGTACATTCAAATGCTATGCTGAAGGCCCCTTCCATTTCTAAGTTCTTACTATGTATGGAATATAGAATGGATTCAAGTGCATGTGTACAATGCTTCCTTCACTCCAGCCTCCTCCATTTCATGTAAAAGTTTGCATGCTGCTATTTTACAGGAACCTAGCTTTAGTAAGAAAAACTATTGCTCATCTGGACCAGAATTCTCAATTTTTGATTCCCCTTTCCTCCTACGCGTGTTCTTTATTTGTAACTTGGCCTCGTTCTTTATTTACTGAGCACTGCCCCCGGCTGCGTCCAGAGATAGGATTCTGAGTTTTTTATAAAGCTTTCTGTTATGATGGTGATGTCCCATATAACTAATTTTCAAAATTGCTTTCTGAGGTGAAGAAGCAAATGTACTGGGCAAAAGATAAGGAAAAAATTTAATACAAGTCTTATGAAATGGAGATTGTTGCAGAAATTAGGGTCAGAAGTAGAGATGACTGAAATAAATCCTGGCTCCTTTTGGAACCTTTGACATAAAGTCAGACTTGAATGAAAAAATCAGTTTCTGAGAAAGAGAAGTTTAATTCCAGGTTTCTAGGCATTCCACAGTTCGATACTAATTCTGTTGCAATAAAATACAAAGCTTCAGTATAAAATTAGAAGTTAATTCAAACTTCTCTCTTCACTGTGAAATTCACATTTTTACAAATCGTTTGAAGTTCAAGTATTGCTTGTACTATTACTTTTAAAAGCAGATTTCTAGGGAGATTTTTCCATTAACTTTGATCAATGGTATCCAGTCTTCATTCTTTCTGCTTCGTGCAGCTCATGTCAATGCACTTCTGCGGTACAGATCAAGTATTACATTTCCATATCAAAGTGAGCATTTATAAGAGATGTGGGTGAAGTGACTTTTTTGGCTTCAGATGGTAAAGACAACATTAGAACTCAACCCTCAGCACCTGTGTGCACGTGTTGTAAAGCTGCCAGCCTTCCCCTGATCTCCATGCTGCATTCACAACACAGTTTCCAGTGACCTTGGCAGCACAGCAGGCTTCCTTCACTTGCACAAATTCCTTTGAGTCTCTAGAGCAGGTTCACTCTATGCCAATCCTGGTAAAATAGTATGTATTTAAATAGCTTAATAGTATTTGCCAGGGTATCTGAATTAGGGTTCCAGAGAGGAGTCATTTACTTTTTTTTTCCCCCTCAGTAGGTTATGATTACATTGTAGAATGTTTTAACTCTTTTGTAACTCTGTATCTTAAGAAGCCATTATTCTGGGAGTATGTATACTTGCAGATCTTGGTAAAGCTGTACCTTTTCAGTGGTCTCACCATTTTCTGCCTACTTATCTTAGGAGATAATAGCAGAAGAAGGTGGATTGGATTTTGGAGAAGATCTTCATAAAGGGAGTTGATGGACTTTCCATGTGTCTGTGTTGTACTTCCTGAGAACAGAAAGTGATGGTCTGAAATAGGTTTTGACTGTGCATGCTTTTTCTTTCTTAGTCCGTGTAAAATTTCAGTGCCGAAAGGAAGATTTAGAAGCATCAAAGAATTTTCAAAATGCCACTTTGCAGTGCTGTATCAAAGTAATTCACCTGAAGAAAAATCATGTCTTGTGCTTTTATATATTTTGCATTACTTACACTGTAAAACTTTGTGTTTCAGATTCGTGATTCCAACTGTAACTATGAGGCCTTTATGAATATTATTAAATTAAGTGATAATATAGGAGAGTTGGAAGCAGTGAAAGATAAAGCAAGTGAAGAACTGCAATATCTTCGATCTCTAGATACAGCAGGAGATGGTTAGTGCTACATTGTTTTGCAAAATATGAAATGCATTTACCAGCATGATCTCTGTAGAATATTGCAACGATTAGAAAAGAAAAGCTCTGATGCAGCATAGTATAAAGTATTTTATTAAAAAAAAAAAAAATTGCCTAAGAAGTGTTAAAACACGGATTTTCATTTTCGTAAGTGTTTTGTTGGCTGGTGTGTGTTTGATTCCTTTTTGTAAGTATAGAGTATTTGGTTAGCTACATGTATTTCTGTTAAATGAAGACTGCCTGACTGGTGGTTCCAAATTTCAGTAATATTTAAGGTATTAATGGTAGTCAGTTAACCATTAATCTGATAAAGGGAAGAGAAAAATATTTCTGCTTGTTTACTTCCATCAGCGAGGTATTTAAACTGAAAAAAACCCCCAAGACTTTATTTAGTCATCTGCATTGCTTAATTTTCTTTTTTTTGCTTTCAGATATCAACACTATAAAAAATCAAATAAACAGTTTATTATATGTTATTAAAGTATGTGATTCAAGAATTCAGAGGTTGCAGTCAGGAAAAGTAAGTGTTTTAAAATTTCTTTTAATTTCAAAAGAGTGAGGTTGCAAGTGACTGACTAGTTGTTTGTTTTGCTTGTTTTATAATTTAGGTTTGATAGAGTTGGTATGTTTGGCTTTACTTTCTTGACTCTCTTAATTTGGCCTGGGTCTGGTTCCAAGCTAATGTAATAATTCTGCATATGTTGACTATTAAAATGATTAAGCCTTCTATAGGTGGACCTGAAGGCATTACTGTAATAGCAAGAAATGTCATATTGGCAGAAGAAAGTGTGACAGAGATGAATTTTAAGTTGTGGTGAGCTGCAGCCCTTCAAATGCTGAAATTAATTCTTCTTAATTAATTTTCTGCCACTGTCACTGTTGATGAGGGATTTGGGGTTAATTTGACCTGTAGAGCATTACATGAAGAGCAGTATTAAAATCCACCTTATTATGTAGCAGAATAGCTGCAGCCCGTTTTGAAGGCAAATAATTATGGGAACATGACCTTCTAATCTAGACCTTCATTTATTAGTGATTATAAAAATAGCTAATCATTGAGATGCTACTTTATTATATGTAATGTAAGTTTTTTTATCCTATCTGTTTTGTGGTAAGTATAAGTTTTAAAAGTTAATTAAAAAAAAACCTATGAACACACTGAACTGTGTCCTATAGGAAATAGATACTGTGAAACTGGCAGCAAACTTTGGAAAACTTTGCACAGTCCCTCTGGACCATATTCTGGTAGACAATGTTGCACTACAGTTTTTTATGGGTAAGTGTTAATTTGTCTGATCTGTTTTATTTATAAAGAATATGCTAACTCACAGGACTGTATACTTGGAATTGCTAAATGTCAATAGTGAGAATATCCATCAGTTTTGTTGGTGGTTATAGTCCTTTTAATGCAGTAGATGGAAACAGTCCAGGAAGTTCCTGGAGCTCGTGGAAGGTACTTCCTGACACAGTTGGTGAGACAGCCAACCTAGTCTGGACATGTTGTTTGCAAACAGGGTGATGTGATTGTTGGAGGCTGCGTTGGGCATGACGCCCAAGACAGCCTTCAACTATCACACCCTTGGTCGGTTTGCAGATCATGCTTCAGTTGGGCGGGAGTGTTCATCTGCTGGAGGGTAGGAAGGCTCTCTTGAGGGAAGAAGGCTGGATTGATGGTCCAAGATCAATTGTATGAGATTCAATAAAGCCAAGTTCCAGGTCGTGCACTTCTGTCAACCCCAGGCAGTGCTACAGGCTGGGGGCAGAGTGGCTGGAAAACTGTATGGCAGAAAAGCACCTGGGAGTGCTGTTTGACAGCAGCTGAACATGAGCCAGGAGTGAGCCCAGGCGGCCAAGAAGGCCAATGCCAGCCTGGCCTGAATCAGCAATAGTATGGCCAGCAGGACCAGGGCAGGGATTGTGCCCCTGTACTCAGCACTGGTGAGGCCACACCTCAAATCTTGTGTTGAATTTTTTGGACCTTGACTACAAGAAAGACATTGAGGTGCTGGAGAGTGTCCAGAGAAGGGCAGCAAAGCTGGGGAAGGGTCTGGAGCACAGCTCTTAGGCGGAGTGGTTGAGGGAGCTGGGGTTGTGTAGGCTGGAGAAATGGATGCACAGGGAGGACCTTACCACTCTCTACAACTACCTGAAAGGAGGCTGTAGTGAGGTGGGGACTGGTCTCTTCTCCCAGGTAGCTAGCAACAGGGTAAGAGGAAATTGCCTCAAGATGTGGCAGATGAGGTTTAGATTGAGTATTAGGAAACATTTCTTCACCAAAATGGTGAAGCATTAGCTTGACAGGCTGCCCAGGGAAGTGGTGAAATCACCATGCCTGGAGGTATTTAAAAGACATGTGGATGCAGTGCTTAGGAACATGGTTTAGTGGTGGACTTGGAAGTGGTAGATTGGCAGTCTTGAACATCTTTTCCAGCCTAAATGATCCTATGATTCTATGAACCTACTTTTTAAAAATTCAGTTTGAACGTCATCTTCATTTGTATCATGCTGTACAAGCCTGTTATATTCATGTGATAATGATGGATTCACTTCTTACAGGTGCTTGTGAGGGTTCAGTGCTTAGTTCCTAGACTTCGCTCTCGCTTTTTCTTAGTGATTCTTGCCAATATGTATATAGTATTTTTTTAAGTGACTCTATATGGCAAGTATTCCAGATGTATAACCAGCTGCTGGTGTTCCATATGTAGTCAGCATCATAGAGAATTCCTATTCCAAGTTGCACCACAGTAACTAGGGTTGTGTGGTGTCTGTTTTCTGTAGATTACATGCAGCAGACTGGTGGCCAAGCACATCTGTTTTTCTGGATGACAGTGGAAGGATACAGGGTTACAGCACAGCAACAGCTGGAGGTACTTCAAAGCCGGCAGAAAGATGGAAAACATCAGACTAATCAGACCAAGGGTCTATTAAGAGCAGCTGCATTTGGAGTTTATGAGCAATACTTATCAGAAAAGGTAGGAATAACTTAATTCTGCATTGTTTGGTGTTTATTCTTTGTTCAGATACTTCTTTGATAGTTATGACTATGTTAATGTGAAATGGTTGTTATGTAGCACAGGTTGCTTACATGTTGACATTTATGCTATTGTGTATCTTCTCTCTCTCTCCTTCTGTCAAGCAGTAAGAAAGTCTTCCTCTTTTGTGTTCCCCCCCCATTTTAAAGGCTCATATTGCCACTGACTGTCCTGTCAAAAGCACTGAACGTGTTCCTGAGAAGTTGACTTTCTAGAACATACAAACTAGGGACAATGTAAAGATAGAATAAAAAAGTGTCTCTCTGCTTATGCTGTCCTTTTCCTTCCTTTTATTCTGCCCTCCACCCTTGCCTGCCTCCTTAAGAAGTGTTTATAAAAAGAACTGAATATTTGTCCAAATTTGGATTAAGATTGGGTTATCAAATTAAATAGCTTCCTGTGGATCTCTACAACTGTCTGTGTAAATTGCTCGAATATCACCACTGGGTGTCTTGCAATAGGCAGTAATGAATTCTTCTGTGAAAGAAACCACTCATCAACTTGTGTTCACACAACATCTTTGTTCTGAATTTGTGTGTGCAGAAAAATCACCTCTCACTCAGAAATGGGCAGAGTTGACAAACTGTTAGCCTCTCCTCAGATGTTTCAGGACTTTATCCTGTTACTTCTTTATTGGCTTGTTCTTGATTTCTGAATCTAAATCTTTTTTCACAAATAAAAACTGTTTTTAAGTCTGAGTAAATCTCATTTAGGTACTTCTTCAAAATGTATGCATAAATTTTTTTTGAGGCAATTCCTAGTGTTTAATCGTGAAACTTCCAAGTTTTAATACAAACTCTGAACTTAATTTTGGGGGTGGAAGGGATCTGGCTCCTGTTGTATGTTCTAGACAGTTATAGAGATATTTGTGAAGAAGAAATCTAGTGTACTTAGAGAGTTGCAGCACTGCATTGGATTTTATTTGTGAAAGTAGAACTTTCTTATTTTTATGCTGCAAAAGTTGATTTAGATCTCTATGACAGGCATCTCCAAGAGTTAATATTGATGACAACTTAGTAGCAAAACTTGCAGAAACACTGAACCATGAGGATCCAACACCTGAAATCTTTGATGACATTCAGAGAAAGGTATACTCTATTCGTCCTTTATTTCATAAGAACTGTTAATGCTATAGAGTATAAAACATAATTACAGACACTAAAAAAGATGGAAGTCAAATACCTAAAATCTAAAACCTCTGTTACCATTTTTCTATTCTATGAAAATCACACTCTAAATTTTCAACTTCAACTTTGCCATTCATTAGCACATGGTTTTCAAAGCAGTAGACAGAAGGAGTAGGTGTCCTGTATGAACCTAAATATGAAGCACAGTTTAGAATTATCATATTTTTACTTGTGTTAATACACCAGCTTAAGAAAAACTGCATGAGTAGACTAAATAAGACGTACAGTTTTCATCCAGTTTTACTTCTCTTTTTCGAAGATGAAAAAGAGAAGTCCCATATTAAATTCTATAGTTGTTCCCAGAAATTAATTTGGCTGGTCCGTTTCTGCAGACTTGCACAGTGAAGCACTCCGAAGCAGCAAGTACTGAAAAAAACCCCAGTATTTTTACTATGTGCATATGTAGACTTCATCACTCAAGTCTAATATATGTATTGAAAAAGGAAAAGTGAATGATTGATATTCTGGCAGTAACTTACATACCCAGTCTGAAATGTTTTTATTTTAGATCATTATTTTGATGTTCTCATTCATGCTAAAAGTTAGTGACATGAGCTGTAGAACTTAGAATTCACACTGTTGTACTTGAGGCTCACATTTAAGACTAATGAAAGCACCTTGTGAAATCTGTATTGCTCTGAGTAGGTTAAGGGCCTTGCTTTTGAATTCTGCTGAAGAGTATAAATTTCCCATGTGTTACAGAAGAAATGAACTTCCTCAAACCTGGATGAATTGGGTTTTTTTCTATTTGTAACAGATGATAGTACTTTAACAGTGGTCCATGAAAAAAAAAGATCATTAAAATATTCTGGAGTTGACAGGAGTATCCAAACATCATGAATTAATTCCTGCTATGTATAGATACGTGTGTTTTTATGTATATATATTGTATAGACTGTGAAGGTAAATTGTTTGAGCTGGTGTTGTTAAATCTTTGAGAGCTAGGGCTATATTGTGTTGGCTAAACTGGAAATTGTCGTAAAGGTCACATATGGTGTCTTCCCTCCCTTTCTTTCCCTCTTCTCACCTCCTGCCCTAAGTGTTTGCAGGTCTACGTTTATAGTTTATCCACAAGGAAGGACTTGAGATAACCCTTTATGAAATGGTTAAAGATTATAGTGCAATTGGAAGGGTTAAAAGCAGAGGACAGAAGCATTTACAGCTATTGTGCTACTTCCCTTCCTAGATGTGCACATCTGACTAGTTAGGTATTTTCTGAGACTGTTATACTTCTGGCACAATGATTGCTCAGAACCTTTTCATTGAGTAAGTCAGAGACATGTATGCATAGATACTTCTCGTTCGAGTAGAATTTATGAAAACTAGTCTGGTTAATTAAAAAATGGAAAAAGTATTTCTGAAGTTGGCGTTTTTGTTTCAATAAGGTGTATGAGCTGATGCTGCGAGATGAGAGGTTCTACCCTTCGTTCAAGCAGAATGTGTTGTATGTGCGTATGTTAGCCGAGCTGGATATGCTGAAGGATCCCAGTTTCAGAGGATCAGATGATGGTGAAGGAGGTGAGCTCTATATCTCTAAGGGGTATTGCCTGGGACCATTCTTTTCTCTGCTTTAAAATGAAAATAAAAAAAATTATCCACACTGTTTTTAGGAAATTAAATACTTCCTGTGGTGTCTCTGATATTTAAATTAATGTTTCTTCCTTGTGCTTTTGTGTGTAAATTGTTTTGGTACTCCCATAGGGTTTTCCTTGTAGTAACTTTATTAAGCTCATATGAATTCTTGTCATGTCTTGGTAACAAGTTTGTCACTAAAACAAATAGGCGGTTCTTCCATTCTACTTTTTTCTTAAAAGTATTTAAAACTCTTCAATATATTGGGAACTTTTAATACATAACTATACTCCTCTCTGGAAATTCAAATTGAAAGTACGTAGGAGATGTGTCTTTTTAAAGCAAATAAAATCATTGTTCTTGTTAACTGAAGTACAAATCCAGTGGAAATTTTTTTCACTATTAAATTAGCTCCTTAATGAAGCAGTATCATGTGGGGATATAAACTTAAAAAAATGTTATCTGAAGTATTTATTTAGGATCTGTATCTTTATAAACTTATATTTCTTTGGGTGTCTGTATTGGAAATTTGAAATGCTTGTATGTTGCATGCAGCATTTGTCCAGTGCCACAGTAAAGTTGTCCTTTTTTTTCTGTAATGTTTTGTAGAAGCATTTTTATTTATGTGTGGCCCCACAATGGGGGAAAATCTTCTAACCTGTTTTTTCCTTTTCTTTTCCTCACTGCTCCCAGAATCTTTTAATGGGTCTCCTACTGGCAGCATAAATCTGGTAAGTGCTTGGATTTTTTTAAATATTTTTTTTCCTCCTCAACTGTAGAGAAAGCATGATAAAATAGTTTAACTTATGTACACTACAGGTTTTACTTCACTGCAGTTCAATTTCTGAACAAGTTCTTGAATCAAAATGAAACACACAAGTTATTAATTACTCTGTAAGATAAAACTTCTCCTTTTGTATTTTCCCATGTCTAATGAAATTTTACATTGTTTCTCACAGAAACAGTTAATTTATGGAAAGCATAAATTAATGTCCCTGTTTGGTTTTATTAAAGAGATATAAGTTTGGAGTTATGTAGTAATAGGTGAAAACAAATCCTTTGAAACAGGAATCTCAGAGAATTAAATTCAAATAGACTGTAAAATGAGGCATTTATTACATTTTTGTTGGTTGATTTTTTTTTTTCATTAGGACTTGATTTGGAAATATTAAAGTATCTGGAGTTTATTCCAGCCATGAGTCTTTGTTTTTTAATCTGACCAATTTCAAGTTCAATTTTGGGGTTTTTTTAAAGTGATTCTTGACCTGTGTCAGTTTGTCAAAACCTTTTCTTTGTTAAAATGATTTTATCTAAGCCAAGAGTGCAAATACAGTTATTTAAAAAGGAAAAATCATCGAAAGTTTGATATATATCATCCCCATGTTTCTGCAGACAGCGTGTAGCTGAGCCACAAGGTACGCAAGGTTCAATTGAGCATATGAGAGTATGTTTCCAAACCTTTTAGTTTTGTGAAGGTTTACATAGAGATTTACAATCTGCATGCAATGCCCTGTCTTACGTGATGCCTGGGCCCTTCTAGTTTGTTCCTGGAAGATGCTGTAGCTCCTCAGGAGTTCCACTGCATTGATAAGATCATGCTTGCATGCAAAAGAATGGGTGTTTTGTAAAGGAATACACGTAACATTAATCTAAATGTGTTTCAGTGTGGAGGTTGGTTGTTTATGGGGGTTAGTTTTTTGTGGATTTTGGGTGTTTTTTTAATTTAAATTGGGATTTTCTTTCCTACTATTTTCCTGTTGTTTACACATTTTGAAAGGCAAAGGAAAGGGGAGGTGTGTACCTGATACAATTTATGCAAAGTCGTGGTAGATGCCAAAGAAAAACTTAATTTAGCCATATTTTTTATGAATTTACATACAATTCTGGTAACTTTTCACAAGTCTTTTAACTGACTAATCTCTTTAAAAGATCTTTCAAATGTCTTTTAAGTACTCTTTCCAATAATGTTGTGACATATCAGAGTTATATTTTATGGATGAGGATTTGTCATTGTGGTGGCTCATCTGGCTAGTGGTTATCTGCTACTTCATTTCATGTGACTTTCCAAGCTAAGTTAGAAAGTCTTAAAGTCTTTATCAAACACTGTTGCAATACAAGTAGGTATTTGCATGGGACTCTTCAAAGTCTTGACTTTTGTTTTTGTTGTGTCAAGGGTATTAATAGAATACTACATTTATTATAAAGAGTTAAGAACGTTCTAGCAGAAATACATAAGTAAATTTCTCTTTATGCAGAGCTACTTTTGCTTTTCTGTCATCCATATTGTTCAGGGTGTTCAGTGCTTTTACAGGTGTTTGAATACTGGTAGATTAGTTTTTGCTGGCTGAATTCCATGTCAAGAGTAAATTTCTGTACACATAGTTTAGCTCCCTTGTGTTAGTCTGTTACATAAGAAAAATAGACCTTGGAAAGGTTACTTCAGAGGTCAGGGAATTTTTGTACTTGTAGCTAATGACAATGTATTAAATAAGATTGAGTTGTGATGTGATATTTTTAGGTTTTTAATTAACTTGTGCTCCTGTGAATGTATCTAATGGCAGAGATACTAGCTCATATTAAATGTCTGTCTGTTGTGTTATCTGTTCAGGTTTCAACCTTTCAATTTACTTGTATTAATTGTTGTTGTATGGTGCCTTGCCACAGCAGTTGAGTGTTTCCTAAAGTTTGTAATATAAAATAAATTGTCTGCAGTTCCTACTTTCACTGGAAGAATTTGGAAGACAGGCTCAAAACCGTTTTGAGGAAAAGTTGTTTTACAAAAATATCTTAATTTCTGCCTTTTGATTTGACACATTAGTCTACTATATTTAATCAATAGGTCACATTTTTGGAGTATAAAACCATTGTGAATATTTATAGACTCTTGCAGAATTTCTCTAAAGGATCCATAATGGGAGCTTTGCATTGAATAAATAGAAGGAGTTACACAGGTGTTACCTATCCAAGACCTTAAAGGGCAGCAGAAGTGGCTGGGTTGAACTTTTGGCAGTCATTACCTTGAACCCCACTCAGTAATCACAAAGAAATCTAAACTTGAGTGACAGTGAAGGGAAGCAGGAAAACAAGAAGTAATTATGCCTTTAAAAATATAACAGTACCTTAATGCCAGTATTTTGTAGCAAACAAAACATTTGAGCAGTTGACAGTTACTTTTCTTTTATAACGTCACATCCCTTCCATCTTATTGATAATCAAATCTTAGAGCTCTCAGAATATCAAGTACTTACTTTATCCAAGGTTCCACAAATGTCTGCTGTTAGCCAGTCTCAGGTGATATTCTGCTCCTAAATTGGACACTGCAGTATAGAACACACCTTACAGGGTCAGTGCTGTCCAAGGGACTTGCTCAAGAATGGACTAAGTCGGAGTCCTGTGTCCAACAATGACTGAAAGCAAGTGTAAAGATTAAAGAACAGCCCACTTATGGTGACACTTTACCAGAATACTCTCTAGCATCCAGTAACTTAAAGATTGGGAAGTTCTTGAGGTAAAGATGATGTCTGCTGTCAAAATATTTTTGCATAAATTCATCTGTTCTACCATTTGACAGACATAAACTTTTAGCACTATAACATGTCGTGGCAAAACAGTTTTCCCAAAAGGGCTTTTCTTCCTTCTACCTTTTCTCAGTCTGGGACCTTAGTACTATAAGTCTACAGACTGTATCATAAAGATATTCAGGAGACTTCCTACTTTAACACATGTATTCAGACACTCTTAAGCTGCCTTTTATTCGGCATCTAGACTTTATAACAGAAATGTTATTTCCCTTGCCTTCCGTAGTAGACATTTAGGCAGAGACTGACGGGGGTGGTTGAGGCAGAGGAGAGCCATTCCTTGAAAAGAATTAGAGGAGGAAGGAATAGAGTATTGTGTTGGGATATCGTGGAGTTGATAAAGATTCAGATAAAGAAGGGGCCAGAGCAGAGCCTTTAAATAATTCATGTTTTCAAGTCCAGCCTGTCTTTTGATTATAATCTCGTATATTGTTTCATGTTTAAGGAAACAGGAGATTTAGAAACTGAATTGATGTAGATAGAGTTTTAGTTTGATACGGGTAAGGCACTGCTAACCAGTAAGTCCCATTCTAGGTAACTTCTTGTGGTAAGTCACTATTAAACTGGCTTGGTTAAATTATAAAAGATAGCAGATAGCTATATTCATTCTGAATGTGTTTCTTTGAAGAATTTTAGAATTCTGGAGTAAAATACATTAAGTAACTGGGATCTCAGTGCCTGTGAATTCTACTTAGGTAGCTCCAACTCTTTTTTAACCTGGTAATTTAAGATTAGGATGCATAGTGGCCCATCGTCTATTTCTTTCAGTCGCATGTGCAAGTCTTTCAACAGTCTTGAAGAGCTTTATTATGTTAAATCTTAGTAATCAGATGTATTAATTTTAACTAAAAGCAAAGCTTCTCTGAAAGACCCATTAGGCTTCTTTTGATCCCAGTAATTATTAAATATGGAGACAGAGCATTAACCAGCTGAGGATGTACCTGATTGTTTTTTACAACAGAAAATATTCCTGAGAAAAATATTGGCTATTTTTTTTACATAAAGCAAAAATACTTCCGGTTTCTACTACACATTTGTGTAGTGCATAAAGACATTTGAAAGAAAACAGAACTATACGAAGGTAAAAACGAAAAGATCTGTTACACAACATCTGTATCTCCTCCATTGTTTGGGAGATTTTCTAGGTTTGTTTTGCTTTTTTTTCCTAATGCTCAGTAAAAGACCATTTGGAGCTGTACTTGCATTAGAGTTGAGATATCAAACTAAAGTGGCAAATATGTTTGATCAAATATGAGTGGTCACAAAACTATGTGTGAAAATGATGGGGGAAATGAAAGGCCCCATACTGTGCAAAGGAACAGCTTTGGTAACCAGGTAGTACAAACACCTGCATTGGCTTTTAGTATAGTGAACTGAAAGTTTGAAAATTAAATAGATTAATCAAAACACATCTCAAATACAATGTATTTCTGATTTTATTCTTTTTTCCCTTCTCCATTATCTCTCCCACCCTGCAGTCCTTAGATGACCTTTCAAATGTCCCTTCTGATGAGACAGTTCAGCTCCATGCATACATCTCAGATACTGGTAAGTGAATCTGTTATGATGTCTGCTTACTTTTTTCCCACCATTTATTTTGAGTTTTGTAATATTACAGGACCTTGAAATCCTGATTTTCTCATTTTTTTGACCTCATAAAACATTTGAATTCATATTTTCCATTAAGTCCTTACGGAAATCTTTACAGTATTTCTTCTGTAGGTCACAGACTATATATCTATAGTTAAAAAGTGATTTAATTTTTATTGTTTATGGTAATATTATTATTATTACTCTGTCTCTGGAGAATCATTCATTAAACTTACTATTGAGTAGGATTTATTTTAGCAATTATTTGAAGAAATTCTGAAAGCCATGTCTCTTTCTAGTCACAGAATTGTAATTCTTGACTGTTTAATTCTCTTAGTATAATATTTTTCCCTTACTCTCTGTGCTTCCTTATTGACTTAGCTTAGTTTGAGGAAGTGACTTCTGTCCTTATGGTGGTGGCATTTTTGGTTAACTTTAAAAAAACTTTGCCTAGAAAGAAATTATTTTTCTTTATTACGTGAGAGTAAATAACAAAAAAATCTCAGCTATTATTTGCAAATACTCTAGTTAAGTTAGATTGCATTGGGTAATTAAATTGTGAAGTGATCTTCAGATACTTTTTTTGGTAGATTTTACTATGCAACACACTTTTAAATCTATGCATTTATATGGTGGACACATGCTGTCAGCAAGCATTCAGCTACTTTACATTTTAATTAAACTTATTCCAACTCAGTGTGAGAGCAGTGTGCAATCCAAGTGTCATGGTAGTCAGTCCTTAGGGAAAGGGGAAAATAAGTTAAGAATCAAATTTATGCATTTTTATTAAAATGGCATATGATACTTTTTTTCTGAATTAAACTTAGAAGTTTCATCTTTTTGACCTAAGAAAAAAAGGTAAACTTAGAGCCACAGGAATTGTAAAATTTATAGATGGCAGTATGTATGGATAACTATCAGCCTGACTCTGTGAATACATAATGCTCCAGGTGTAACAGGAGATATGTACAGGTTTGTATTGCAAGATAGTATTAAACTGCATCTGTGAGCAGGTTCTTTTCCTCTGACAGTTACTATCCTTTACTGTGCTTGAGGGTTATAAACAAATGGGATTATCTTTGTGTGTTTCAGAATTCACGTTGTCTTGGGTTGCAAAATAAATACTAATTAAGAGGCTATGACATAAGGGGCAGCAGGAAAACTTCTTTCCTTTTCTGCCCGAAGTGGTTCTCCTAAAGGTGCCACTTAGCAGTGCCCCTGAGATGTGGCCTGGTGCCTGCAGGGCCAAGTGGTCAATGTGAATGTAGAGGACAGGGCTTGTGCAGCATCTGTGGGGCTGGGGATTCTGGCTCTGCTTTCTGGGCAGTCTTTTGGCACCATCCTAACTGCCTGCTCTTTCCCCTGGGGGTTCAGCACTCAATGTTCTTTTTTCAGAGGATAGATGGCAAAGACAAGATGCTCTGTGCCCACTCTTCACCTTTCTAGTGTGTAATTTTTGCACTGGCAACAGCTGCCACTATCCTACAGGTGCTCCCTGGCTGCTTAGACAACAGCATTATAATTCAGAGAAGTCAAGACTGAAAATACTACAGAGGATGAAATTGATGATTTCCCAGGAGAATTGTATTTTATGGAGTGTGGGTGCGTACAAAAATTCAGAGACCTTGATTAAAAATATTTTCATTTAGCCACTGGAAAACTGTAGGTTTGCCAGCTGGATATTAGCTCACTTAGAGGTGCAACATGTCGCCAATTTAAATGGTGTGCAGTGTAAACAAAATTGGTTCTAGGTTATTCTCTAAATAAAAGGTTTTGAAACAAGCTATACTGGGGAAATTCTGTGAGGGAGGAATGTCCAAGAAGACTTAAATATTTAATGGAGATTAAAAAGATGTTTCCTTCTATTTTAGATAGCTATATGTGTTCTTTTCATTTATGAAAAGACTTCTCCATACGATGTGTATATGCACACACAGAGAATGCATTATATATATGTACACACATGTGTCTGTAGATATAGTTTCTGTTGACTAAAATAGCATGGGGAGTGTTTTTTATCTTAGAGTTAATAACAAACTACTGATGCCAATAACAAAACTGAATGCTTGCAGCTTGCTATCATTGTCTTGTATTTATAGACTTTTTTGATAGGCAGACTTTTGCAATATGATTAGACTACTTTGCAGACTGGAATTTCTTCTGGTTTCACGGTTGTCTTTCACCCCCGTCTTGAGTTCTGTAGGTTAAAATATTTTTTTAAAAGACCTATTTACTATTTAAAAGTTGAAAATTCTTCTGTTTATGTTTTGCATGTCATTGAAACTTGTCTAACTTTAAAGCTGCTTATCTCTATTTAAGTTTACGTAGTAAGTTTTGGAGGGTATCATACAGTGTTTGGTATAAAGGGATAGCTTAGTCTTCTGCTTGCATGTCCATTTTTGTCTTTCAAGTCTGTCATTCCAGACATTTCTTCACTTCACATTTGTGTCCTTTCGTCTTCCTTCTTTCTGTTTGTTCCTTTTTTGTTTTTGTTTTTAAAACTACCAGTCTATGCTGACTCTGACCCATATGCTGTGGCAGGAGTGTGTAATGATCACGGCAAGACGTACGCCCTTTATGCCATCACCGTCCACCGGCGAAATGCAAACAGCGAGGAGATGTGGAAGACATATCGGCGCTACAGTGACTTCCATGACTTCCACATGAGGATCACTGAGCAGGTAACCAAGCTCGTGAAAATCTTTATAGGTACCTGTTTATATAGTTTAATAACTGATGGCTATATGATTGCTCTGTGAAAAAGAAATGGAACTTAGAAAGTCCCCCCCTCTTCCCACACTGCTTAGTTTAAATTTAAATCTGTGTGTGGAAGTGCTGTTTGTCTCAAACTGTGGTGTTTTAGTTATATTTGTCACAGTGATGCTTAAAGAGGCCAACCTAGAAACAGACACTAGACAGGAGTAGGGGAATAAAGGTGGTTATTTATTAGAAAGGCCTGCAGAGGTACACCCTGGGCAGGCCAAAGGCTGCACCCAAGACGGATGACAGGTCACGAGTTCTTCACACTTTTATAGGTTTGGTCCATTTGGATATCAGTGTAATTTCACCAATTAAACTTTAGCTAATGATGTAATTTCCCTTCAGCTTGCCTCCCTTCTCAAGATGCTGGTTTACACTAGGATGGTCTGGGTGTCCTTGGAGACAGAGCCTAAAGAGGTTTTGTTACGTCTACCTTAGCATGAGAGAACAGCAACTAACAGGCTACAAGACGCTTTGGAGTTACGCACTAAAAATACAGAATTTGAAAAATATAAAAATTAAGAAGATTAAGAAATAAAAGCTGAGGCTGGGAAATGGGTATTTTGGTTCTAAGTGAATGTTAAGAATCGGTGGGGTCCCAAAAGGGAGAGCTAGTAGCACTTCACTATGCTACTAGCAATCTGCCTTTTACTGCTGTACTTGTATTCTCAGACTCTTAACCCTCCTAAAATGAAAGAAGGAAGAAATAGAGAGTTGTAATTCACCAGCTCGTACAAAGTAGAACCTGCTGACATGAAAAAATGATGAAAACACGGTGCTTTTAAAAGGAGGCTGAAGCGCTTTTAAGCCAAGCCTTTGGAGAAGTCAGATTTGACTGCATAACCTTTGAACTAGTCAGAAGTGTCAGTTTATATCCCTTTACTCAGTTATTAATTGAGAGTCATAGAGAACAAATTCTCTGCAGGTAAGTTAGCATTTTAAAGTTACAGCAGTAATAAAAATTGAAAAGGCTTTATTAAAAAAGCAAATGTGTTGAATATTTGGATTAATTATAAATGAAGTCTGACTTCCCTTTGAATTTCTGATGATCTTAGTGTGCTGTCAATAAATTTGAAATACCTATTTTTGTACTCCTTCAAACTGATTTTTTTTAAATTAATTCAGTGTTTTGAAGAATCCTGGATCATGTAGTGAATTAGTGTTCTGTTGATAGAGGGCAGTAATTTAAAACTAACATAGCTCTAAATGAATAGAAATATATAGCAAAAGCAAAGATGTTCACAGTATGAAAGCTCAACATTTCTGGTTGCTAAATCTGAGTGAATTTACAGAGAATATAAATGTTACCCTAGAACACTAAGGTTGCAAAAAGTAAACAGATTTCTGAGATTCACTGTGGCATGTCAGATGCTCCCAACAGTTTTGCTTTGTCTTGACAATAAAATAGACATTCTTACTGTCTTGTGTACTTGTCTGAGACATTTTTATTGATATGTTAAGGGTAAAAGTTAGAATCGTTGATTTAAAATTAATAGGAAGGGCAGGGACTGTTTGTTTTTCAGAGAAAATAGATAGTTGATCCAAAATGGAGTTGAAGTTAGCAGTTCAAAGTATCTATATGAGTTTTTTTCCTTAGAGTACTGAATAGATTCACACCAGTTCCTTTAGTCAGTCTTGTAATAAATACCATTTTAAGTAGATTCCTATATTTCAAATAGAGGCTGTTAGTTGCTTATATTGCTTCTGCTTAGATATAAGAGTCCAAATAAAAACTAGACCATCTTCTGTTCAGTTATTTTCCCATATGACCTGCTTGCAAAGGAATGGGATTTGTAAAGTTGTAAAGAGCTATTCTTTGCTTCTTCCTACAAAGCATAAATTTTATATGAGCTTCGTGGCCTTCCAAAGTTTAATGATGCAAGAAGAGATCTTGCAGGGGCTGAATGGAATCTATATCTTTAAATCTGTAATGTTGTGGTCTTTTCTAGAGAGAAAAGGATGCAATCTGTTTCCAGGTTGTTTCTTAAAGCCTAGAATGCTGTAGATTTCTCTCTTTGCCACCTTAAGAATATTATTTACAGGAAGTCTGAATTCTTTATGGGGATAGTCCTGATTCTTTAAGTTTTGTTCTTGTCACGTTTTTATTTTTGTGCATTTTACCAAATATATTCAGCCTTATTAAGTGTCAGGGCCTCTTCTTTCCCCTCTGCTTCCCTGGGACTGCCATTCTTCCTGTAATACTAGAACAGTGGAACACATGTCAACCAGTGCCAATCACTGTCATTACCTGGAGAAGAGGCACAGGTGATGCCATATAGAGCATGTTTTGATAACCTATGTGTAAACGGGGTGCTGCAGTCTCTCCAGGGATAAAAGCTTCATTTCCTTAATAGGCTTCATCAGGATAGGAAAGGAAAGAAATTCTAGAATGATATACAAGTTCTCTTGAAAATCTTTACTGTTTGTACAGTCTCAGAATCTGAGTAACTTCATCCCAAATAATAATGATAATTTTGAGCCAAAGCCTTTTGCACACTCTATTGGTCTGTATTTCAAAAGTGAGTATCATGTGCAAGTTCAGAAATTAAATTTTACCCTTGATAGAAGTCTCCTGGGAATTTTCATGCATTTGTTCTTGACAGTGTACCTTTCCCTTTGGCTTCTCCAAGGATTCTGAGTTCCAGGCATGATGCAGAATTTTTTTTTGTCAGGTGTTAGACGGTATATAAGAATAGGTGAATAGAATGTCCTTATATGAAGACTTGAAACTCTTTAAAACAGAACAAAAAATCTTCTCTTTTTTTCTAGTTTGAAAACCTTGCAAATATACTAAAACTTCCCGGCAAAAAAACGTTTAACAATATGGACAGAGAGTTTTTGGAAAAGAGGAAAAAAGATTTAAATGCTTATTTGCAGGTAAGCTGTTATGGGTTTTTTTAGCTCTGTGCTTGGAATTATTTTTTCAGAGGTGGCATGCCTTTGTGGTTTTTTTCTTTTGCACAAAAAAAAGCTGTGTTGTTGGTGGTACACAAAACTAAATAATATATCATAAGAACTTGATACTATCTCCTAAGTTTGCATTTTCTTTGGTGTTTTGGTTTATTCTCAGCCAGTTCTGTCACAGCTTTTCTGAGCTGATGAGATTCCAGCTATGTTGGTTTTGAGCTTTATGCCATTGACCTTTTCCTGCTGACACATGTTTGTCGTCACTTTCTCTTGTGCTGTTGCGTAAGGATTTCTGTGGCACCCACTCCAGCAGTGTAGCAAACCACACAGTTCCTCTGTTCAGATAAGGCCTGTATCAGCCCAAACAAAAGAATTCAGTTGTCTTCCTTCATAAGGACTTTCTGGTCATTTAGCACTAAAATATGTTGATCAAGTCAATGTACATGTTAACAATAAATAATGAAGATGAGTAAAACACTGTGAAATGACAGCCTGAGTGGTCATAAAGGTGTTTATTTTCATATGACTTGCTAAAATTAGCATAGTGGTTAAAATTATGGGAATCACTAAGAGGCCCATTGTTTCCATCTTGAGACTAGTGTAATGTTGGAATAAAATTCAGGAATGAAAAAATACATTGCTAGATGTGTCGTCTTTGATTGTGTCTTGTTCATTATTTATTAAAATAACTTTTAAAAATTATTTTACTCAGCTCTTGTTAAATCCTGAAGTGATGAAAGCTTCTCCAGCTTTAGCCCATTATGTGTATGATTTCCTGGAGAATAAAGCCTACAGCAAAGGGAAGGGTGATTTTGCACGGAAGGTAAGAATGTTTTGTACTGTCAAGGGAACTTAAGAGCATTCATTCATGCAATGGTTGCATTAAACAGACATGTTGAACAGATATTAAAGAGCTATATAGCACTTTGAAAACAGCTTGCAAGTGAATTGCTTTAATATTTTGAGTGGCAAAGTATCTGAGGACATACGGAACCAAAAAATTACCATTTTTATAATAGGTAAATTTGTTTGTATGACAAGGAAATAAAATCGTGAAATTGGACACAATGAATTGCACCAAGACTATTCTAAAAGTGTGTTCATTGCAAGTTGCTTTCTGTCAGACATCTTTGTTGGNTTTTTTTTTTGTTTTTTGTTTTTTTTTGTTTTTTGGTTTTTTTTTTTGGATCTTATTCCCTCTGATTTCTTTTTTCAGTTCTTTATTCTGTATTTGCTGCTGTTACCATGCTTTCCACTCTGCAGCCCAAAACATGATATGCGTTTCCCTTCAAAAGCACCTGTTAAGTATTTAGGTGTAACCATCCAGAGTCATTGGTCAAATGCAGAGCTCTGTGCTCTGCATCCTTTTTGTTAAGCCGCCAGCACTGTCTTCAGACAAGTGGTTCTTTGTTCAGTTGACCAGTTTGTGTGAGCATCTGCTTTGCAAATGCAGCCATTTCAAAAGTTTTAGTGATTTTGATATAAAAAGCATCTGCAACTCTGTTGTCACTTCAAGTTACTGTCCTGCCTATATTCCTTAAATAATTAACAGTGAAATAGTTAAATATTTATCAAGGTTTATATAATGACTAAGATGTATTTTCCAGCTTACGAGATACTTCATAAACATAACTTTTTAAAGGGCATCACACTAGTATTTGTGCCTCTGTTTGGACTGAATTTAGAGTATATACTGAAAGAAAAATTGTAACAGTTTCTTTGGAACTACTTTATGTTTTTAGTTATACTTGCCATGATACATACTATTCCAGTGCTGTTTAAAAGAGCCATGTTTCAAAGATGAAGAGTTGAAAGCAGAAGTGGAACATCTGGAAGTAGAAAGCTTGGAAGGGAGAAATGGTATTGAATGGAGAAGAAAAGGAAAATAAATTCAAGCTAAGAAAAGCCAAGGGATGGGAAATGGAAATGACTCAGGAAAACATCTGTTGAAAGATGTAAATAGCTGCAGTAGGGCTGTAACGAATGAGAAATATAAATGGAAGTAAAATTAAAACTGTATTCTGCATTCTGTAATGAAGTTAAGTAATTTGAGTTGTTCTTTTTTATTATTGTTCTCTGGAACAGTGCCATGCTTCTCATAGTGTATTAATATGCTGGTGTCCTCATAGATTATACAATTCTGGTTAAACATCTTCCCCTTCAGATGGACACATTTGTAAATCCACTGCGTAACTCTATGAGAAACGTATCAAATGCAGTCAAGTCTATCCCTGACAGCCTGGCAGAGGGAATGACTAAAATGTCAGACAACATGGGTAAAATGTCAGAGAGATTGGGACAAGACATAAAGCAATCATTTTTCAAGGTAAGAAAATATTGGTGGTTAATACATACTAGTAAATTAATAGAAGAGTCACTATTGACTCACTTAAACTAATGTTATATAGAAGAGTCAAGTCCTTAAACAGAAGAGCAATCTGTTTTGTACCTGCACCCTTTTAATAAGGTTCAGCAGTCATTATACGACAAAAATGGAGCTCTTTGCTGTTAAGTAACATTTTAAGATGGCATCTACAGACTGTTACAGCTATCCTTCACTTAATTCAATGCAGCAACTTAAGAAGAACATGAGATTCACTGATTTTCTTATTTTTTAACCAGCCATTCTCATAAAACTAATTTCCTGCGTCTGCTGTTTTCATTAGGAAAAAAACTCAATATATTTTGAAACTCAGAATAAGAAGATAGCTTCTTTTCTGCTTATTCCTTGCTGAATTCTGGTTTAAATTAAATTTTCTTTCTGTCTTTCCTGCCTTCTTTCCTCATCTCTTACATTCATAAAATATAATACTTTAGAGGTTGGGAATGATAGTATGACATGCAGTCTGGAAGTCCTATGAAGACAGTAATCTTTAGAACATGTTCATCTTCCTTTTGTTTCTCTGGTCCTTGTCTTCCTGTATGGTCTGTGATCAGGGATTGTTCCATTTTGTGCTACCAAAGCAATTATATATGTCAGGTGTAGAACAGCAACTGAGATGAGTGAATTAACCCTTAAACCATGAAATGGTAATAAATTGGGGCCTGGGGAGATTGGTGGGTTTTTGAATTACTTGCAGGGTAAAATTACTATCTCTGGACTTTCTCATTGCCAATAACTTCCCTTTCCCTGGTGTGTGACTAACAATATATTTACAGTTGTACTCACTGGGAAGCCCATGACAAGACAGGACTTAAGATCAAGAAGAAATACCTGAAGAAATAACCAGTCTCAACAGAGTTTTTAGGTGTTTTTCATTTGAAGCATTAGGTTGATAAATTATATGCGGGTTGTCTTAATGATAATTATGTTGATAATTTTGATAGCTATATGAGAATATATATAGACTTGATTTTTGGTTTTGGAAGGTGAAAGGACTGCTGTGTATTTATCTGCATTAGTTTGCAACTGACTTTTGACCAAATGTTGTTGTTGTATAATTTCATAACCAGATTGCTTATGCAACTTTTTTCTGATTTATTCATACTCTTAACAGATCTTTTCCATCATAAACATAACCTTTTTTATTGTAGGTGCCACCTCTGATGCAGAAAACCTATTCAGATCCAGACCATTGCCGTGTTGCAGCACCAATTGATGACAACGTGAGTCTGACTCTTGTCCTTTCAAAGTTGAAACCTCTAAAACCAAACGAGTTACTTATTCTGCATTGAGCTACACTTTTATTGTTTTCTGACACTATACTAGGCACTTCAAAACAGTTCTAAGCTTTTTAAAAAGAAACTTGCATACTTCCTTTTAAAATTAGCATTTTTGCCAGCACTGAAATGGTTTGCACAACACTGGAATAACTGGGAGAGTGTTTGTACTACTGCTTCTGTGTTTTATGGCTGGAGGGTTCATTTTTTTGGTTTTTTTCTCCCTCCAACCTCTGTCTGTTCAAAGATAGTGTGGTACCAGACTGCCAGCATCATTTCAATTGGCATTTTATGGATTTGATTTCTGATGTGACCTTTTAAGGAGCATTTGTGTAATGGATCAAAAGAAGTGTTTGCCATGTTGTTGTGGAAGCACCCTTCAGAAAATGTTCCTAAAGAACAGATTTCTAGTATGTGGACACTTAAAATATGTAAAGTAGTAATATTAAAAACTTGAAAGTGAAGTTCAAGCTCCTGATGGTATTATAAGCCATGGTATTTTACCATTGTTTTGCTTGAAACATTGATCTTATATGTGCAAACAATTGGAAAAAAACCATTTATCTCTAGGTAGGACAGAAAACCCTAAGATTACCCATCAATATATGCATTTTGCTATGCACCTGTTCTGCCCTTAATGTTTCAGGTTTTTTGATCACATGAAAGCATTTCAGTTTGTTTCCCTGTACACAACTGCTGTGATCACTTTGTAGATGTATTTTTACTCAGCTAATGTCTCCTTGAGTTCTTCTGGATTTTCTTTTTCCCCATTACTTTTCACTATATAAGACTGTAGCCCCAAGTTTGTAATTACAGTTGTAATTACAAATATCTTTGGTACTCCTGAAGCTTCTGTTTTGCACAGGCAAAACAAAATAATATAATTCAAGTACATGAGCAGCTTCTCTGTAGGTACTTCATAGACCTTCTGTAAAATGATTAGATGTTGCAGTTCTTAATCGATTTAAGTTAATATCAAGTGTTAAAGGCAGATTTCAGATATTTGAAAACCTTTCAACTCTCAACTGCTCATCTAAGATTAATCACAACTTACAACACTAAGACAAAAATAAGGCAGTTTGAATGGAATTATACTTGGAGAAGCAGTACTGTAAAGTGAGCCATGGATCTGTACGATCTCCAACTGGATTATGAACCCACTGTCTGTGTTCCAGTTGTATCTAAAGATGTACTTCTGTAGTCCAACAAAAGAACAATATTAACGTGGTTTTTGTAGGCCAATCTGTGTAACATTATCTGTTAAAAAATAAAATTAGGAACCTTTTCTTAATCTTCAAGCATAAAAGCACTGGATAGTCACTGGATAGCAGGTTGAAATGATGTCTAAATAAAAGGCACTTCATTGCAATGAAATGTCACTGTTTTTAGCATCCATAAGAAAATGGCTCAAGAAAAGCTCCTTCAGAAGTTTTTGTGTAAGGCAGTTGGAAGCACAGCAACCAAGGAAGAGGTCAGGGATCAGGTCTATCTTAAGGACATATTTACATGTACTAATTTTATTCAACTTCTGTAATAACTGTTGACTTTTGAAATAGCTGTTTCTTCTTGTCTTATTTTAAAAATTCAGTGTATCTGGTTTTATATTTAATTTTCAGTTTTTCTTTGCTACCAATGGTGTTATAGAAGATTTAGGGAAGATTTCATATTACAGTAAAATACAGAGCAAAGTGTTTGTCATTGTTGTGCTTATTCTGAAGCATTTGATGCATAAAGTGGCTACTAAATCTGTAGCTTTCTTGAACTGAACTAAAAGTTTACGGTTTGTTCTTTTATTTGGTGGTCAGGTGGATGACAATATTCCCCTGAGAGTAATGCTCCTGCTTATGGATGAAGTCTTTGATTTAAAGGAGAGAAATCAGTGGTTAAGAAGAAATATAAAAAATCTGCTACAGCAACTTATTAGAGCAACATATGGCGACACAATTAATAGGTACTGTTTTTTCTTATATAGAGCAATCGTGTCAGTGACACTGTGTACTCTCTGTCTGTACATCCTTCTTGGTATTACTAAATTATTGTGGTTTAAATCTGCATGCATTCCTCTTTGAAGAAAATCAATAAACTGGGTACAAATGTGGTGTAAAGTGGGGATAAACACATTACTGAAAAATTCCAGTAACTTTGACATGCCAGAGAACTTACAAAAGAGCTTTCACGTACAAGAGTTCACATTTCTGTGAATGTAACTTAATATTGATGCTTTTTGCCCTGTTTTACACTATACCATTTTTTATTAGTATTATTTATTACTTTCTGCACTATTTCTGCTTACATCTCTTTCATGCTACAAATGATCCACTGGCACTATCAAATTACGTGAACTTTGCTAAGTTGCAGTGTTAAGTTTTTGCTCTCACACTTTAAAAGATGGAAGTGGGAAAGGAAAAGGACTCTTACGGGGTCTGTTTTGCCCTCTCCGTATTCTTTGTAATTCACGTGTACCCTTATTCATGTGAATTCAAAGCCAATTAATAATGCTAATTAAGTCATGTTTCTTGCCTTCAGCTTAGAAATATACAGTTTCCAGGCTTGCCTTCTAGTAATTTGTTTCTGAAATGTAAACAAAAATAAAGAACAACAACAACAAAAAATTCTAGATACAGGTTTAGAACTGCTTGGTTACTTTCGACTTAGTGCTGTGAATCAAAAACGTAAAATCTAGCAGGTGAGAAGTGGCTTCCTATTCCTTTTTTGCAGGATATTCCTCACTGTATCATTTATTTTTACCCTTCAAAAGTATATTTGTGATGTTTTCATCATCACTGTTAAACATACAGACTTGTGGTAGCAGTAATGATATAACCATGTAATAAAATAGCACAGGGTCTTTCTCAAATAATTCCTTGTGGCCAGTTGAAAACTGTCTTAAGAACTGTGCTTCCAAGAACATGCTGCACTGTTAAACAACTCTGAATACTTTTTGCTGTTTCCAGATTGTAGTACAAGCAGCAGAGTTTGTGCACAGGCTGCTGCTTCCCTCTTACAGAGGTGGCTGCAAGAAGTACTAACTTGCTTCTGCATTTAGAGCCATTCCAGATACTTGTGGCTTCCTCTGGTCACCAGTCATACCTTGTCCTGGCAAGTTCTTGGGTTTTAATGGCATTCTGCAGAAAAATTGTCTTTTTCTGTTTCTTAGAAAACTTAAATCCAAATTGTGGTTAGGGAAACAGTCCTGGGATTATGGTGATACACAGATGCATATATCATTTCTGTAAGCATCCTAGATTTGGGTATAGAGCTGTGTGTATGGGTTGGTGAATGAAGGCCTGATGAATGATCAGTCTGTATCTCCTGTTAAGGATTGTGAAGTAACTGTACACACTGCGGCAAGTATTTTGAGATTCTGAGTAGGTCCTTTGCTTACAGAAGCAGAACTTAGAGTGCTCCGTGAAGAGGAGTGCTCTGCAAACAAACCAGTTATCTAATGCTGATGGGAGATGCAACAGCAGTTTTGCAGCCAACTTCATTATCATATATTTACCCAAAAAGAAAAAATCTTTAGGGAGTGATCAATGAACTTAGATTTCCATCTTGAGAATCAGTGTTTGCCTTCCTATTGTGCAGTATTATAGAACCTACTTACAGAGTTGGAGAAAGTTGAAATTATGGTTTGTTTGCCGTAGAATGCTTTTTAAAATGATGCTTCACTTATGGGTTCTCTGCTTGAAAAATTAAACGAGAGACTTGTTGCTTTAATTTTAGAAAAATAGTTGATCATGTTGATTGGATGACATCTCCCGAGCAAGTAGCAGATGCAGTGAAACGCTTCAGGTATGTCTTTTGTCATAGATGTTAAATATGAAGTACTCACCAATTGATGTCTAATATCTATGTCTTCCTATTCTTCTTACATGAGGAAATTATTACCACTCTACAGAATACCAGTTGGATCATACGCTGCTTTTTGCATACGTTAAGTGAGAGAAAGCAATTGTCACACGGAGAAGACTATTTTTGAGTTTTCTCCTCTACCTTAAAAACTTAGTGTAGAAGAGATAGAGTACAGGTGTACTTAAAAATGTCTCATCACTGTAGTGATGTAGTGTCTTGTTTGCCTTGATGAAGGTATGTACATGCCTTGCTTTTAAAGGCAAACAAATTAGTGCTAAGAAGGCCCTAGCTCTGAGATAATGTTTCACTTTGGATAGGTACAATGGAACTGAAGTCTGAATTTGAAATGATCAAAGGCTCTGTCTTTCAGTTTCCGTGAAGTTTTAATGGCTTCTGCATTGTTGTTGAGAAAGTGTTACCCACTTTTTTTTCCCCCTATAATTTGGGGTTTTTTTTGTTGGGCTGAAAGTCAAAGTAGGATAATGTATTCTCCAAAGGGTCATAATTTACAAGTATTCTGTTATTCTTTGATTAAACTGTGGGAATGTGTACTTTTTATTCAGAAAAAGGATTGTCTTTCACCGGAAGCAAAATAGGTTATTAGACAGAGGCATGTCTTTTGCATTGGGCTTTCTACTACACTGAAACTATTTCTTCTCAGCTTTAGCTTGTTGAAAGGATAACTGCTAGTGTCAAAACCTAAGCCTAGAGTCTCGGTAGCAAATGTCTGATTGATGAAAGCAAGGTCTCTTTTATGTAAAACCTATGTGGTATTTGAATGGTACTAAATGTACTAATGTACTAAAAATTGTAGGTACTGATAGATTGAGTGTATTGTACTACTTGCTTTTGATTTCTTCTTTTTTTTTTTTCCTCTTCTAATATTTGAAGTGTGTGTTAGGTTGTGTGCAAATTATTTTCTTGTATTTATTTTATGAGATAGCCTTAAAAGATTTAAAAGAGCTTTTCACTTGAAAAAATGTTAATTTATTTTTGACAGATTTGCTTTTGTTACAGAGATGCTTTTTGGCCTAACGGCATTTTAGCAGAGACTGTTCCACGAAGGGACAAAGCTATTAGAATGAGAACAAGAGTGGCAGGGAAGACCAAATTACTGGAGGTGATGCCAGGTAAGTGAGTCTGAGATTAAATCCTAATAGTCCTTACCATATATCGTTACTGAAATTAATGTCAGTATTCTTGTTGGTTGTGTTAAGTACGGAAAACAAATGCTGATGTATGAACTGTATTTAAATAAAAAGGTTTTTGATTATTAAAGCATTGGACATTTTCACATGTATTGTCAGTAATTCTCTTAGAGCCAACCCAGTATTTAGTTTCTAGAGGATTTAAGTTGTGCCTGAAATAGGTATATTCCCAAACAGTATGATTTCTTGCAAACATGGTTTCCACATATATAGGATAAGAGTGAAGTAATTTACAGAAATACTCTCTTCTGTAAGAGAACTTTTTGTTCAGTCATGTTGTGTAGAGATGCTGTTACTTCAAATTCCAGGCTACAGAGTTTGAAAGACTTAATGTTCAGTTGAAGTTCGTTGTTAACATGGAAGTAGAATTTAGCTTAAACTTCTGCGTAACTTCTGTTTTGTAGATGAACTGAAGCACATCATAGGCGCTGAGACTACGCGGAAAGGCATTCTTCGGGTCTTTGAAATGTTCCAGCATAGTCAGCTCAATAAGAGAATGGTGTATGTGTTTCTGGAGAGATTCCTAGAAACCTTATTTCCACAAAATAAGTTCCCTGAGCTCTTCAACAAACTGCATTCAAGGTCAAAGCAAATGCAGAGATATAAGCAGAGACTACACTCTACTCAAGCGCCTTCCTTACAGAAAAGGTGACACTTCAAATCTATTAAGCTGGTGTTTGTTTGTCCAGGATTAATTACTTGGGCAGATTCTCTGGGGCTTCAAACTCACATGCTGTCATTTCTGCACCAGTCTTCTAGTGTCACATATTAGATTATTAATGCATCTGTAAGACCTGTGGATCTTCTCATCTTCACTTGTAATTCAACCACTACCAGAATGGTTTGTGTGTCTTAAATGATTTGGTGCGTCTTCATGCAACATTGAGAAGAAAACTGGCCCAGTATATCAGAATGCTGATCCCTTCCGTTCCTGAGTCGATGTTTTGCCAGCAATGAAAAGTGCCAGACTGTTCAAGTAAAGCACAACTATGGTGGTACAATTGAAGAAAAGGTGTTTTGGCACTGGGAGTTAGTGCAATGTGTGAGAGTCAAGTGGAATTGTTCTGTGTGACAACTGATGAGGCTCTGTGGGGCTATTTTAACATTCCTGTAAAGGCTGAGTTAACCAGAAAAGCAGTCTCTGGAATAGCAGGTTCATAGGAGAGGGGAGAAATAGCTATAGCCCCATCATAAAAGTACATTTATTGAATAAAAGTTGAGTTAAGGTGGCTTTTATGCCGCATTTGCATCACCTTTCATATTTTGAAAATTAAACTAACCTTATATCTAATGGGGGTTTTAGTAAAAGCAGAGGTGCAGTAGAAACAAACCCTTTATTCTGATTATTCTGTAGCTTTAAGGGCCATATGCTGCTCTTACAGCACCTGGCATACATTTTGCATGTAACTTCAGTGGAGAAGGAGCATCATATTTATGTTCAATTGGTCTATTGGAACATAAGTTGATAGTTGTAGAAGGAAAGGGATATATGTTTCAAAGAGGATAGATATTGTGTTAGAAGATGAGGAAATTGCACTAAGACACAGTTTACACACAACTCCCCACTAAAATCTGGAACTTTTTTGGGGTGTAAAAGACTATGTCCTACTTAATTGAAAGATTCCTTACCTTTTAGTGTGTAAGCCTCATACGGAAAAATGTTAGAATTACTTGGTTCCTCACAGGTAAAAGATTTCATTAGTCATATGCAAACACTTGGAAATTTCTGAATGCATCTCAGTGTATATATGAAAATAAAAAGGAAATAAAACTACAATATTTTTTTAAATAATTTTTTTATTTTTTGCATAGTGTAAAATTTTAATAAAAATTTGACATCAAGGCCCCACATCCATCTGTTTAGTTTCGTTGAAGAAGTTCTGTCCAATTAAAAATACGGTAACATCTGAATAATCCTGTTTGGCCACAGCATATCTCAGTTTGTGTTTTCTTTTCCATAGTCCCCCACTGTTTGAGCACTCCTATCTTGAGTGAATAGAAGGTAATCTTTTAGAGTCCCTTTTTTTTCTGAACGCTAAACACAGGGTAAGATACAGCTATGGATCAAGGATCCCAAGGATCCTTGTGGTAATTTGTGTCTTAATGGGAACAAATGGTCCTTTTATGCAAGTGAGAGACATAGACCTTTGATGAAAGCGTTCTGAGACAAGCTAGAAGGCTCTTAAAGGACCTCGTTAAATTGACTGACACCTCTATATAGATAATTTTTCTCATGGACTCTATTAATGAAATGTAGCCTTTTATCATACTACTTAATGATGATCATATTGTACTGTTAACGTTCTCATACAGTATGCATGGGCTCAAGTGCACTTGTTTTTTTCTTTATTGCAGAACTAAATGCTGTAAATTAAATTCCTTTCTTTTGTAATCCCTACGAAGACAACTTGGTAAATATAGAAGAACCCCTCTCCCTTCCTCTCTGCAGGTTTTGTAGAAGTGTGACGGTTAAATGCTTTTGAATTTAACAAAATTCTTGAGTTCTGTGTGAAGTAATCAGCATAGCCAGCTCCTATTGTTTACATGCCTGTATCTTTCTCTGATGTCAGGGTGCTCAAGCATAACTGATATCTGACTGATGAAAGATCATTCAGCAGTTGTTCTTGGCGATACAGTAAATATCTCATTAATCCTACCAAATCTAATTTATGTCTTTTAAGTCACTGAATTTGTTAAGCAGTATGAAAATCAGAAGTTCAAATACTGTTCCGTCAGATCTGTGGAACCTTTTATCTATCTGTAGGTACCATGAAAAAAATTTCAAGAGGATAGTGATAATATACAAATTTGGCTTTTTTTTTTTTTAGTTATCTGGTACATTTCTGTACAAAAATAAAATAATATCTCTAGGAATGTGAACTGAACGTAATACACCATGTTTATTAGTCGTTTTCCTTAATGAATTTATTACATATACCTATACACACATTTATATACGCATGTGTGCATATGTATATATGTATTGAAGTTTTGTCTTCTGTATTTAATTACAGAATGTGGCTTCCTAATTCAGTGGTGCCTGTTGGCTGGCAAGAACCATCAGAAATGAGTACTTTTTGTTAAAGCGAGTTTGTATGTATCTTTATTTAAAAGGTTTTCTTGTCAACGATTTAAAGTACCCACCCTGTCAACCCATGCAGCCTATTATCCTAGGAAGTTTCCAAAACTGAATGTTAATATACAGCACAGTCTGGGTGTTTCTTCTGGCCTTTAGGTGCTGTGACTGGCCGCTGAAAATTGTGCCATTGTCAATAAATGCACTTGTTTTAGCCTTAATTATTTTTACGAGAAAATGAGCAATTGAATTTTTCATTTGGTTCATCCTCAAGCTTGTGCTGCTGGTGTCTGCTAGAACTAAACAGTAAATTTTAAGTGCTACCAGAATGTGTACCAAAATGAAACTATATAAATTCCACAATCTAAATTTTAATTTTGTGCAATATTTTCATTTAATGCATGTGTATTTGAATAGCTGTAAAATAAATGAATTTTTAATGTTCTGAAGTCTAGGTTAAAAATGTCTTCTCAGCTGAACAATTCTGCATTCTGTTGTTATGTTAGTTTATTTAAGGACTTGTTTTAAAAGTCTTACTTGTTACTCCTTTGTTAATTCCTTTGTTCTCAATGATCCTTGCTCTCCTGAGCAAAGCTCATATATTACAAGGGAAGAATCTGAAGAACACATCTCATAAACTCATAGAGCTGTTATAAATTACTTGTGCATATCATTGTACAGTAAGTGTCAGCTGTGTGCCTAATTGTTCTGTTGATGCTTTTCCCCTCCCTTCCCCCTCCTCTCGTTTCTGTAACAAAGAATGAACATGAAACGGGCTGCCATGGTCACTTCTACTGAATGGCAGAGGACTCTGAATTTTTTTGGAGTTTGCATTTATGTTCTGTCCAATAGAAAGCTAAAAAATTACACTAATAAAGTATTAACAGGATTACTATGAGTCTCCATTTATTTTTCAAATAACTGTCTCACTAGCAGGTACAAGAGGTCACTAAGGACAAAACTATTGCTATTTAAATAAAAGAACCGTTATTTTTTTTTTAACATTTTATAAACTGGGTTTGCTTCTAACAAATTAACCTCTACATTCATTTTTGACCAGCATTTGCAGAGAGTCCTGTATTTTAAAAAGAAGCAGAAACAATGGAATTGTATGATGTGGGAAGGGGGGAGGTTCTATTGTTGCAGATTTTTTTACTCTTTGGCTTTTTCCCCCAGGGTTTATTTTTGCAGCAGCTGGATCTACCATGGGATCACAATTGTTACCCTTGATATATTTATTCCAGCTGTTTCACATTCATCAAAAAGATGTCCTGAGCTACAGAGATGTTAGTTCTTTGACCCTTGAGAAAAGTGTTTACCACTTTGTCTTGCTACAGGATATAGAGATGTATCAGGAATTTTACTAGCTGATGGAAGTTCTTATTTGCTGAACCTGTTATCCTAGGGTCATTTCATGGCAAAAATACACTCCATAATCTTATTTTTCAAAAAGTCTCTAAAATGTCTGCCCTTTGCTAACTGAGGGTTATATGTGTGTGTGGCTTATTTAAATCTTCAGTCTATCAGATTATTTAATTTTGGTGTTGATGTCTAGTGCAGTGTGATTGCTAAAGTTCGTGGAGTTCAGTAATCAGCATCAGTCTTCCTTGACTTAACTACAAATCCCATAATTTATCTCTTGGAAGAAAGGAAATTGTATCATGAAAACAATTAGTTCACTTTTGTTATGTATTTCAAAAAGAATTAATCTTTAGTAAACACTTGATACATGTATCCCACTACAGTGTGTCCCTCCCCACACTACGTTTGACTGCTTTTGTGTTCACATATCTCAAATAACTTTCCCAGTTATTTGAGATATTTGCCATGTCTCTGAATTACAATGGCATGTTGGGCTTGGGATAATCTGCATGGGTCAGTTAAATAATTTGATCCCTGGTTCAGCAAGGGCTAGCTGGAATTCTCATTTGGCATTTTAGAATTGGACTAGTACATAAATTAATTCTGAGGTTGGGCTTAAGTAGTGAACAAGATTATATTGAATTTGTTGGCAATCAAGACCTACTAAATGGAAATAAGGAATGTAAATTTCAAAAATTGTATTGTTCTTTCTGACCATAACACTTTTAAACACGAGTGCAAAATAGTCTGTTGAGGTTTTTGGCTAAATTTTCTCAGCTTGAGCTCTGGAAACATACTAATTCTGAATTAAGTTGAGAGATAATGATGAAATTTTTTTGTTACCAACTTTTGGGAGTTGTAGGTAAGAGATTCTCAAAATTACTGAGACCGTCTTCATTTGGAACATGTGAAAGATGGTTCTGCGAGTTACCTGGTAATACCATGCACAGAATAGCCAGAACTTAAACTTCTTTTTGTTGTTTTTCTTAAAATAGCCAGCCTGTATTAGGGTAAGTACAAAACTTTGCAGATGTCAACTCCCCTTAACAAGCTACAGGTTTGTTATTTTTCAGTGTGATGGTGAAGATGGAATTTGATTATCAAAGGCAATGTTTTTGTTACCAAGATCTTAATACAAAGTATTCCTTTATAGTCTGTTTAAAAAAATTTCACATCTTACTCAATATGTTATCTATGTCGATTTGAAACACTGGCTTCCCATTAATCCCGAACATCATTTCTGCAAACAAACAAGACCTGCTTATATCTAATGTAAAAACACGGGTATCTGGGGAGGAAAAGGATAGGAGCTCCATGCAATGTTGTTCTGCCTTGGGAAACTGGATCACTACAAAAGTGAAAGCAGGATGTCATGTGTTTGGACATTCACTAGTTTTGCTGACTTTGTGCAGTGCCATGTAATGGAAACATGGGCTCATGGATCTCATGGAAAAGTGTGTTAGTTTTTATTACGTGTGGGTTCTAAGTGTCGCTGAGGCTAGTGGTGAGCAGTTGTAAATGCCTCTGAATGGGCTGGAGACTCGCCGTTCTGCTAATGAGGGAAGTACAGCCTGTAGAAATGTGTTACTGACAAGGGTTCTGAGCGACCAACACATGGGGCTGTCACCACTGAAAGAACTTCCTGAAGCACCTGAGTGATGCCGAGTGATTCCACACAGAAACATTTGTGCTGTTGCCCTTGCTGTAGAATCCATCCTTTTTTACTTCCTGTCAGTGGTATTGCTATTGCCAAGGATATCATGGTCTCTAGAGGGTGTGTCATCCTGAGCCTAAGGAGTGTAGTAATACTGGATAGATGGCTCTTTGTGTAGATGGACTCTTGGCTTGACAGTCATAACATTTTTCTTCTAGTATTGTGGACTACAACTGAAAAGAATCCATAAGAAGCACTAATAAGAATAAGAGGAATTTTAAATAATAATTAAGATTAATTACTAAGAATATTAACTGTAGAAGTTATTTTAACTGGAAACTTTTGTACTGATGATTTATTTATTTGATACCAAGTCAAGTGATTACTTAATAACCTGAAAAAGATGTGGCTCTCGTAGTGGGTCTATTAACCCATTTCGTAGAAAACAAACAGTAAAATTTTGCACTCACTTAGCAACAGCATGTGAAGTACAATACTCCCAGTTCATGACCTTGAGAGAGAATTGAATAAACTGAAAATAAAGCACTGCAGAAGAAAAATTGAGGTGGGTCAGAAATACCTCTCAACTTCATATTTATTTTGAAAACTTAAATAAAACCTATCAACATCCCATTCGAATACTTTAAGCTTTTCCACTGTTTATACAAATTAGACAGTAAATAATTGAATTTTGCAGCATAATTGATTTTTTGTGCATCTCTAATATTGTGTGCATGTGTATTTCTGAGACTTACACATTTTGTATTGAGCATTCCACATCAGAGAAATACTATTTCACAAGCAACACTTGTTTTCTTTCCCATTAGCTATTTGTAGGTTTTATCACAGCTGAGGAGAAGCACTCTCCAAATAAACTGCCTAGTCTTTGTGAACTGCTTTGGTTGATCACATCAAAATTAGTTAAATTTGCTAAGCTAGGAAATACTTTTTTTCTGTTAAAAGACAAAAAAGACTAAGTGCCACCACTAGGAATTGCCAGAGGTAATGTTCACTGCTTCTGATTATTTCTTTTAACAATCAGAAAATCTCATGTTCTTTCTTCCAAGGAAACCTAAACCAAGGAAGTCTAACACATAACATTAGGTTATATATACATAACATATATATGTGTACATAAGGGTGTGTTGTGTGTTGCAAAGTATGGAATTAAGTACAATCCTCCTGACCATTTCTGGGGGAAATGTGGAGTTTTAAAATCAAATATAAGGAAATGAAAAATTATGTTCTTGATTTTTTTTAAATATAAACTATGCCAATCTTAACACCTTTTTTTAAGTATTCTTTTTGGTTGATTATTTTCTTTTTTTAATCTAGTCAGTACTTCTATACTTGTAATAATCCTTCATGTCAAAAATGCGCCCCCCCCCCCC
>VWZT01008435.1:821836-1021458 GCA_013397055.1 Pachycephala philippinensis
AAAGGACTGGCATACATTTGCATGTCCCTTTGGCTACAGAGTGTTTTCAGCTACTTGGAATGTTTTTCATGAACTTGCTCTTAAAATATGGATAAATGTAAACATGTTTAATGGTGAGTGATGCCACGCATCCATGCATTGCTTAAACAGCAGTGGGACTAGCTTAAAGGCAGAGGGGTTGTGTCTGTAGAGGAGATGTGGGCAAAGAACTGTGTTTTGTGGGCATTATGGATTTTCAGAGCATGGGAACACCGGAGCTGTTAAAGAATGCTTTCAGAGCAGAGGAGGACACAGTGAACTCTTGGCTAGCAGAAGCTGATTACAAAACAGCAATGCACACACTGGTGGAGCACGGGAACGGGCTCCCCAGGGAATGGTCACAGCACTGAGTCTGTCTGAGATCAAGGAGTGTCTGGACAGCACTCAGGCACATGGTGTGATTTTTGGTGGTGTCCTGTGCAGGGGTCCAGGAGTTGGACTCGATGATCCTTTTGAGTCCCTTCCAGCTCAGGATACTCTGTTGTATGATTCATTAATTGCTGTCTGAGCCTGTTTTGACCATCTATGCTTTTGCCTTCTACGTGGTGGCCGTCCCTTTAAGTTAAATGATAAAGAAACCACAGTTAAAACTTCTTTTTCTGTGCCTGTTTTTTATGGGCCTGGAATAATTTCATTTTAATGAATCTTCTCTTTCCTATTAAAAATTCCACATATAAGCTAAATTCCATTCTAACAGCCTGCTGCATCTTTTAGGTAATTTCAATTCACAAGTCCTAAGAAAAAAATATTCTAAGGATAATTACCTGAGATTTTCCATACTTGCATAGTGTATTACCATAACACATCAAGTTAAAAAAATTCTGCTCTTGCTTTTTTATTTCATTATGTTTGAGGTAAACCAGACAATTCTAGTATTGTTCGTGCTCAGTAGGTTTTACAGCAACAGGTTTATTCAGTGTAGGAAGAAGTTTGAAAGACTGGTTTTTGTTAAACTAACTTAAACATACAAAAAATATGAAATATTTCCAAATACAATTAAACCTGATAAAACAGTTTTTAAAATTTTCTCTTTTTCAACTCTATTGTGAAAATTTAACACTTTGTTGTTGTTGTTCCTCAAGTTGTTTTGTTGTATGTACAAGCAGCGGATAGTATGTTTCTAAAAGCAGATGTATCTTGAACGAGATTGTGTAGAGTTGAACGATTCATGTGGCAAGGTACTTGTGCACAGGCAGTGAAGTTATGAGCACAGTTAGGAAAAAGTGGAGTAGAGGAGCTGAAACCCTCTTGAACTGTAGAGGTTAAAAAGAGGTCAGGCACTGGAGTTCTTGAATCTACACCCCTTCCTCTTGTCCATCCTTCCCACTCCCTGCAGAGCGTTTTTGTTATGCTTTATGGCTTCAAAATTCAAGAAGCTTGTCTCCTGGCGTGATTTGCTGCTGACATTTCATACGAGTAATTGATTGTATGAGATGAAAATAAATACTTCAGAAATATTTATGAATTTCCATCCAAAGCTTCACGGCAGCTAGTTCCAGGCCTCTGTTCTCATTTATTCTAACCCTGAGCCACGTTCCTGGTCTACATTCCTCTCTCTTCACAGTGTTTTATGTTCTGTGGTTTTTATCAGTGTGTGATGGTCCAATAGTGCCTGAGATCTGCTTGGTATAAAGAAAGTGGTTGTGTGTGTCAGTGTGATCAGTGCATGCGGTAAGGGAGCTCCGCTGGGGGAAAACTGACACACAGCAGGTGTGCAAGGAATAAGCAAAAACATTTTACTATGATAAAGATCATGAAACTGAAGGCCAGAGAATGTCAACTATTTCTAAGACCCCTGACATTTTCATAAAGTGGTCTTATGGTACATGCTTGCCATCATCTGTTCAGCTGCGGAGAGTTTTGAGAAAAAAATGTTAATTCAACGCTGCTGTCCTTGACAGAGTCCCAAAACTTCATGTTATTGCGCAAAAGTCAGCAAGCTTAAAAATTAGTGGAAGGTGTCGTTTGAAATATTTTCTCCCAAAGCACTTGGTCTTTGTGCATTGTAGCATGTTTGGGGTTGTTTGTGGGTGGAATCATGCTTTGCAGTTTGGTTTGAGGGGCACAGGAGTTTGTGTTTCTGAGCCCCACAGGAGAGGGCTGAATATTTGCTACAGCCAGGTGCGATGCAAGATGGGCACAACCTTGCACAGACAGAGGTAAGCTCCACCAAAGGCATTTGTTCTGATAATTCTGGTGCTTTTGGGAAGAGGGAAAGGTCTGCTTTGAAAGCTGCACTTCTGAAGTTTTCTGTTCCCACAGACCTGCTGATCCTTTTGTGTCAGAAGAGACTTTTCTGAAATTACCAGGGCTGTGGGTATACAAGGAGGTTGCCCTGGATTTAGCAGTTGGATCTGGCATGTCTTCTATTTAACATTATCCTACCAAAACTCAGGGATCTCCTTAGCATCTGAGTCAGATCAAGAGAGATGACCAGTGTGTTTGCAGGCTGATTTGCTGAAAATCTGCCCTAGTTTCCCTCCTAGGAAAGAAGCTTCGAGTAGGAATAGGTTGTGTGAAGCCTGCACTGAGCAGAAGCCTTGAGGAACCTCTGGTGAGTCCCCCAGATGAGAGTGGGCCAGGCTCAGTGCTGAGCCCATGGGAGCCTCCATGTCTGAACAGGAGAGACTGCACAGTGGAAGAAGGGTTTTGCTGCCCAGGCAGTGGAAGAAGAGTTTTGCATCCCAGCATGTGGTGTGACCAGAGGAGTGGCATTCAGGTGTAGTGGTGTTGGGGTGATCTCCTGTGCCCTCACAGGTAAAACGTTTCTTCTGTGGAACCCCAAATGGAGGCTATGCCAAATCATGGTTCTGCTTTCAGGGACACAGAAAGAGCACAAGGCTCGTCAGGGAACAATTTGGTCCATCGCTTTTCATTTAAGTCCTTACCAGGAACTTCAGGATGGTGCTCATGAGTTTCAGCTTGTTCTCTGAACAATAACTAGTAAGATAGCCTTGAATGATGCAGATAAATAAATCGGTGACTTTTCCAGCCTGGTGCTGCTTTGAAGCTCTGTCTTTAGTGCTCTTTTTTAAAAACATAGAGTTTAACTCTTTGCGTCACCATATTTTTGCTTTGGTGTATCGGTCTGGCCAGCCCAGCTTCACAGCAGTTGGCACTTCTACACTCTTGGAAAAAAACCTTCTCGCTACAGGTGTTTTTCTGTAAGGGGGTTCTAGAAGGTCACAGAAGCATGAAATCTATCCTAATTCAGCTTAGCTGCTAATCACAGAGAGAGAAAGGAAAGTGTGACTGAGTATTGAGTAAATGTCAGTTGGCACCTGTTTTCACAATCTCAATTTGTTTTTCTTCTCACACCATATTACACCTCTTAATTTAATTTGTGACTAGCCTTTTCTCCTTCCAGCTGTCCAGGGCTGCAGGGCACACGTTCCAGCTGGTGTTATCGGGGGCTTTGCTCAGCCTGAGGACTGAGCTGAGCAAATCACCCGAGTCCCGCAGCCGCCCAGCATCTGGGTACTCTCTTGCTGCCTTATCTCACTTACGGGCTGGTAACTTGATTCCCTGGACCTGAAATGGAATATGCATATTTCAAATACCTTTAAAAAGTCTTTCCCATCCTAACTATGTTGTTTTGGGATTAAAATGGACTTTAGATAACAGAGTGGCCCATTCATCAGCTTTGCAATAATTACGGTGCTAATGTTGATTTAAGTTTGTTTTTTTGAAGAGAAAGGTTCCTAATGGCATTTGCAGAAGGGTAGGCTGCCTGGCAGTTGTACTCTGAGCGTGTCACGTGTAAGGGCTGCATTCTCCTTCTCTCCCGTGTGAAAGCACATGAAAAACAGCAGGGCTGGAGAAATCCAACATCCCAGCCCCGTGCCCCAGAAAAGTTTAAGACAGTCCCAGAGTGACGTTCAGAGAAGTAGCAAATTTAATTTTTTGGACCTCAGACTATGATAGCTTAATCCTTCCTTTCCAGAACAGCTATCTTCAAAAATAAGATGCAGGACTGTCTGGCAAAATTAACAGACAGACTGAGAGATGATGAATTTGTAAGATACAGAAGCCAGTGTTATCGCCAGAGCTTCTCTCTGTGTAGATCTTGGATTCCAGGTCAAGAAAGAAGGAAATTGCCCAGCCCTGTTCTCCCTGAGCAAATGTTTCTTGTCTTCTGTCAGCTCTCTGAATTTCTAAAAATTATAGTGTGTGTATGTTGTAGTGCATATTATTAAATAGGCTGTTAGTTTGCTGTACAGAAGCTAATCTACCACTGAAACCTGCTAGCTAAGGATACTTCCATCCTGACAAGCTCATTTTTTTTACAAAAATCATTGTCACAATTTCTCTGACTGCTGTTAGCAATTTCTCCCATTTTAATCTGGGAAAAGTCCTGTATAGTAGTATGGTCCCTATATTAAATGATACTGTGTCTTTTCCTCTCCATAAGTGGTTCCAGAGAGTGAATATGTTAGCAGTTGTCTTTGAATAAGTAGGCAGATTGAAAATGTATTTCTGAAAATGGGTTCTAAACTGATGAGCTGCATGAAGGGTTTTTTGTTGACAGTTTTTGTTTGTTTAGTTAGTTTGTTTGTTGTTGGTTTTTTGGGAGGGCTTGGTGGCTTTGGGTGGAAAAAATTTGAAAAACATTTAATTTAGAAGCAGTGTTGGTCAGCACAGGCTGTGGTTACAGATGGTATTGGCAGGGCAGGCATCAGACACATGGTCTTGGAGGTGGAAAGGGCAAAGACCTGGGTGGGAGTGGCTGTCAGCCCTGCCAGCTCACAGAGGCTGTTCAAAGGAGGCTCTAGAAAGTCTTTCTCATTTTCCCAAACCCCAAACAATTGCATTGTTTGCATTAAGGATGACCCAATATTGTATTTCATTTCCCTACAAGTGCCTGAGAGCAGGTTGTTCTCTGTTGCCCTTCTCTATCATTTTCTTGGCTTTGTGTAAAAGCTCCTGGTGGGCAAAGGATCTGACATCTATTGAAATGGCACCCCCATTCTGCATGTATTTCATGGATGTGGGATGGATATTTGAGAAGAAACAATCTTTCAGTCTTCAGGTTTTGATTTTTAGTAAGTCTCTGCTTGCACATGATGACTAAAGAGGAATTTTTAGAAAAGTCACTCTTGTCACAGCTGGTGACCGCTTGAAGCTTGAAACTTAACACATGTTGAGGCTATCATCATATAGGTTATTGCAGCTTGCTTTGTCCCCCAGCCTTGGCAAGAGCAAGCTTACCTCTGCAGAGTACTGCCACAAAGACCATATTTTTAACTGGAGCTATTATAATTTTCTGCTTTTCCTGCTGTAGTTGTTTTCAGAGTACATGATCTTTTTAGTCCCCCTGAACCTGTAGAAGCAGTAACAGGAAAAATTAAGCTGCAGAGAGATCCCATAACAAAGTCAGAAAAGTACACTTTGGAAGTTTTTGGCAAATGATATTTAAGAAAACCTCCACATGCTCATTTTGATTTGCAATAGTCCTTTTTTCCCCCAAGAAACTGTCCCAGCTGTACTATTTTTATAGTTCTCCTAGGCCTGCTTCCTGTGTGCAGCAAATGCACTTTGAGTAAATGTGAAGAGTCTGGTGCCCAGGTGCAGTGTGGTGGCTGCTTCTGCAGCTGGTAGGAGACCTGGGTCTGCTCATAACATCACCTTTCTAATCACCCTGGTGCAATGCATGAGATAAATATATCCACCGAGTGATAAAGATTAATTTTTCTTCATTTTTCTGATGGTTGCTTTCTTTGTAGTGCCTGATATTCAGCAAAATTGCACCATAAAAATTGGAACCTTCTCTGTTTTCAATTTCCATATTTCTTTTTCATCTCTCCCACTCTTGCAGGTTTGCCATAATAGAATTATTAAGGTGATTTTTTTGTTGTTGTTTGCCTATATTTACTTACATTTTGTGCTGATTGCCACTACTTTGAGTCACAAATGTGCAGATGGTAGCACCTGATTTTCACAGATTTCTAGCTAAACTCAGAAAGTAGCTGGTTGGTATAAAATGTTGGAAGAGATTTCTGACTTGCTGGCAGTCTTCCCTCTCTCTTGCTTCACTTTTCCATCTTTACTATAACACTTACATTGAACCCCGCCCTTTCAAAAAGGTATCATAGGGCTGATATGGAAAATCATTTTACTTGTGTGTCTATTGCTGATGACAGAAATGTCAGGTAAAACTTCAGTGTGTGCAGGTTAATCTGTAGAGGCTGCTGAATTTCTCTTCCATTCTCTCTAATGAAGGATGCTGCTGCTTGAGATTGTCACACTGAGATAGGGAAAAGTGAAGCTTGGAAGAGAAGTAAACACTGGGAAAATTTATTTGCCTAATTATCCCTTGTGGGAGCAGGCTGGATTGAACTTCCTAAGATCCTTCTGTGTCCTGGTGAACTTTTATTTTCCTAAGTGCAGACAAATTCCCTAACAAAAAAACAAAGACTAAGGCACTTAGCTTTAAAGTAGGACCACTTAAAAATAAGTATTCCTCTTTTCCTGCAGTAAAAGTTACTTTTCTGAGTATTTCAGGCCCAGCACATCTTGGAAAGTTATGAGGAGTAACATCCAAAGTCTGTGAGAAGTGGTGCATCCTTTTCTGGCAAGGAAGAAGAGGCTTCTCTTGAAAGAAGCCGTGTATTCAGTCGAGAGAAGCAAGATTTCCCAGTTGAAAGTGCAGCAGAATTCTCTACAGAAGGAAATACAGAGATTTATTTTATCAGTCTGAATAATTGATTCAAATCTATGAAATGAGACTTCTAAAATAATTACCTGTTTAGAAAGTCCCTGTTATATGGTTATTGTAGTGTCTATATGCCTTTTCTGTCAGACGTGAACAACTCTTGTCCTGTGTGTTTTAAATTACTCACTCAGAGCTCCACTCCCAGCCCAGCACGGTGTGGGAAGAAGGCAGCAAACCTCTTACTGTGTGGCAAAAGAGCTACAGAGCAGGGGAAGGGCCTGCAGCTCAGATCTTGTGGGGAGGGTGCTGGGATTGTTTACCCTGGAGCAAAAGAGACTCAGGGGAGACCTTATGGCTCCCTACAAGTGCCTGAGAGAAGGCTATAGTGAGTGGGGGCCAGTCTTTTCTTCCAGGTAACAAGTGACAGGACAACAGGAAATGGCCTCAAGTTGCACCAGAGGAGGTTCAGATTGGATATTAGGAAAAAATTATTATCCAAACATGTTGCCAAGTACTGGCACAGGCTGCCCAGCGAAGTCCTGGAATTGCCATCCCCGTAGGTATTTAATAGATGTGTAGATGTAGCACTTAGGGGCATGGTTTAGTGGTGAACTTGGTTAATGGTTGAACTCCATGATGTTAAAGATGTTTTTCAACCTAAATGATTCAGTGATTCTCTGAAATTTGTCTGAAGCCTCTGCTGCTGGAAGGCTGTGGCCTGGGCACTCCTTCATTGGTCTCTGCTTGAAGGACTCCAGTCCTGCATTTTTCACTGCTTCAGCCATCTGTGTTCACCTGGATCTTTTTGCATGGCTGAGAATTAAAATTGGTGTTTAAGGTCTTTTTGATGCCAGTACGTAATGACTGACAGCTGCTGTTTGTTCAAGCTACCTTTGTTAATTTTGCCCCCCTGCCTCTTTCTGTTCAGGTTTTGTAAACATGCATTTTTAGGTTAGACATGCTTCACTACCAAATCTACTCATTAAAGCAAACTTTGCTGCCTCAGGTTTTTATGGCTGAATACCCTAACTTAAACACAGATGCAGGTTTCCCTGAAAGAAAATCTTTTCCAGGGCAATTGTGACTTTGCTTTTGGCTGCTAACTCCTGTACCAGTATCATGGTGTATAACTAAGGCAGGAAATACATGACTGCAGTTGTTGCCTGTCTTGTACTTCCCCTTGTTACTGGCAAGCTCTCAGAAAAATGAAATGTTCAGAGCAGTATGTTTCTCCCACTGTTCATTGACAAATCAGGGTTTATTAAGTGGTAATACTTGGGTGCCTTTAGACAGAAATCTTTTCTCTGTCTCTTTTCAGCTAAAAGTGCAATTAATAACTGTTACTGCATTTATTTAAAAAGTTAACCTTTTATGTAAAAAACTTCTTAAGTAATACTGAAACTGAAGGATATCAAGCATTTATTGAAAGGTGACCTAGACTTCTCGTGTGCAACTATGCCTAATCTAAGCTCACTGAAATATAACAATATGATCTAAATTCAAGGGGAGAATTTGTACTGGGTTTTTTGCAAAGTTTAGCTCAATGGTGGTGCCTCCCCCCCCGCCCCGAAACTTCCCCTCACAGAGGGATGGCTGCAGGGCTTTCTGACAATGCAGAAAAAAGTGTGCTGCTGCTTTTTTCTGTTCTTGTATTTACCAAGAAGGAGGGGTGCTATCAGCAACCGTAGCAAACTTGAGCAGAGAGCATTTCCCGATGACCTGATGACTGACTGGTTTTAATGACCCTCAGCTTTTCTCTGGGTCATTAACTCTCCTAGGTAGTCATTAATCCCCAGGAAACATCCTGGGTCTCAGTGTTCAGTGTTTAAAGACATGACAGTCTCTTGCAGATATTTTTCCTACAAAGCATCCAAAACACATATTCAACTAAATTTTTTTTTCTTTCCAGATGTTCCAGTGTTTTTCAGTCTGCGGGAGGAATCTTCTCTTATCTTAGTGATTTATTTTGGCCTTATGTTGAGTTGGTATGCAGCTAGTGTACGTCTGTGATTTGAAGGTTTCCACACCCTCTGGTCTTGGGGCCTTTACTCTCATTTCATTAAATGAACGGCAAATGTCTGTGCACAACATAATGATTCTTGTGCTTTGAAACATATAATTTATTGACCTAATTCTTGATTTCTGTCCTTTACGGTCACTGTGCTGCACTGATGCCCAGAACAACAGCCTCTTGTAGAGGAGGGAGGGATTGATGCTGTAACAGGCACAAACCCATCCATTAACTATGGGAGCCAGGGATGAGGAACCCTGGGCCTCAGCAGCTTGAGTGGATGGTGCCTCAAAGGACCAGAAATACTTTGATTCTACTCTTGTGTGCACTTATTTCCTTTAATATAGGACTGCTTAGAGTTACCAGGACAGTTCTTTGAAAAAATTTATATGATGATGAAAAAGCATGTGCTCCAAGGCACAGCTGAGTCCCAGAGCGAACAGCCCATTTCAGGTGCTGTTTTGGGAGGCACAGCCGTGCATTGGTGCACTGAACACCTGACTTGGCAGTGGTAGGGAATCCTGACACTGAGCACCTGATGGGGCTGCTGAGAAGCCTCAGCTCCTGGGGCTGTCTGTGGACAAGCTCCTCCTTTAGTGTTAAATGTTTTGGAATCTGCAACATCTGCAATGAAATGGTTTGTTACTAATGGCAGACCTCTGTAGAGACTGATCTCTTGGTTTTACACACAGTTTGCAAAAGGGAGTTCTTTTCTCCAAACATAGAACTTCTTGAAACTTTTCTGGAGTACAAAATACCAAGTTCTGTCAAGTGTTGCCTGTGTCACAGTAATCCCTCCTGGGAGCAGAAGCACAGCTGTGATGCCTGTCAAAGTTCCCAGTAAAAGTGTTCTCTGTGACACCCCTCTGTCTCTTGATGTGTCTCTGTCTACACACAGGACCTTGGAAAGTCGGAACGGCCAAACTTCCCCAAAATGCACAGAAATGCTGTGGCAGAACAGTAGAACTGGGGGAGTGAAAAATTATCTCAGCCTTGTGTTTCCTCCTGTTCAGTAGGGATCACAGAGTACGTTGTGGTAAATCTCCCATTTCCTTCACTGAGTAAGGTGTTGTGGGTGGGAGCAGGCCCTGTGTAAGAAGTAGCCCTTTTTATTTGTAGAAAATTATTTTCATTTTTTCTGCAAACCAGGGCTGAATTACTGAGTTAGTGTATGCATTTTTTTCCTGCGTACTTATTCAAATAACCTTTTTGTGTGTTCAGACACCTATTAATTTTTTATTGTACTCCAGGTTCTTCCAGAAAGCAAAATTTAGAGCATCTTTCCCTTACAGAGCTTCTCATCTCTCCCTTACAAAGCTCATTTTGTGAGAAAGGCAAATCCAACCTCCTGTAAAGGAAGCAGAGCTTTCCTTTGAACCTACTTCCACTTTAAAAGTTCTGCCTGTAAAATAGCCCCATGATCAGTTTCTCAGCCGTAAATGTATTTATAAATAAAAGACCTGTTGCAAAATAATTCTACTTACCAAGAACAACTTTTCAAAATTATATTATTTTCAGTTGGAATGCTTAACTTTAGCATATCTTTATTTCTAGAGATGAGGGGCTTTTTTCTATTTTGATGTTGTGCCTATTTAAAATTGAGTTGGTTTTCATTATTTATTCTGCAGGCTCGCGCAGGTCAAAGTCCTGCTGCTGGAGTCTGGCTGAAAACAGCACAAACATGAAACAAGATTGCCACCTCCTGGTTGGAAATTGGGCTGAGTTGGATGTATTGCAACATATTTAAACAGATTTTAGATAACAATACGAATGCCTGCTTTTCTGGCTCTGCTAGCTAACTGCATGCCTGGTCAAAGACTGATTGTGATGAGTCGGGATCTCTGGGAGAGGGTGTCACCCAGGGAAGCCACCACAGTCATGTTTATTCCCTTTAGTCAGCTCTGTGGCCCCTTTTAAGCCCCAGAATCCAGGGGGGCATACATAATGAAAAATTTAAAGATATTAAGTAATTATAGCTGTGGGAAATCTAACCAGTTAGAGCTGTCTTTTCTGCATTAAAAATGGAAAAATAATTGCAGTGCCTCAAATATTTCTGTGGTGATAAGACAGGGCAAATATTTAAATTTTAGACCTCTTTAAACTATTTTTGGAAAAAAACAGTGGTGGGCAATGCAGATGTTTACCAGTAGCACTTTGTTTTCAGAATTTTGTACTAATTTCCCAGTTTGAGGTCTGGAAATGAAGCTAACAAATATTGTTTGAAGCACTGTGACGGTATATCCATACCAATGTATGGTGGTATGGGTAAGCTTTTGCAGTCCTATTCAGCTCCAAACCAAGGGTTCCTTCCTTAACAAGTAGGAACTGCAATATCAGAACCAAATCACTTCACCGATCTGGTATTTTTCTAGTGGAACAAGCAATCTTACATTTACCTTCCTACTGCAGATACTATTTCTTAAAGACATATATATAACTGTTAGCACAACTCAGTATAAAGAAAGAGAAGCTATAGTCCTTAAGACACAGTATTTTATAAAAAAACTATATCCCTAATGGTTTCAAAGGGAGAATTTTTCAAAACTGTCTGGCTGGGAGCACTGGGTGGACAGCCTTGCTGCAGGTCCCCTGTCTTGGCAGGTGCCTTTGCCTTGGCCACATGCAGGGGTGACAGTGGCCAGTCCTCTCCCCAGCTGCCCAATGATTTCTTGGCTGCTGGTTCTCCCTGTGACTGCTCTCTCCCTCTGCACACTGATGACAGGGGCAAGCAACACGTTTGGTTCTTTGCACCGTTTTCATTAAAACATAACTTGTCTTCTTGTGCTGTCATCTCAAAGGGCCACACTTACTGTCAGCTGTTTTCTGACACAAAAATAGCATCTGAAATGGCAGTTTTGCTAGAACATCATGATTAAAAAATATTTATGAAGGCTGAAGTTACTTGCTTGACCTTAAGGGAGGAACAGACAGACTGTATGAAGTTGTATAGACATACATCCAAACTAAGGATAAGTCCACTTATCCAAAGTGTATGAGCAGTGGTTAAATGCTTTATCATCCAAACAAAACTAGGTAAACTCCATTTACCTTAACCACCTTCTAAATATGTTAGTGTGCTATATTCTACCTCATGCATTTAATTTGACCAAGTACAAATAATGACATATGGCTGTAGGTTACAACACCTCTTTCCAGGTGGACTGAGCTTGTCTCTACTACCTACAGCCTACTGAAATCCTCTTACATTGTTACCTGGCCACGAGGAAAAGCTGCAGAAGAAAACCTACACATGAAAGAAACTTTTTCAGTGTGCACTTTGTTAATGGAGTCCAGAAAATGAACGTAGAAATAATACTGAGGGTTCTATTTACTTATTATTCCTTATTGCTGAAACAGAGAAAAAGAAAATTCCCAAGATTTTGAAAACTGGACCCTTCCAGTGCTCAGAGGTGACTCTGTTTTTTTCAAGAATTTTTTCTGGAAATTGAAATATCCTCCTGCAGAGCACACAATGTGTGAGGTGCCAAGTACTGAATGCGCTGTCTGAAAGAACCCTTGGTATTGGGGAGACTGAGCATAACACTCTAAAATGTGTTTAAACCGACGGATGTTGGAGGCTGTTAAGACTCTCAGGTAGTTTGTGTGACAGGAACATCCAGTCCCAGTGTGGCTGCAGGGTCTCAGTTGCAGGGTTAACCTCACACTCGCTCACTGGGGTACAGCTGCATGTGTGCAGCTACAGCAGGACGAGGCTCACATGCCCTGTTTGCTTCCCAAGCCTGGGTAAATAGCTGAAGGGGAGATAGATGGTGTTATTTGTCTGCTGGGAGCTGGACTGGACCAACTGACTCACGTAGCAGAGGTCATTACTTGGAGCTTTGCAGCTGTCTCACTCACATTGCTGAGGAAGACTTTAGACTCTCAGCCATGAAGCCCTTGCAAAGTAATGCATTAACTCCTATTAAATTCAGCACTTGTTCTTCTTCTTGCAAGGTTTGCTTGGTGAAACAGCAAAATGGAAGTCTATGCCTGGAGACAGAGCTATAGCACTAAGCATTACTGCTGAAAATTTGAGGAGAGCTGCCAGCTAATTAACACATCCAAGCAGCTTAGCTTTCCTGCTGGGTTACAGCTGCCAAGGGACTATTCAAGGAGCTGGTTGGGAGCACAGTGGTGCTCTGTGCCTTTTTCTGAACTTTTGATATGTGAGCAAGTGACAGACTGGAAGAAGAAAAACATTTGAATAAATACTTTTAAAGGACCTCAGGAATTACTCATAAGCACACTTTCCTGTGAATAGTAATATATGATTTTTAAAAAATGTGCTGCATAGAAACAGTGAAAATATGCTTGATACGTAAGGGTTGATTTAGGAGGGATTTTCATCTCTCTTATTTATGGTTCTGACACCTTCTAAGAGTCAGATTTGTCCCATCTCCTATTTCATCACCTGAGATCCACATTTTCAGGAGTAGTCAAATTGGTAAGTGTACTTGAAAACATAATTCCAAAGGGCTCTTGGTCATTTGGAAACCCAGTGCATGATTTACTCTCGGAGCAAGGCTGGAGTTTGTCCTGTGGGAAGGCTGGGACACACCTGTGAATGGGCCTTTCTTTTCCATGACACAAATTAGATGTGAATTGTGGCCTTCATAAGGCCTTGCAAGTGGCTGTGCACCTCTCCCCTGGGTGTTGGGCACCCTTCAGACCTGCCCTGGCATCCCGGCCTCTCCTTTTCATGTCTCACACACAGCAGTGTCTGCCATTAGCTCTATTTTGTAGCTAGACCACAGACCACTTAAAAGCTGTTGCTCATGAAGTACATGACCTTTACATCAGGAAAAGACCCCAGGGGGAGTGGGCTCTGGCCTTTCATGGGCAACCATTGGGTCTTCACTTTGACCAAGCAGCGCCACAGCTGTTTCTTCTTTTGGCTTTACTTTGCTTTTTCTCTCCATGGGCTGGTGCTGGATACAGACCATGCCAGCTCCTGGCTGCACCCACTGTATCCACAGCCCTTGGACAGACAAGCTGGAGGGGTCTTCAGGAAAAGTAACCCACCAAGAGTGCTGGAGAAACAGCACGGGCATGCAGCAGGGCCTGCTGCTTTCCTTTGCTATCCAAACAAAATCAGCTTTTCTTTCCACCTTCCTCTTTGTAATCTGCCTCGTAATCATTAGTTTGCTGGCCAAACCAGTGTTAGAGATCAGACCAGGCTTCAGTCTACTCTCTGTTTTGCTGTACCATCAATCTTGCTGCAAGCTTTTGTGAGAAACCCTTGGGCTGGCACATCTGCTCTTGCTGAAAGTGTGTCATCTTCAGTGGAAAGCACTGGATGTTATGTCCCAAGTTATTAGCTCTGCAGGTTACAAAAAGTCAGGCTCTAACTCCAGTTCCCCTCATTTTGACACTTTTTCCCAATAAAGATCAGCAAACCTTCTACATGGGCTGTTACTGTAAGTAAATAGATACAAACAAAATAACTACCATATATTATTACTATTATTGCAGCTCAGATTCTCTATCTAAACATTTAGAAATGTCAAGCTTAAGGCATAAATTTGTTGTTTTTTCCTGTCCCCATGCTGAATCTTTCAGTTTATGAAGTTTTATCACCATTCAGAACAATATATATATATATAAAATGATATATCTACATGCTGCATTTGTTGGATTTAATTTCATTTGGAAAAATTGCTTTTCTACTTAACATGACAAAAGATGTCAAGTTAAACCCCAGAAGAGCTCTTAAAGAAGGCTTGAAAAGATAACATTGCTTTTTCAGACAGACGTCTGCAACAACTATAGTAGAAAATACCGATGGGCTTTGAATTCGCTGGTGGACTCATAGTGCCACCTAGTGCAGAAGGAAGAATTAGCCACCTTATACAACCCTCTACTAAGCGAATTTATTTTTTACAATTATATCATAAAGTTTGAAAGAGTAGCTTTGAGACTAAACATACTTTCATTGGATTTCAGGCTTTAAATGCTCGGACATTAAATAACAAGTTGTATTTAGCCTTGTGAAAAGGCTTGTCTACTTGATAAAGTATTGCCACAGGGTCATATATATCATGTAATGGACTTTTTTTTCCAGATATGCAATTTCCCAGAAAGCCTGTGCAAGTTATTTTTTTGTGGCCTCTTTAAAATTTTTCCATTCTGTCTCTTTGTAAACTTGTTTTATACTCAGTCCTGATCACAGGGGTAGCTTGTACATTTAATATTGTTCCTAAGTGACATTTTCTCTGGCGGGATTTAAGGATATGACACCAGGAAATCAAGAGCAGATGGGCTATTTTTCCGTTTATTTGGCTAGTTTTTTGGGGTTATTTGTTTTGGGATTTTTTTTTTGTTGTTGTTGGTTGGTTGGTTGTTTTTTTTGTGGTGTAGGTTTGGTTGTTCCTTTGGGGTTTTTTTTGAAAAAGGAACTCTCAGATGTCAGATTTTGATTTGTGATATTAATCCATATTTTGTGTCTGTCATCTCCATGGTGACTGCTTTCTGCTTTGTGTAACTTTGCACAGAGATATGTGCTGTAAATTTTGGTCTTACACACACAGTGAAGACATATATAGGATACTTAGTGTTTTGTCTTTCTTGTATATCACAGCTTGGGTGAATGCACAGGGTTTTAAAGGTATTGCTTTAAAATATGCCAGAAACAAAAGGAGCAATTCAAGTAACATGGAAGGAAAAGCAAGAAAAAAGATTGCCTCTGTGTGTTTGGCAGAAGTATTTTTTGTATTTTTTTACTTCCATTTAAGCCATCTGAAACACACTAAATTCTTACTGGAAACAAGAACACTTACCATCAATAACCTTGATGTGTCACAGTGTTTGTTTCCTGCTTTGAAGTATTTGTCTTTTGCAAGAAGAGAGATTCTTTAAGAAGAAAATTTTTTTTAGTAGTTTTCATCCATTTGTTTGAATTATTTGGGAAAAAAGAGTCTGTGTTTCATTCTTGCAGTTTTTGTTTATTTTGGTAATAATTACTGTCATTTCCCTTCTTATACCGTTGTCCATATGCTAGGAGCTCTCTGCCTGTAGCTCATTGCAAATAAAAGCTGCCTCGTGACTCCCTTGCATCTCTCTCTTGAGGGATAGCTCTGATTTAGTCGTATATTATTTTTGGTTTTCCCCCCTCCCCTGCTCCGAATAGATCCCTTTGGTTAGTTTTACAGGGATGTGAAGGTTTGTGATTGTTCTGCTTGGCAGTTCTTTCTTGGCCAGAAATAATGGAGCAGACCCTGTCCCCAAGTGCCTCAAAAAGCACTTCCAGGTTGGATGAACCCCGTTTTGAATGGGGCCATGGCAAATTGTTGTAGAAAGGAAATGCAATTAGGGAAACATCAGCCCGAGCTCTTAGATATGAGTCTTCAGGAAAACCAACCAACAACAGATGCACAGTCTGTTGCTGACCTCCAAGGTCAAAAACTGGCACATTTAAGAGAAAAATGCTTTGGTGACTAATGAAACCCTTGCAGCAACATCCTTTCCCAGCCCAGGAGAGTGGCCGTTTCAGCTTCATCAGAAAACTGCCTCTGAATTGTATCATAGTCCTGATAACTAACTCTTTCTAAGTAGAAACAAATTCTAAAACATTCAAAAGCATCTCTGATCTTTTATCTTTATCCCAGAGTGCACTGAAAAGAGCGTGTGCACTCTGGGCATGCTATGAATAGGGATGCAATAAGCGTGCTGGCAGGTACTTTTTTCCAAGGAAGCCATTCTATTCAATGCACTGAATCTTACTCCTATGAGGTTAAATTTCAGATAGAAAACTAAAAAGTGGGAATTCAATTCAGAGTTCAGGTGGCTTGTTGTTACTTTAATAACTCCCTTGTGAATAATATGCATTTGTTTTAATCTTTCATGACATAATCATGTAACACTGACTAGCCTCACCTACTAATATATTTGATGGTACTGGTCATCATATAATTTTTCTTCTTCAGTGTGTGTATTTTTAGAGTGTAATGGGAAGACAGTGGGTTCAAATTCTTAAGATTTTTTGAGAGTTTCAAAATGAATGTAACATTTTTCTTTAGTATTTTAACAATGCTTTACTAAAATCTGAGGTTCTTGTCCCCAGACAATGCCAGAAAAAAGCAAAGTAGAAAATGGTGAGGATCCCAGGCTGAGAAAAGGTTCTGGCACTCACTGTTTATACACACAGCACAGAACAGGCAGCTCCAATGGCATGGAGACAGATGATACCTTTCAAGCCTGTTCTTACTGAGAGCCAGCACAGGCCTTGGCGTGGGATCACACAGCTCAGACACTCAGAGAGGCTGTGTTTGTTTGGCTGCATAGTCAGAAAAAAGACATTTGCTTCTCCAGTGGTGAGTCAAACCAACGTCTTTCCAGGTGTTGTTGAGTTGATGACAGGTTCCCAGAGCTGGGGAAAGAACCTTGTGTTATATCCCTGTTCTTAAACGCCCCTCATACGCTCCCATTCCTAACCTATCAACCATCAAGAAAAGTGGTGTTTGAGCAGCTTCTCATCGTGGCTGCACAGACACCTCGCTTGGCAAATACAAGCCCCTTCATGATTCACCCACCCAAAGTGGTGGCAATTTTTTCTTTCCCTGCTTGCTGGTCTGGGTCCATCCTGAAGGAACAGGTTCACTCACCAGAACAGCAGCTTGGCTTTTAGCATTGGCTCTACAATAAGTCCCCTTCACACCAATATAACTAAATCAATCAATTAATAAATGAAGTCAATATATTTGAAGTGCTCTGCTGTGTTTTGCTAGTTTTGCTACTTTTGGTGCTAGCAGTAGCTTCAGAGGCACTTCAGCTTTCTGTGTACTCTGTCAACTTCTGTTTGGTTAGCTCTGTGGCGGCTGTCTTTTTGGAAGACAAAGGAAAGAGGCCGTCGATAAGATTTCAAGGCCATTTAGTTTTTGTCCTTTCCAGCTGAGATAGCTATCTTTGGTCCTAAAAAACTGCAGTCAGATGGCAATAGGGACTGAAATAATTTTTCCTGTGAAAGATGTACAGAGGGTCATGTATATTCACCACTGGTTTCAGGCTACCGTAGGGAGCTTGCTTCAGTATTCTTCAGAGGGTCAAAATCAGAAGCCTAGACTTTTAAATGCAATGCAGATGGATATAGATATTAACTATGCATAGTCACAAACAATCACTAGTGCTACTGTGACTTCAGGGAAAATTTGTCTTGCTTCCTTAACTTTGACTTGCATGCCAGCTAGAGCCAAGATTTCTGTGTGTCTTTCTTGTTTATATGCACTCTGTGTTTCTATTCTGAGTGAAGGAACAGGATTACATTTCTGTAGTACATTTGTTTGTTCTACTGAAGCTGGTGCTAATGGTGGAAGCATGTAAAGTTTAGACTGACTTTCCTGAGCTGCTCTTGTCAAGCACTGCTTATGCTTTGGCATCCAGTAAGTGACACGGCTTTCATAATAATTCTCAATGACTCTTGCTGAGAGACTCTCAAGAGATAGTACTACTGGACCAGGATTTGCAGAGAGATGTTGGGAACATCAGCCCCTGGCTGGCTGATGCCATTATCCCATGGATGCCATGTCTGTGCATGCCTGTGCTAGCTGATGGCTGAAAGATAACTTCTTTTCCCTTGCTAGATGGCATTGTGTCTTAGGGCAGAAAATTCTGCAGAACTCTATGCTCAGTTTTACCAGTGATACCTTTTCCTTGGTCCTAAAATTAAGAGCCAGACCTGGTTAAGGGATATAGGGTTTTTACCTCTGTATTTAATAAGGATCCTTAAAGGTCCAACAATTCGTCGAGGTGGAATGTGCCGAAATGCACCCACACAGTAGATCACGTATACAATTTTATAGACCTTGCAAATTAGCATATCTATCAGAGATGTCCCAATGAGAGGCTTGAATGAATAGTGTGACATCTCCCCATCCTAAAGTATTCCCCCCCAGATGAGCCTAATCTTAGTTTATAGGATGTGTTCTAGAGGTGCCTTGGTTTCTCAAGACAGAGTAAGGCTTTCTGGCCCCTGACTGTGAGGCCTTTAGGATGTTTGATCTTCTGACCTAGCAGAATACCAGGACAATGCTAAGATATCAGACTTAATGAATTACAAGTATGCATGCTAAGGACACTGAGAATACATAAAAGGTATATAAAAAGAAAAGGCAAAAAATCATCATGGCATCACCAGCATATCTTTTCACTTTGTTTTAGCTGCTGGTTTTTTGTTGTTGTTTTAGATTTGTTTTTTTTCCCAAACTGGAACATGTTTTTGTATTCTGATGCAAAATACCTATTCAGTTAAAGGTCTGAATAAATGTCATATAAATGTCTTATTACTATGGTTCACAATATGGGGAAAACCATATCTCAGATACTTTATTTATAATCACTACCTTCCAAAGGTAACTCACAACCTTACGCTTGAAACTTGGATATCTAAAGATGTGCTGATGGGCAGAGTTGTACTTTTGGAAATTTTTAATTCTGTCGCAGAATGATTCGAAAAGGATGCCTGTTTGAGGAGTTTACTGGGGGGAAAAGATGACTTGGGTACTAGAACATGTACCTTCAAATGGAAGTCATCCATTCACACATCTTATACGCTTTGTCAGGCTAGTATAGAAATGCATTTAGCTCAAATCTAACCTTGCCTCACTGAGGGCTGGGATGGGGAGAGAAAGGAAAAGTTACACAAGGAGCAAAGCAGAAATTTATGGCTTCAGCTGACAGAGGCTTGGCACAATAGGCTGACTTCAAAGTGTACTAATACTCTGCAGAGATCAGTAAATATGATTAATATATAGTCTGTGGGATATTATTTTCTGTGTGTGTGAAGTTATATAAAAACAAAAACAGCTTTTGTATTTAATGTCTAATGTATTCCATATGAGGGAGTGTGTATCAATATGTTCCTGCTAAGGGACAGATTGGGGACAAAGTGCACATGCTGAGTAGTAACTTAGTCTGCAAATAGTGCAACAGCACTCTTCTAATGAGAAAATAATTAGCATATGAGTTTAAATCTCCCATATCAATATGTTTAAAAAACCAGCAACATGCTTCTCCAAATTTTCTCCTCTGTGGTCTCCTATTGGTCTCCTATACTGTTTTTTTATGTATTTTCTCTCTGGGGTCTCCTGTTGGTCCCCTTTAACAGTCAGCCTGGAGAACCATGTAGGTCTGATACTAATTTTTATTCTGTGGTGGGTCTGCTGTGTCAGACTATGTGGTCTGTGCTACTCATGCCCGTGTGGCTTTACTGGAAATTCTTTCCCAGAGCCCACTCTTCCTTTGTGCATCTTTTTTTAGCTTAATGGGTGATACATCTTCTCATCAGCGGATGCTGTGAGCCTAGAGCAGTGCACTGGTGGGTCTTGTGTCTCACATGATAATCATGCTCTGATTCAGGTGTCCTGAGTCATCTCTTCATCTTCCTTTGCTTTCTTTAAAAGTAAAAATTTATGGCTTTTGTGAATGTGTATTTTGTAGACTTTGAAGGGTCTCTGTTAGATATTAGTAGAGCAGTTAAACTCCAGCCTTTCTACTATCTAGCTAAGGGTGTAATCTGTGCTGTTTTGTTATCCTTGGTCTTTCAGCTGGTGCAGAAATGTGATGTCTGAATGGCTATGTCATTTCCCTGCAATTCTCTTACTTCCTTTTAAAATGGTGGGGGCGAGGGGGAGAATGTATGTTTAACGTGTTTGGTTTCTTCTTCCATTTCTCCTTGAAATTATTTGTAACAAAGCTATATGCTGTTAAATTGTGACATTTCCCCGTTTCTCCTCCTTTCCTCTGCAGCTGCTGAACAGTTGGCAGCCAGCTGTAGCTTAAAAGGAGAATTTTGAGGGCGTTTGTGATTTTCTGCTGGCATCGAGGCCAGCTCTGCCTGCAGCCCCACTTGGGTTTGCCGGGCTTTGTGCAGCATATGTGTGCTCCCTGTGCCCTAATTCCTGTACTTACTGTGAGCCTGGAGAACACAACCTTTTCCTACTGTTGTCTAAACTACCTTGGCTAGCCTGTGTCAGCTGTCTTTTCATCCCCAGGCATTGCTTGACACGGCCTGCCAGTGATTGTGTCTCAGTCTCCCTCTCTCTTTCTCTCTTTCATTTCATGGTTTCAAGACCAATGGTTTGCATCCAGGCTGAAATAAACTTCTTGTTATAGCTATGTGACTCTCATAGTTATCAATGAAAAATGCATGCATCCCTTGTATCTTGAATAATTTTTCTTCATTCAACTTTTGTAAAAAGCTGCTATCAAATGTAAGACATTAACTTGTGAAAGCTAAACACTGAAACACTGTAGATCCCAAACTGAATCCACAAAATTCTTGTATACGATGTGCAAGGTAAATTTCCCTTCTTTCTAATAGGAATGTGGCACAACTAATGTTTATAACAGGGATAAACAAAAGATCCTTTTCCTTTTGGGACTATTATTTAAAACAAAGCATTTTGAGGTGTTAATCTACTGCTGTGGGTGTCCAAGAGAAGCCAAGCAGGTGGGTTTTGTGGTGGCTTCAGTCCATTCTTCACCTGTGCACTACTCTGTCAGGCCAGTTGGCTAGGGTGGCAAGACTGGGATGTGGCCCTTTTTTGTGACATCCTGCCACTGCAGAAGAGATTCCACTCTCAGAACTTCACCTGTCCATTTAGAGATGGGCCATGGGTATCCTGGATGTTGGAGCTCTCCCATTCTGACTTTCATGCTAACATTGACAAGGGAAGACATCCAGGGATGAGTTTCTGGAGGAAGACCCTTCTTTATCAGGCTGAAGGCTGGGATTGCTGTGGAGCATGGCTTTCTTGCCAAGATGGAGAGAAGTGACTTAGGGTGTTTCCAATGCTGCAGAGCTACCAGTAATTGTGAGGATTTAACTGGTGCTAGTGAGGCATTATGCAGGGATTTTTATTTCTGATCCATTACATGAAGTTAGAATAACAAAAGCACCATGCACTTGCAAGGATTTGGGTTTGCTAGAGTTGTTTCCATTTTGTGTCAATTACTGAAATTTGTAACTACAATTTTTAAATGGATTTTTGTTGTCCTGTAATTTGACCATGGATCAAAAGAATTATACCAATTATACCATGTGCTTGACAGCATGTTTGCACTGGAAATCTGTTTAAGATACATTCAGTATGCTAAAATCATATAACAGTCAGGTGCTTTACTCAATATCAACAGTCAATTAACCCAGAAACTTAATATATGCAACTTTTTCAATGGTGTTTCCTTGCTTGTGCAAGCAGCAGCGTGCATCAGGCTTTGACAAAACACACTGTGTAACTAAGATCAGCAGAAAGTGAATATATGAGGTTTCTGCTGGGGACAGTGAGCTCTGGGAGGGAAATATTAACCATATTCCATCAAAACCGAAGTGATTAAACATACAGTATTAATGTGAGAAATAGCTGCTTGCTCAGTGGAGTAGTTGCTTGTTTAATGGAATTCTTTTGAAGGTGAAATTAAAAGGCTCATGGCATTGGATGGGGAGAGATCAGGCAGTGAAGTTTTCCACAATCTGCAGGAATCTTAAAGATTGAAATCCATTCCCCGATGTGGTTTGTTATACTAATCTTGATTTGAAAAGACTTAAATGATCCCAGGTTGCAAAGAGTTAAATATTAAGATGTTTTAATTAGGGATTTCAATGCTCTGGATTTCAAAGTAATCTATCAAAGAGAAATACCACAATGAACTAAATATTTTGGAAGATATTTCTCCGCTGGGAGAGAGACATTTACAGAAATTCCGTACAAGAAAATGTCAAATGTTACTCATCCTCTCTGTGGCTTTTTTTCCCCTTTTTGAAGTATATTTACTTCCACTTGGTAGCTGAGGGTGTCACTGCTTGTTATTTGATATGTGGAACTGGGGCACACAAAAGGATGACTAATCCCATTTACTGGAATTTTACAGTTTTCATCAAGGCCGCAGTTTCCATTTCAAGCTTTATAGTAAAAGCAAAACATCAACTGGCAAACTGACTTCTGGTTATTGTTGTAGTAAATTAATATGGATTACTATTAAAGTAAAAGGGTTCTTTTTGAAGGTTGTTTCTTGAATTGAAAAGAAACTTACATTTAAATATTTTCTCAGGGGCAGTTTATAGTAACTACATTGACAGTACAGAAGGCTCCCTGTCCTTCACCAGGCAATAACAGGCAGCATATTGTGTCCTTTTGCAAATACACAGGCTCTCTCTTTCTGTGTCTCAGTCTCCCTCTCTTTCTCTCTTTCATTTCATGGTTTCAAGACCAATGGTTTGCATCCAGGCTGGAATAAAGTTCTTGTTATAGCTCTGTGACTCTCATAGTTATCAACGAAAAGTGCATGTATTCCTTGTATCTTGAATAATTTTTGCTTATAATTCAGCAGACCTTGAGGAAAAAGAAAACCTCATAATCACCATCCTAAGCTGTTCCTTCAAAAGCTTTTTCTTCTTCCAGCTTCTCATGCTTCTACTGCAGTGGTGTTTCTAGATCCTCGGTGGGGGCAGCTATTGCAAGCCTTCAAAAAGTGGTCTGAGCTTATTGTGACAAATTTGACTCCTGTTTTTAAAAAGAAAAAATCAAATTTTGAGATAGCCACCAGTTTGCATTCCAGCACTAGGCCCCTTTCACTTACTTACACCACTGTGGTGAACTCTCTTCACTAGGCATAGATCATACCTGCTGCTATTCCTTCTTTCCCTTTTTGCTCCCATGAGTTCCAGTGAGTCCATGTTTTGTTTCTTTCCATCTTGCTCTCTCCATATTACTTGTGCACCACTTTGTGACCTCCTTTGTAGCGGGTTGCTACAAAAGGGCACAGCCTTTGGAATAACAAGACAGACAAAAAGAGATCAGATTTATTTAGAAATATAATTGGGGTTGACTCTTTACTTTATTGAAAATCCTACAGTAGTACATGGTATTTTCTAAACTCCCAGCTGCTGTGGGTTTGTCTGCCTAAAGACCTCATCTGGGTGAAGCTGGATGACTTAACTAAATCAAATTCTAAGGGTTGGTAATCCCAAATTTGGGAACTTCATGGGTTTTAAACGAAATCTGTGATCAATCCTGAATATATGACATCTTTTTTTATTGCTCAGTGGATTTTTCTCCTCCTTTCCTCTGAAACTGTGTCTGTATAGCAAAGTCTCCTTTTTGTGATGTTAAATACAATTTATTTTTGGGAATGGTAAAGTGCCTTTTCTGATGTAATCAGATAAAGAAGCTACCAACACACAAAGGATAATAGAAGTCTTTGGAAAGAAATGAAAAATTGGCTAATCTGCCTTGGAAAGATCTCTGTTGTAAAGTCCTCAGACTCCTGAAGACTGAAGTCCTCTCTTGCTGGCGGCACTGGGACAATATTTAGTTTCTTGAGACTGAATGCTGCCTTTGGCCACATGCTGGTAGCACATTGGGAGCAGACAGGTGAATTGTGCAGCCTGACTTTCTTTGGAGGTGGGAAATATGGGATGTCCCCCTGCCAGGTCCATCAGGTACAGCCTGTCCGTGTGGGTGGCAGGTCCCACCACACTGCCAGCCTGCCCCATCTCCCAGGGCTGAGAGCTTGGCCACAGCAGCACCCAGGTGTGTTTTTCTGTGGGCTGAGTCAGTGCCAGCCAAGCCTGGTGGCTTTGGGCACAAGGGTCAGTCCCCTGTGGGAACAGCTGAGCTCACCTGACTAATGCTTTATTTTGACAGTGGTGATGACTCTTTCCCACGTAATACCATTTCCTCTCCCACACAATCCTGTGTCCAAATTAAAGGTCAACCCTCATCTGGTTTAAATCATCATGGCTGTGCTGATTCCATGCTTGCATATACTAACTAATGAGCTGGAAATTTACAGCTAGCACTGTTATACAAATGGATGGAGACTCATGGCACAAGGGTCATCAGTGACAACATGAGTACGGATGTTGAGACATTCTAGAGTTGGTTCTTGTGACGTCAATAGTTGCGAATTTGGAAAATCACCCTGCCATACTCTTTGTGGGGGCCTAACAGCTCTGTTTTCAGTTAGATTTCAGCTTTTTGTAATAAACAGTCTCTACTCCTACACCATTCCTGCGCAAGCTGTTCATCAACGTAACTCCGCTAATGAACCGAACATGGCCATTCCCAGATCCCAGACCTTCCCTGTAAAACTTTCATTTGCTTAAATGGCAGCCAGCCTCAAAGCCTTCCTTTTTTGTAAGTCTGGTGAGACATGACAGAGCCACTCTTGTAGCAGTGTACTGCGAGTGGTCTCAGAAACTGCTCTCGATGCTGGTATAACTCCTTTGTGTGTTAAACATTGAGTGTGTTAAACTGGGAGCTCTGCCATGACAGTAGGTTATCAGCAGCTGAACTGCTCTCTAGAAATGGAAACTGTGTTTTCACATCTTCTGCTATTCTCCTCTAAAGAATTTTGAGGGTTTTGCCCCCCGTTTTGCTTGCCTGATCAAGCGAGCTTCCTAATCAGCTGAACCCATGTACTGTGGCTACTACTGTCCATTAAGGATTTAGTATTAACACAAATGTCTCTCTTAGCCTACAGCATTATTTTTAGACAGTATTTAAAACAGAATAACTGTTAATCCAGCAAAAATAGCTACTTCTGGTTTTATATTTTTTATCACTGTGAGATGCTAAGAAGAATGATACTATGACTACCCCACACTTGAGCACCATTTTATGGAAGAAAACAAACATGACTAGATTAATGACACAGCAATAAATTTGTTTTCTTAGAGAGAGCTGAACTGCAGAGTGTCTGTAACAGCACTGTATATGTATTTGAACATCAAAAGTCTGCCAGGAATGAGTGCTTCAAAGTTGATCTCTCTTGATTCACATCTGTCCCCTACACACTCTCTTCCTTTATGAGCAGCTTTCCCTCTCCTCCTAGATTTTCCAGAAGGTGTCACTGTAAGGCAATGATGCTCAAAAGTCTGTAGATTTAAAATTAAAAGAGTGAAAAGTACTTAATGGCTCTAATTTTCTTGCAATGATTATTTAACTCCTAATAAATCAGCAAGAACAGTTTAAAACATTAGAATAAGAACAAGAATTGGGAGTATCAAAGTTTCTTCATAGTTTGAATTTACAGCCTGTCTGAAAACGTGTCATCCCAAACAAAATTCAGCTGCTCAGGCCATTAGTCCAATAGCTGAGAGTGCAAAACTACCAAAATGACTGAGCAGTTTTAAAGCCTGCTCTTTTAATGCTCATGTTATGTGTGTGCGCACAGGGGTACACACATCTGAGAAGCACTGTGCACACCAGTGGATGCCAACTTCATGAGGAAAAGCTGAAGACAAAAATATCTATTTTTCCAGGTATTCAGTGAGATGTGGTTTGTTGTCTGTAAAGTATGTCAAAGAATGTCAAAGTATGGCGTAAAATCAAGGAGAAGAGTTTCCAGTGAAGCTGGAGGAGCTTTAGCACCTCTGACCTGAGGCTGGCTGAGCACTCACCTGGAATGTTGCACCCAACTGCCTTTCCTTGCCTTGAGAGGTGGTGAGTGTGGGCTGAAATGGGAAAGCACTGGCATGCCTGGGGAGCCAACTGCAGCATGCCAGAAACACAACCCAGGGTGGAGCAAAGTGGCAGCACGGACTAGGAGGGGGATAGTGGCCATTTGAGCTGTAAAGTAGAGAAATAAATAGATTTTGTGGACAGCACCCTTTGATTACTGTAAAACTGACTATATGATGTCTATGTTACTATTACTCAAGACTAAATTAACAGTTCTGGAATGGCCTGTGTGTTTCCTGTTTCCTCACGAGGTAATAATATGCAAATGCTGGATCATTCATTCCTCTTCTTCCTGGCAGGGGGTGGGTGCAGCCCCAGAAGTGATGCTATATGACCTATCATCTGTTTCATGCTATCCCAAGCATAAGCCTCTATGGATTGTTCTCGGGGAGGAGGAGGAGAAGAGCAGCCTTTCTGTGCATGCCCTGTGCTGGTATCGGTGCTGTGATGGTTCATCAGCTGGGAGATGAGCCCTCCAGACTTCTGGCAGTCTCCTTCACCAGTTGCTTATTTAAAATGGAATCTGTAAGATAGGAAAGCCACTTTGTTCAGATCATGGTTGTTTTCCTGGAGGAGCTCTGTCTTGTGAAAAAACCCTGTGGCAGGAATAGTTTTGGTACAGGGGTGGATGGGTGAATTCCTGGGCCTTCACTGAGAGGGAAGGGGATCCCTGCAAAAAATCCCCAATGGATACCACAACAGTCCTGGTTGCAGTTTGTGCAGACTGGGTTTGTGGGTCCTTTGGAGTAAAAAGCTGACCTGAAAGGTGGGCACGAAGCCATAATGCTCCTGTGATTTCTGCTTCCCCAGAACAGTCTTCAGAGCAGAGAGAGACAGGGAGCGGGGGGAGACAAGGCAAACATTGGAGTTATGTCCCTGAAGGACCCTACTGGGGAAGACTTTCAAGCACTCATTTTTACAGCACATTCTTTAGCAACAAATTTTCTATTTAACCAATGTGTTGACAAATAAATCCTGATTTGAATTTGTACATTGCTTTGATTCTTCAGGCAACTTTTGGATACATAGCCAGATTCTTAATATAGAAGCAACTGGAAGTAGGTCATTTCCGCCCTTCAAATACCATTAAAAAGTTTCTCTCTGTTATGGAAGAGAGGAAAAAGTTTTCCCTGTCTTTTCATCTTCCTAGGTTTCTGCTGTGCAAAGCAGCCTATGAAAATAAATTGGCATCAAATAAAAGTTGTTATTTCCTTTTTCCTTCGATTTTACTCTTCATCAGGACAGTTTTAATGAAATCCATCTATTTAGTTTGTGGGATTCTAGTAACGTACCTTCTCATTATACCATAAATAATGGCGAAGTAAGAATCTTATGACTATTACTTTTAAATCAAAGTTATGGGTTTCTTAATGGATTCCATAATACAGATTTCAAAGTTTACAGTAGTTTAACCATACACAAACATTGTATCCTCCCCTCCTTTGTAATTCAGCTGCTCTTTATTTTCTTCCACAGCTTCATATGGTTTAAACATCTGGGCTTTCAGAGCCGTTCCATGCCTGCTCGCCTTGTTAGAGGGTTTGGTGCTGTAGCCTCCAACTGAGTGCCAGAGTCCTTCCCTTTGTGTTCCTCAGTGACGTACACAAGAACTTTGAGGTGGTGTAAGAACAGAAGGATTCATGGCTAATAAATACTTCATCTAAATGGGTGAGTGTTTGAGCTGGGCTGTTAGCTTAATTCTAACCATAAGGAGAAATAACCACAGCATACTTTGGGTGGGAGAAGATATCAATCACTGTCACTTTTTAGCAGAGGGAAAGAAGCAGAGAGGGAAGAAGCTGGTGTAGATTTTAGCTTTTGGAAACTGGGATGTAAGCTTCTCATCCAGGCTAATTCTCTTCTGGGTTATTGGTGTTCCTAATGTTTTATTTCAGTAGTAACATATCTCCTGTTACTAGGTAAAATAAGATGATTATTATGTGTATTATGACCAAGGCTGGCTACAGATACATTATTCAATTGTGTGGGATTTTAGGAAGACCATATTGGTGCCTGGGTGTGTAAGTAACAGAGTAACTCCCTTGACATACCAGAACTGACATACCTCTGTTGTGCTCTGAAGTTTATTCCAAATAATTCAGCCTTGGGAGAAATCTTGTGAATTTTGTCACAACTTAACATGCTGCCATATCAAGGATTCAATAATTTCAGAAGCTTCTTTCTCATGGTCATTTTAAGCTTAATTTACATCACCATTAGTAGGCAATGTAAAGATTTCCTTTTAAATCATCATGGCATATTTATTAGGGAGAGTGATTCCCTAACAGAATTCTTTCTAAGGTGAAAATTATTTATTCCCTTTAGTAAGTTTTGCATTCACTGTTTTACATGCAGGGGATGTGCTCCTGGCCCCGCAGATGCCAGGAGAAGTTTTGCCTTTGACTCCAGAATTTCAAGACATCATCTTCAGTCTTCAGTGCAGTCTGTCTCCTCATAACCCTCATTTACCCGACAGTCTCCTCAGCATTCCTACAATAAATAAAATAACTCATTGACACTGTCCCTTCCTATTTGGTTCTCGGACACTATGTGCATCCAGGGAAATCTCATTTTCGTCAGCAGCATCACTGCTGTCACTGGCTTGAGGAGAGGGGCAGCTGTGACACTGCATCGCTGTCTGTGCCCATTACCAGCAGAGGAAAGAGATCTCTTACATGTCTTATTCATTTAGAAGGGAGCCTTTTTCAATTGCAAAACTTCAGTCTCTTAACTATAATCACCATAGATGTTTTTTCTCGCAGACATATTCTGCCACGTTGAAGCAGCTGAGTTTTTGTAAAGAAAATACGTTTTCCTCTTTCTTCTGGAAAACTGCTGGCATTCAGATGAGCTGCTACTTCTCTTAAATCTCTCCCTCTGCCCAGTTTGAGAGCCAGCTGAGTAACAACAATACATAAATGAGAATTAAATGAGAAGCTTTTGTTTTATATTTTCCCCTAATCATTATTACTCTATCCATGTCAGCTTCAGATTTACACCAGATTAAATTCTGACTAGAAGGAAAACTGACACAATCCAGCAGGATCTCCTAATTAAACTCTTTCAATCAGTTGTATTTTTTTTCCCTTTTTGTTGTAAATTTTCAAGTTTAGTGGCCTGATCAGGTTGAAAATGTTCTGCTTGTATCTCTTTTAAAATCACAGATGACATTTCTGTACTTAAATGGTCATATACAGTTTTTCTGTTCACTTCAGTGGAGCTAAAATTTTTTTTTGCATTAACAGAAATAGTGTAATACCCATTGTTAAAGATTAAAGAAAAAGAAACACTTACTGCTTTTTAAGTGCAATAAAGTTTCATCATGTAATTTTTTTCCCAAAAAAAAATTCTCTAAACAGAATTTTTTAGTTGAAAACGTTGGGTTTTTTTCATGTTTAATTTCAGCCTGGCTGTTAAAATATAATTAATTGAAGGGGGACTTTATACTTTGTTGCTTTTTTTCTCTTTTCCATCACCATTTCTTAGAATCCTCCTTCTATTTCAGTTTGTTTTGTCTTCATATTGGTTTCCATTTTTATTTGCTTATGTATATCTGTATGCATGTATATGTTTTTTTCTTTTGTTCTTTGTATCTCTCCATTATTGGAAGTCTCCATTCCCTTCCCTCCGCTATCATCTTTCTTGTCCATGCTTCTGCTCCTTCACACTGAGGGAAGCAACTGGAACCCCAAAATACTTTTAAGATCATAATTTTATTCCTCTCATTTGAAAAACTGAGTTTCTTAGCACCTCTGCCTATCATGCAGCTGCTAAGGAAGGAAGGTAATTCGCCAGACAGCTGGGGACCTGTATCTATATTATATATAGATATATAATATCTATGAAATGGAAATGGACAGTGTGAAGCACAATTCCTGAGCTGGTGTTAATAATGTGAATGTCAGAGGAAGAGAAGACCACCAACCATTGTACTTGGCCTCAGTTGTGGAGAGACTCAGCATAAGGTGGAACTCCAGTGGGCACCTGGGGCATGGAAATCCAGCAGAAGCCTGGGAGAGTATTGAATGGTTTTACCAGGACTTTCGGAACACATCTGTGCATGCAGAAACTGGTAATTTGCTTTGATAACTTCAAAGCTGTAGATGAATACATGGTGAGCAAGATTTGCAGTAGTAGGAAAGCTGCAGTTTTGGTACTTATGTAGAGGACGGAGAGCTAGAAACGTGCTGCAGCTCCTGAGAGCATACCTGATGAAACATCTCCCAAAAACAACTGGCAAAAGACAATCTCAGTCTCTTGAGGTGGTGACTGGAGTGTGCACCAGAAGCTCATCTGGTTTGAGTAAATTCCTGTCAGTAGCCTGCCTTCTGCTTAATGAGGTTTGGGGTCAAGAAACTAGACTTCCTCTTGCCTTCGTTCTTTGAAAGTTTTGTTCCTAGTTGTGTGATTTCTGGGGCTCCTAATACATGGTGTTCACATAGGATTCATCTTAACACATTGGGGTGTGTGTGTTGAGCAGTCTTTTGAATGATAACCAGAGATCAGAGTGCTTTTTCAGAGAGTGGGAGACTTAGATTTCAACTCTAAAGGTTTTTAACAGCACTGTACACATAAAAGAGTGCTCTAGTGATCTTGTCTAACCTGATAAAGTCTGACCCAATTTGTCAGTGGGGTTTTGCTTTATGCAAGTTATCTGAATATTTTTTGGAGCACAGAAAAAGTTACTTTCCAGCCCCATAGGTAAGTCCATTGTCTTGGTGGACTGGAAAGCAAATTTCAAACCTGTGATTATTTCCAGTTATTGTCTTGAGGTTTAAAGTGAAGTGAGGAAAAGCAATAGGTGTTTGCGGGTGCCCTCAAAACCAGTCTATAACCTGGGTGTTCAGACATTTATTCAGGAACTAGATTATGTTGATTTAAAACTCCTTAATAAATGGAATCAAAGTCCCTATAGCTGTAAACATTATTAGATTTTTTTTTTTTTGGCTATTAGGAGAATGCCTTAATCATTTTTAAATGTAGTTTTTGTTTCTCAGACTCTTACTACAGACACTTTGGAGGGTGCACTCTCTAAATCAAAATTTTCTTTCAGTCTGTGACACCTTCTACACCTTCTTTGAAAACCTTTTTTTTTTTTTTTTTTTTTTTTTTAAGCCAAAACAGTATTTTTGTTTCTAATCATTCTGTTCTGTTTGGTTTAATTCAAATCAGTAATCAAACTTCTCTGAGTACCTGCTTTAATCATTCACCTTGTGGACATAATAAGTGAAACAAAGACTGACTGCTTTGAAAAAATCTGTTCCTTTCTTCTGATACACAAAATAGAGGTGGCTGACTAGACAGAGTCTGTTCTTATTCTTGAAATAGTTCTCAGCTGGGAACATTCAGCACCGTGGTTGATGTGTCAAAGTGTTTGCCACTGAAGAATAAACATCTCCATGCCTACACTGTAAATAAAACACTCTCCCTCCCCCAAAATACCCAGGTCCCCTCTGGATCTTCCTTTCTGACCAGACACAGAAAAAGCATGTCAGCACTGAGAGATGGAGCTGATTATGTCGAAGGGAGAATACAAACCACATACCTAAAAGCTGTCTGGAAAGAGTTTTTACATATCACTAAACCTGAAGACTACTTGTCTTTGAATATCTCCCATACGTGACCACCCCTCATCCCTTCCAACTCATTTATTACAAATATTTGGCAGTATAATATTGACAGTCTTTCAATTCATTAGTTTTGGAAGCATAAGCTCTCTTACAATAATAAGGAAATTGATCTTGGCGTCCAAATTACTTCTGCTTATTCCACACCGGATCTCTTCAAATGACTACTGCCACTAATGCTCTTTTAATTCATGTGAATTACTACATATCTTTTAATCCTGTTAAGAAGAGAATAGTGATTATTTCGTTAAGGAGCTCATTGGAAAAATGATCTAAATTGTGCTTAGAATCATTAAACAAAGCCCATAACTGAATTTTGTAACACTGCAGAAAAATTTCTGTGATTATTTCAGTGGGTCAGCAATGAATATCAGTTTCAAATGTATTTAACTTTGAATACAAGTATGAAGAAGGATGTTATTCTCTGTCAGTGTTTCTTACTTTTACCCGTGTCACTACTGAATTAATTTAAAAATTTGGGATTGGACGGGTTCTAAAAAAAATGTCACCCAGTTGTAATTCTTCTGAGCAAACAGAAGAAATCTGCCAACTCAGCTGGATGACAATGTGATTATTCACCTGCTCATAGATGCAGTACAGTTCTCAGTGCATTCAAAAACTCAACTTTAATTGTATTTTTCTTTCAAATATATAAACTTTATTGCTTTTTAATAGAGAAACTGATGTATTGTTGCTCTCTGAAATCCCATTCCCCCCGGTTCCCTAAAGAGGTTGGCTGTTCTACTGAAAAGCCTGTATCCTTCTTCACTAAGCATCCAGCAAAACCAAGACACTTGAGGAACATTTCGGAGGAATGGTGAAAAGCTGAAGTACAGTGGTGAGTGTGTCTCTTGAGAAGATTTGACCAGTCTTGCAGGAAGAATATTTATCTACTTACCTGACATCAAATGATGAATCAAACACTGCTTTTAACTTTGCTTTTCTAAGAATATTGCAGCACCAAGTAACAGAACAGACCATGACAACCAGTTCTTTAAATAACTATTTTCAACATTATAAAAGTTATAGGAATTTCTTTTTATCTGTTTCTTAAATCTGAAAATGTTTCTGGAACACTGAGACCTCTACTGATCCTACCTTGTTAGGTAAAGAGGAATTTCAAACTCATTGTTAATGCTATTGTTAATGTTTAGCCATACACTTTCAGCAAAATTATATTAGGCATATGAAAGCAAAAGAGTGTCCAAACTAGCAAAAAACGTGAGAAACAACTTCACATTCCCCCTCTCTTAGTGCTTTGAAAGAGAATTTTCATAAAGCTGAAAACAATTAAGAGCTAAATCTTTTGGGGAAAAGATTTTAAACACAAAAATGTGAATGATAATTGGGAGCTGCTTAGGAATATTTTACCAAACGCTTCAAAAACCACAAATGAGAGAGAAGGCCATATTGGTTTAAAAAAAAATACCACCCAAACAAAACAAAACAAAACAAAACGAAACCCTGGCTCAAAGGGAAAGTGGAAACAGATATGAAACAAACAAACAAAAAACCCCAGGAAAAACGAAAATTTATATAAAAATGGAAGAAAGGCAAATTTGATAGTGGTACGAGTCAGAATGATAGTCATAGAATGGTTTGGGTTGGAAAGGACCTTAAAGAAAGTAGGAATTATTCAACAGTTGTTAAGGGGAAAAAAAACCCCACAGAGACAGAACATGTAGAGTGTAAAAGGGAAGTTTAAAAATATATTAAGAAAAGTTGCAATTATATTGTTCCATTGCTAAAAGAAAGTGTTATTATTGTCTAAATGACCCAGAGAGGCAGAACTGCTCTGAAAGTAATCATGTCATCCAATATTTAAGAAGGACATCAAACACATACCATTCAAGTTAGGTATTTTAAAATAAGTTAGTTTGATAAGCCTCTCTGTAAATATTTATTCTAATTTAGAGCTGGGAAAAATTAATACCGTACTAATGTTTTAAAGGAACAAGAGGGTGACCATAGTAGCTGGAGGGTTTGTGGGAAACTGCCGAAGAACTTCTACATGAAAAATGAAGGGAAGGTTGTAGTGTCAGCATCAATTGACATAGGTTTGCAGCAAACAGCTTTTAATACCTTGTTTTTAATAGAATGAGATAAGTTAGGCTCATAAAGACAATAGCATTGAAGTGTTTTTTCATTTGGCATTTGGTTAAGACATGAAAGGGGCAATTGGTAATATAACATAGACTAAAACCTCATCATGATAGTTCACATTTTAATCATTTCTGGCAGCTGTCAGAGGACAGGTTGTTCCTGGCTGATGTATTGGTGCAGAAAGAAAGAGAATAATTTATGTTTGTATGGGAAGGTTATTCATCAAGGTATAAAACATTGCAGCAATGCAACAGAGGAGATAATGACTGGGGGAAAGTGGTGACAATGCTGTGAGAAGGATCAGAGGATGGCTCTCCTGAGACATTTGCTTTCTGCTTTTCTGTATATCTACAAAAAATTCATTCATATGGCTAGGAAGTATTGTCATAGTTTGTCTATTGCTGCAATTCAAGGCAAGTTTTTTCTAGGACTTAATTGTGGGAAGTCCTGGAGCCTGTGAGAGGGTCAGGCTACATGGTCCCTTACAATCTATGAAGTTGCAAAGGAAGAAAAGACCATCCAAACCAGGAAACCCACAGCGGGAAGGGGAGAGAACTACCCAGGTTTGAAAATATTGCTGCAGATGTCACAACTCACAGAACATTTGGAGAGTTTTACGCTAATGTAATCCATCTCCTTAAAAATGACACATCTGTTTCCACTTTCTGTTTCTTATATTATCTTTGTAACATCACTGTAGACTCCATCTGGAACTGAAATTCTCTTTAATTTTTTTAAAGCAGCGTTCTTGATAAAATCTGGCATTGTAATGATTTGAAGGCAAGGATAAGCTTGGAAAATGGAACATTTTCTGTTTCCTGCCCATGTAACTATGGTCCTTCCCTCTCTGCAGGCACATATGGTAAAGATGTACAGAAATATGAATGCATTTACACTGCATGTATATTGTGAAGGGAAAACCAACACAATTACACTAAGAAGATAGATCCTTGCTTTTGTATTGATAACATTGTACTAATCCTAAAGACAATAAATCCTAAATTAAAATATGTATTTGAAGAAGTGTTTTAAATATTAAAAGGCATGATTTCTAATTTCTTAGTATTAATAGTTGTTGCACTGTTCCCTCTTCTTATTACTCATGTTTTAAAGTCTCCCTTGGCTTTGTAGTCAATCCAGGCTGCTGGGGTTTGTTTCGTCCTACTGCAGTTTAAAGGAATTTTGTCACTGACTTCAGTAAGGGCCAGCTCTACTTTTACTTTTGCTTTGCAGCCTCTTTTAATTTCCTTTACTGTACGCACTAGCCCAGAGGTAATATTCCCAATCCTGTTATTGAAAGATCCTTTTTAAATTTCAGCATTTAACTGTTTCAGTGGAAGCGTGAATAATATATTTGTGTGTGTCTGCGTTTTGATGATTAATTCTGAGGGGAAAACTATTAAACCGTATCCCCAAGCTGTTTATCTATGCATTTAACAGTGCAAAATATATTTGGAAATCTAAAAGAGTTCGTGGTTAATATGGAGTAACTTTGGGTGTATCTTATTGCATTAGGAAGAATGAATAAATGTAATTACTGGAAAACCTGTTTAGTCTCATATTTTATTTCTCCTAGAGGTCCCAGTACAAAGTCTCCTGGAGTCAATGAAGGCTTGGAGTGCAAGCATTCCTCCAGTGCCTTTGATTTAGCAATAACAGTGGCTTATTAATCTTCAGTTGCTAGACTAGAGTGGATATCTTTCCAGGAAAAAATGAACAGTAATATTTTGCTCAGGGAAAAGGAGGAAAAGAAAAGCAATTAGAAAAAAATATTATATTTTTAAGCAATAAATCAATTGAATCCCCTTTAAAAAGAGAGGGAGTAAATCAGGAGGGATTTCTGGTAACTTAGCAGTCTCTCTGTGTCTTTTTCCTGGATGACTAGTCAGACACTTCAAAATTTTTGCTGGGCAGGAAACGAAAGAATAAGTAATGCCAATCATGTGACAAAATTTGAACATGGAGTAAAAGAGAGCATCTTCAAGGAGGACTGAAGACCATTTCTTGTCCAGGTTCATAGCTCAGTTTAATTTAGATGTTTTTTCTATGGAGGAAAGGAAAGGAAGTATTTTGCAGGGTCACATGTGGTTATAATGGAGCTGTCTCTGGACATCTCTTTCTTCTTTTGTTTCCTTGCACTCCCGTTTCCTGCCTCAGGTTTGGGAAGGAAATGCACTGCAGCCCCAACACAATGACTTAGTCCTTCACAGCATGCAGGAAAGGTCTGAGAACTTGCTGATGGTGGTGGCCTGGCAATATGCTTTCTCTCCTTATGAGAGTTGGCACGACATAACTCATCCTTATGACTTCACTCCTGCTTTTTCCCAGCAGCTTATCTATGTGACAACAACACTCAAAAGGCATTTTGCCTGGTAAGAGTCAAGTCTTGAAGCTGTGTGCATTCTTCAACTTTTCCATCAAAGACATAGAGGGTTTTGAAGTGTTTTTCTTGTGCCCAAAATAAACAGTTATCCAATAATGATGCCATAAATACACTCTATCCATCCAGAACTGGTAGTTTTACTCTCTCACTCCCTCTGTCCTGGGTATGTACTTGTCTAATCTGAATATTTATGTATCAGTCTAACCTAGTGTGTGCTTTGATAGATGTAAGTAACCAAGGCCACCATGACCCACAGCTGAAGCACAAAGAGTAGATTTATTCTATCCCCTTGCTGGCTGAGGGATTCCAAAAACAAGAGGGGACACATGCACTGCTAGGCTCAATCCATGTTAGCAGGGACAAAAAGCCGGGAGCACGTTCCCACCCTCAGCATCTCCAAAGGCCTGGGGCATGCTCAGGACTTCACAGTGCTGTGATTTCTATAACCCCCAGCTCCTTGTCTCTCTTCCAAGCCTGTCTGTGAAGAATGCCTCTTAAGTCTTTGACAGCTTTCTGTTATCCTCTACAAAAACTCCGGTTCTCAAGACAGACAGAAAATAACCCAAAGCAAGCACAATACATGAAGTTTTCCACACTGGATATTCTTAGCAGCTGCCCACCTTCAAGGTCATATTGAGTGAAGACAACTCTACTTTCCCCCCTCGTCAAATCTTCTGCTTTCAATTCTTTCCCCTCAACACCTAGATAAATAAATAAATTGATAGATAACTAACAAAATGAAGGAGTTATTTTAGCAGCTTTTAAAACATCACAGACAGAAGTCCATGTTACAGTTCATGGGGCCATTTAACCCTTTAAACTTCTGTCTAAAATGACGACTAAGCACAGAAAATGAAGTTCCAAATACTTCACAAAGAAAAAAGAAACCAAGAAGTAAACCTTCAAAGAGTGGGAAGATTTCTCTTGGCTGTAGAGGAGACTAGATCAGCTCTCTGGCCACATCATGCAGTTTAGACTGTCAAGTGATCCTGATAAATATTCATAATAGTGTTGAAGATGACACAAGGCAAACTGGGCATAAATGCATCCATGTCTTGTGAAGTTTTTAAAAATCTTGGTTGGAAAAAAATTAAATACCCAACAGTTTAATTTTTGTTAGCAATTCAAACCAGGCTTAGACTGAAAAGCTCTGAAAGTTGTCAACACTGAATAAAAAACCTGAATTTGAAGTAGCAAAGCAGTTGCAGAGAGGGACCCATCACAAAACCTGCCCTGATAGCTAACACAGTTTTCAGTAGAGGCATCTGCTTCTGTTCTTTAGTAGAGAAGAGGCATTGTCATTCCAAATCACAAGGAGTTAGCTCAAGGATTGCCATTTTCACTCCCTTCTGGCCGGATGTGAGACATTAGGTTAGACATTAGGTCAGAGCTGGAGCCAATAGGATCTGGTTGAGTTCTCTGAACTCTATTTGCTACAAAACAATCACTACCATATTATTGAAAGAAGTTTTATGTCAGTATAACTTAGATTTACAGTTTATGTTAACCTTTAGAACCTTTTCAGGAGGGACATGGAAAATGAAAGTGAAGATAAATTTGAATGAACTGAGTACACCTTACATTGCTACTTTTTATCAAGCAGTGAAAAGAGTGGGGCGCTCACTGCGAGTGGGAATCTGTTGTCTTTAATCAGGGCTCAGGAGTATAAATTTTCTGTAAAGCTCCTTGAAATTTCCTCTGTTTAAATGCGACAAATCTTTAAGGAATTGATCAAATTTTCTAGAGACCATTACTGATCTGTAATGAAGCTGTCTGAAAATTTTAATTGATTTTAGGGTTTGAGCAAAACTGACCCATGGAAGGAGAGTGCATCATTAATTTTTGTACTGTCTCGTGTTGAATTCACTTGTGCGCTATATTAAACCAATAATTTATAAACTAAATATATAAAACTGTTTGCCTTTATTTTTTTTCACCGTAGAAATGGAACTGACAACTTCATGTAAGATTTTCCCATTTGCAGAAAGGACAAAGAAATCATCCATAAATTTTAAGTTTACTTTTGATTTATTTAGCACTTCTTTATGTTAAAAAACTTAGTTTCAAAATGAAAATAATTTCTCATCAAAATGCCAAAAATACTTTCCTATTGGAAATGTTTGGTCGGGCCAAACACAAATTTGCAAAAGCCTTGGTTTTCCCAGAAGCTTTCATACAGCTTCTGCAGCTTGTCAAAAAAACTAATCCAGTGTTAGTCTTAATTTGCTCTGATATGAGTGTGAGAGGAGAGTTAGGCCACATGTTTCCATTTGCTCATTCTAAGCCCTTTTATGAAGTGTCCAATTTCAGTACAATCATATCAGATTTGAGATCTCCACAGATATTCTGTGAGATCAGCAAGCTAGAAACATTTTGAAAGGTGCTGATGCGTGTGAGTGTGTGTGCACGCGCGCCTTTGGAGGTTTCCTTTGAGGCTGTGAGTTGTGACTTTATCCAATTTTACATAAGTCACTTAGTTTTAATGGAAGCTTTGATCACTGGTAGAAGAATATAGGTTTCATTACTCGAATTTAGAATGTAGAGGATGACTTAACAGTGAAGTGTGTGCTCAATGCTCACACCCCTGCTTCAGCCCCAGTATGCAGGGTGCTGTTTCCCTGTGCTTGTCCCCTCAACCCAAGAACATCCCGTTCTGCTCTAAAGATTAAAGTCAATAAGACATTAAGACATGTCTTTCAGTAGATATTGAACCCTGAAGTTCACTGTGTTTGTTTCTTAATCATACTTTGGACATTTTCAGAAGTCATCAGTTATGGAAATGATCAAAAGCAAGAGCAGTGACATTACAGAGAAAGATTTCTGGTTTAAAATGAATGAGAGTGGTCATTCATGGATTGCCTTAGTAACATTCAGCTCTGAAGGGCCAGGGAACCATGATAAAATTTCACAGACAATGCAAAATGGATTTTTGCTAAAGTAATAATTACAATAATAACAAATAAGTCCTCTTAAAATTAAGAATTTTATTATAATTAATCTCATGCTACTTAAAGCATATTAGACACTAGCAACAGAGTCAAATAGCAAGATATTGGCACAACAATATAGAAAGAAAATACTAAAAGAAAGATCTGGTCTTGTTCCCTGCTCTGCTGTTGGACCAGTGGATAATCTCAGCTCCAGTAAAATCAATGTGGTTTCATATAAATTCATATTAATTCAGTTGATCCTTGTTTTATTTCTTTCCCTATTTTTTTACCCCCAGTGTGTGATGCATGAAGAATTAAATCTGTCTTTTTATGCGTTCAGTGAAGAAATTATGACAGTAGCAAATCCCCTGATGTTTGCTAGTCTGAGTGGAAGAAAAATTACTCAAAAATTAAATTAAAAATACCTGTAACTGTTGGAGTTTGCTCAACAGGGAAATGCAGGTTTAGATGGATTGCTTATCATTGACTGGGTCCACATATTCCTAAGTATATAAACGTTCCTGTCTTTTCACAGAAGTCTTTGAGTATGACTGTATGAGTTGATGCTGGAGTTTCAGCCATAATTCTTGATTTCTTCTTCCTGTATATGTACAAGAATGAAAACTAACATTGGGTTTTGCAGCATTTCTGAGTTTTTGACCATGTTTTGTACAGCATGTAGTCAAACAGCCAGGTCAGAGTATAAGAAGATCAGCCTCTCCCTTTTTGTTTCATGAATGGCATATGTCAGCAGAATGGGCACAATATGCGTGTTGCCAAGTTGTTTTTTCATGTTTCTTCTAAAAAGCACTGCTTCTCTTGTAGTCTTCTGAAGATAAATCACTTGCATTTCCAAAGGTTTGTGCTTATTACTGTGTAACAGTACTTAGAAGACACTATTGCATATAATAATTTTCTTCCCAGTAGTCTTTCTGAACTCTTCAAAGCATTTCCTTGGGAGCCTGCTGCTAACCCAGAGGAAGCCAGGCAGCCAACCAAGAGCTGATTCAGTATCCTTCAGCTAGCTTGTGCAACCAAGAGTTGTGCTTGTCCTACTGCATTGCTCTGAAAAAGAAAAGGGGCAGAAAGAGTGCTCATCAACTCTGAACATGATATTCTTGTCTGGCTAAATTTTTTTTAGCCTTCATTCTTAAGAAACTTCAAAAAGCTTGTAAAGGTGACAGATAGGAGACACTTTCAAGGGAGATTTATCATGTGGTTAAACAGCCTCTCACACAGGTGGTTTTGGTTGTAATGTAGAGCTTGTGTTATGCTGTAACTGCTTGGGTATTCTCAGCAGTAGATCTGCTGTGATCTCAGAACTCCTGACCAGAAGTCATCCCTCTGATGTGACCCCAGGGGGAGTGATAGGATCTGTCCTTCCAAGGATCATTGCTGGTAACTCCTTTCCATCTCCTTTCTGATTGTTATCAGAGTGTTGATCTCACAAGTCATTCACTAGTGAAGCAGAGGAAAACCAGCTGCTGTAAGACTGCTTCTGAAACAAGTCTCCTGTTATGCCCTCTTTTTGCAGTTTGTTCACTCCAGGACAACATTACGCTGTTGACCAAACTGGAGAGCTTTCAATGAGAAGAGATCCAGCTGGCTCCTCATGTGCTTACACCCCTTCTAACCAACTGGGCCAGACTAGAACTAATCTGCTGTAAAATCCTCTCTACTGAGCAAAGTGGAGAAGCTGGCTCCTCAGGAGCAACTTTGCCTCTCTTTGCTCCTGTTACATTCCACCACTTGCCAAGGCAGACACAGACAGGATCTCAGTTTCTTGCTGTGAATGTAGATATACATTGGTGTTTGCTGTAAACTGATGACTGAGCAGCTTTGCTTGATAGGGTTTTCTATGCACAACTTTCCTCCAGAGCTTGACCTTGCCACATCCACCATCTAACCATGGATGTTTCTCTCCTTGGCTGCTTCTCGTGACTCAAAGCGAAGGCTACGGCTTCCTTCCTGCAAGACAGCAGACTGACCAGCTGCCACACCTCTCTGCTGATGGATTTTCAGGCCTGACCTTGCATTCCCTCCAGTTGCTGCTATGTATACAATTTTTACTAGGCAAGAATAAAGGGATTTAAGGGAAGAAGGAATAAAAGTGAATTTTCAAAGGAAATCCTGCTATTGGTTTCCACTATTTCCTTCTATTGTTGAATGTCGCAGATGCTGAAGTAAATGTGTACTGAGATGGGAATCCCACATTAACTATTGTCATCCAGGTTTGGTTATGACCAGCAGTTAAACCATTTTTCATTCTCGTTTGAACAGCTGGAGTCTACAGTGGTATTTCAGATATTTTTCTGAGTAAGCATGTATAATGTTTCCCACAGGTCACTGTCCTCTGAAATGGGCCAAAAGGACTGAAATAAAAATGTTGAACCTTCCATAAACTCTCTGGCAGCTTCTATGGAATTGCATAGAGCAGGATGCTTGCCAAAACAAACAGCTTATAAGTGCCGTATTTTTTCTTTTTTTTTTTTTTTTCTTTTTTTCTTTATCTTCCTTATATTTTTAGCTTAATTTATATGGGACACGATTGAATCCCTCAGTGATACTGTTGATTTTCTCCTGATGAGATGGCTAGGAAATTTCTGAGAATCCCTTCCAATCCTAAAAAGGTCAAATCACTATCCCTTGAAGGCATAAATTCAGTGTACGGGGCAATCTCTGTTTTTACATGCAGTGCTTAAAAGAGGATTTAGAAACCTCACTGTGCATCACTTCTAACGGGGCTCTGACTGTAAGGGGAGTGCATGAGTCTCCTCCACTGACCAGACATGACATTATCCTTGCAGATTTGATTGTGTTTTCTCTCATTCAACATGAATACCCTTTACTGGGGAACGTGGGTTACAAATATTCACTCTGGTCTGCAGTTCTGCTCACAAAAGACACAAAAATAATCCCGATGAGAAATCACCCGAAGGAAGAATCCAAGCAATAGGGTTAGCTATTAATGCTTGTTAAAACTTATTAGCTATTAATGCTTGCTAATATGGAAGATGCAAAGAGTGGAAGAATAAAAAGACAAGCAGCAATCCAACTTGCAAAGTGATACAACAGGCAGGGTATTTAATAACTATTTACTTGAAAGAGGGTAAGAGTTTAAAAGCTGTCTGAACATGGCCTGTAGATGTTTCCTTCAGGGAACAGTCTCCTAGCTGTGTTAAATCTGCTGATTCTCTGCTTCCCACCCCTCCCTCGCCTACAGTAGCCAGCAGCACAGGAACTGAAGGGGGCCCAGCTGTGCCAGGACATGCTGTGAGCACAGGCTCCATCAGTGCCAATCCCTGTGCCTGAAATTACTCAAGACACTGGCATTGCTGGAAAGGTTGGTTTTAGAAGTTTCCAGTCGCCCCCTCTGCCCTGGTGCCTCGTATCCTCCCTGCTGGTGTTTACCATAGCCTCAGGTTGCACTTCTGTGACAAATTAAACAAAGCTGACTCTGCACAGCCATCGTCCCTTCCTCATACTTTGCTCTGAGTCTGTCCCCTCCTCTCTTGTACTGCTCCTGGCATGAGAGTGCCAGGCTACAGAAATTGCTAGTAGCTTTCTGTTAAGCCCTTTGAACCAGCTCTGAGCCACTGGAAACCATCAGTGCCAGCAGCAGCCGGGTGGAGATCGCAAGGGAAAGACAGGGATGTTGGTGGCAAAGTTGGTTTAAGCTGTTGAGAAACCTCAGCCTCATTGCACAAGAATAGCAGCATATGGGGCTACTCAGTGAGCTGAATTACTGAAATGAACAAAACAAAACAACCCCCCCCCAAAAAAAACCCAAAGCAAAATCCCCCTTCTTGTAAAGGGCTGTATTGGTGTGGCTGAAGGGGTAGTGAATACTGCAGAGGTCCTTTGGGGTCACTGAGGCTCTCATTTCACCCATAAATTTCATCCCGTAAGTTGCCCCCAGAACTAAGATCATAAAAAAAGAATGTTAAAAGGCCTTTTGAAAACTGAAGGTGGTAGATTCTGATTTGGATTGGAGGCGCTTGATTAGAATACTCGATTTAAACAGCCTGTTCAAAGTTATTGAATGTATATATTGATATTCTGCACCCTGGTTGAGTCAACAAAAACCTGTTGTGTCTTTCAGAAAAGATAATTAACTCTCCTAAATGTGTTTGCCAGAAATACTGGGATATAAATCATCCCAACAGAGTGGTTTGAACAAATTAAAACCAGTCTGTTAGAGTGACAACATGCTTACTTAACTCAAGATACAGTAATAAGCTCTTTGATGTTTTTCTAACTGAACCAGATTCCCAGAATTATTTTCTACATTTCATTTTAATGTCTTTAACTATTTTTCTATTTACCATTGAAACAAAATCACGTTTTGCATTTTTAGATGTAACACCACCTGTTTTGAAACATTTTGGGATAACATATTTAAAATTTTGACAGAATTTTAGGTGGTGGATAATTTTGCTTGTTTGTTTATGTGAAGGATGGTAGACCTTTCTTCCTTATCAAGTATACAGATAATCTGAGTGGCTGAACAAATGTTTTCTTCAACTTTGTTTTTGGACACCTCTATGTAAGGATAACATATTGTGTTAAGAAGCTGTGTTTATAGTTAAATGTATCTTTTAACACTGTACACTTCCACTTCCCAGGACAGGCAATATAGCAGGATTGTCCTTAGTAATGTGCTGCATCTTGTGCTTTTGCTGTTTATTAAAGAAGGACATTATGACCTACCACCTGACTTGCTGGGTGCCTAATTATGGCTTTTACCCTGCTTGTTCAAGGGTCTGTGCATCTCTCCCAGTCTCATTTGTTCTGTTCCATTACTACCTGTATCATGAGACGTTTTATTTTCCACAGGAAAAGTGAATTTCCAGAAGATGGAAATTCTGCATGGTACCTGTTGTTAAACTATGCTCCTTTGGTTTGACTGTATGCCATTTTTTCTTTAGTACAGCCATGCCTTCGTGTTCCTGAATCTTGATATTAAAGCAGAGTTGCTTGTCTTTTATAGAACAGAGTGGTTAAAATAGCTCCACTCCCATTGGAGATGACAGCAGCACTGTATAATAGGTGTGGACATCAAAATTCAGATAATTTCATGCCTCAAACCCCTTTTCTTTAGGAAAAATAATGGACGGTCAAGATGTTAGTAGCATCTTTAAAAGAAATAGCACCATCTGAAATGAACGGAAGAGTGGTGTGCCTGGTTCTCACGCTCCGTGAGGAAACCTTCAGAGCTCTAAAAAAATGGGATTCATCATAGGCCACAGCTATGTCCAAATCACTTCCCTCATCTGCTCAGATGATTTCAAAGAAATGAATGAAATGCAGAAACCAGCCTTGTGGCACAGCGAGCTGGAACGGATGCCTTCTACTGAGATTTATGTTTATATCTGGGTAAAATGTCTTTCTGTTCTCTGTCCTAAAAGAAACAACAGCTACACTTACAGACAGGCTGTGGGTGCTGGCTCCAGAGTACTGCTTTCTTGGGTGGGGGAAAAAACAAAGAAGAAACACTTAGTGGAGGTGAGGGAGAATGTGAGCATTTTAGTCCTTTGTATTATATACTTCTGTTTAATGTCAAACAATCTTCATTCTTGTTCTATTCATAGACTACTTTGCAGAAAACAAACTGTCATAGCATCTGAGAAATCCATAGGCAAAATAGACTTTAAAGGCTCTTTTGAGCCAAACCACAAAACATACAATTTATTACATTAATTTGAATTAATGTACTTTGACAACAAGATTCAGAGTTGCAACACTCTAAGTGGAATAAATAATAGAGGCTTGTTTTCACTGTTTCTGAACTTCTGCTGGTCCCAGTAAATTCAGCAAGAAAACGGAGCACAAGAGAAGAAAAGGTTTTCCCCAAATCCAACCCCAGTTCACGCTTTGGAGCAAAAATCTCTCCAAGATAACTCAGAGTCTGTGCTTCAACTACATATACAATAAAAATCACACTGGATAAGTTCAGCTACCAAAGGCTCAGGACAAGAGTTTAAGGTACTGTTGGCTAGATCCTAAACCAGGGAATTTATCTGGCAGGTGTCAGAGGTTGGTATCTGTGCTCTCCCATATTCCATTGAGGTAGCTTGTCAGATGACAAAGAAGGTGTTTTTCTGTAGAATTATACTATGGAAAGACAGTGCCTGTCCAGAAGCAATGGAGAGTCACTTTATCTTCTTTACTTTATCTTCTCTTTTTACTGTAATATTGAACAGGTTCTTCATTATTTCTTTAATGTGTATTTTCTGGGACATCCCTAGAGCTAATGTAGAGGTGTCAGTTACTAAAGCTGTCCTCAAAAGCATATATGTCTTGGGAATTGTCCTTCACTTATTTGACATAAAATTGTCATTTCTAATCTTCATTTTTGATCTTTTTATTATTATAGTTATGAATTATTAAGATTATGAACAATATATTTTTCATAAGTTGCTGCCATCTTAAAACATAGAGGAGCATTAAAAAATTTACTGATGGAAAGTTACCTTAAGGCACAGTAAAACACACTTCATTTCCTTTTATTTCATTGCTTTTCTATATTTTGTTTTTAAATTGTACTTGCTGGCAGTTTTTTGAGATTTATTCTCGGAATTTTTTGATTTGAAGCAACCAAGACAAGATGGTAGCACTCAGCCTTACAGTGCAGAGCCAAAACTGTGCCAGGCACAGCTGCATGAGCCTTTCTGAATTTAATTTTTAAAGGGCTTTAGAATGGGCAGAGAATGTAGTCTCTGAAGTTCAGCTAGACAGGCAGTTGCCTGAATCAAGATTCTTTATGCTGTTTGTTGTGAAATCTGAGGTTAAGATGCTGTTCTCTAATTTGCCAGAAGTGTCAGTAAGGATCTTTTTTCCTTAAGTAAAGTGTCTTTGATTTGACTGATCTGAAATCTGAGAAAAAAATAATAAAGCTGTTCCAAATAGAAAGAAACTTGCAGAAGGAGCCTTTGAGTCTGTGCTGTGTATCACTGCACACAGGCATGCAGCTGTGTGCGAACATATGCCTGCCTGTGCTATGAAATAAGGAAGAATTTGGAAACAATCCTCAGGTGTAGCACCTTTTATGGTGCTTAAATATTAATGTAAAGTGAGGCTGACTGTGTTTTCCACCTGCAGTTATAACACAGCCAGGTTACAAGGGTAAAAAAACACAATAGCAGTCTCTTTTCCATGGTGCTATGACCCACGGGCCTCTGTTGGCTTCTGCAGCTTTCAACAACAGTGACTAAACCTCACTGAGAATTCTGATTATTAGCTTGAGTAAAGGGGTCAGAATCTCACCCCTAAAGACTAAAAGATAAAACTTGTAGACTGGACTGCTCAGTTTTTTATGGAACTTGAACTGTAGTGACATTTTTCTAAAAAAATCTTTGCCAGAGTACGCATATACGAAAATGTATGCATACATATTTCACATCCTGAATATTGTTCTCCAAAAAATGGCATACTTTTGCTTCAACAGCAGAGGAAAGTAATTGATGAAGTTTAGATGTTTAGAAGATTAGTTGCCAAAGCCTGTTTTTAGTTAAACTGCTAATAAAGAAAATAGTTCTAGATTTTCCATGCAAGAATTTTGATGTGGGTGCCCAGAAGATACAGTCATGTCTTTTTTTTTTTAACTTTTTTTTCCAAATAAACAATCTTCTTCCCTTGAAACTGAAAAACCTGACAGCTGCTACTCAAAGATACTATAAAACAACGTTTCACATTCAGTAAAATATTCTTAGCACCAAAATAGCTCTTGTTAACATTAGTACTGACTGTGTGAAAGATCAGGACAGCAGGGAAATTCGACCTATTAAAAAAAAATCAGTTACTCAAAACCAGGTATGTGAATCTCATGAATGCTCATCTCAAATTTGGGAAAAAACATATGCATTAAGACACGGTGTTGAGAAGCCTTATTTTTAATTGAAAATTATAATTAATTTGATGTCTGAGTCCTGAATATAATGTCTATATTTTCAAAATATGGGTTTTTTTGCATTTTATTGGGCAATTTTCTTCTTTTTTACAGATAATACTGTATCCCTTATTTCAGGGAGTGGTGTTTAGCCATATAAATAGCTGGGATTAACTGCATGCCTAAATACTGAAGTGGAACTACTTGCATAAGGAGCTACCACTCAGTGGGAATAAAACAGAATTGGGTGTAGAATTATTTGTTTATTACTCATCAGACAGAATTACTTGACCACCCAAATGGAGTCCCTGAGGCTGTATCTGAAAGCCAGCAGTTAAAACAACCCAACCAGATTACATTCTTATAAGTGGTCTGTACAGTGGATTTTTCATTTAGTTTTGTTCTGGAGAGCTTTTTTACAGTTTATTAATGACAGGGTTAAGAAAAGAACATTTGAACTTAATTAGTGATGTAAGATAATACATATAATTACAGTATGAAGAGAAGCTAAAATATCTTGGTACATACAGTGGCTGTATTTATTCCCACAGTAATTAGCCCACATATAAAAGGACTTTTCAGACCAAATTCTTGAAGTTAGTGACAAATTTGGATAGCTTTCTAAATCTATGAGAACCTCACTGGCGCCATCCAACTTCCTCTGAAGTCAATGGAAATTTTGCCTGCAACTTCACTGGAAGTAAACAACGAGATAGTTTGGAAAACAAGATGAAAACGTTGCCATTAGTGAGTCATGAAATCTGGAATCAAACTCTTAGAGAGTCTTCACGTCCTTCAATTTCTGTGTAAGTGTACAAAGCAAAACTTCTAAATTCTTCCTTTTCTAGGAGTGCTAAGATAGAGAGCAGTGTGTAGTGCATTCACATATGTGAACCATTAAGCAAAGGCCCATGCTATTGTACCCCAGACTCTGATTCTGCATTCCAGCCTTTCTGAGCCTGATGTGCCTCAGGTATGGCCAGAGATGTGGGTATTCAAAGCCTAGAATTGTGCAGAGAGCTGGTAAAACTATTGTTGCCTGGATCGATTTCTCTTGTATTAAAAGATCTAGAAACAAAAGTCATAGGTTTTATACTCTAAATGTTTTCCTAGGTAGCTTTTCAGCAACCTGAACAAAGAAAAGCTATGGTCCATAAAATTTTGGGAGTATTCCTTGGAATAAGCATACACATAAAACATGGGATTAATGCAATTAACAACATAATTTTTCAGAGTGAAAGGACTTTTCTTTGTAAGGTATAAAGGGAAAACATTTTCCCACACAAGATCCCTTGTTACTCACAGAGTGAAAAATGCTCACGTCAGGATAGAAGACAGGCGAAAACATGACTGGCATGGAGTTAAACCCCCTGTGAAAGTACTTTGGGAAAGGCCACTTCAATAAGTGCACAATTGTGCAAGTAAGGATTTCATCCACTAGTCTGCCATGGTTTCTCTGAATACAACAGTGGTTCAGTTTGAATGTATTGTGCATATATCTGAGTTCTGCACACTGGATGTCAAGGCTCTCTCTTCAGACAAAGCTTTATTGTTTATTAAAATGTTTCATAAGCAACAAACCTCTCCTCCCCACCAAAGCCAGATCCCATTCAGAGCACGATTTGGAATGCATGTCCTTTTTAATTTAAAGTACAGAATAGCCTCTCTGTGGTCTGTGCTAAAAATCCATCTGAATGCAATATCTTTCCCCTAAGCTTAAATGGGCCATGATGTTTTGTGTCAAAATAAAAGCACACACTGACCCTGATGCTCTGCTCTGACCAAACCATTTTCTGTGTAAAAGTGGAGGAGGATTTAGAAAGAAAGAATATTCTTGTCTACTTCTTAGTCTACCATTTTTTTGCCCATAGTATAGGTAAGTATTCAGGGCTCTGCTAAATTTTGCTTCACTGTGTTTTCTCAAGAAGACATTGAAGCAGAGGAATCTCCCCACACACTGGATCTGCCATAAGCATCATCACTGCAGGCCTTCTGTACTGGGTCTGTCAAGTGGATAAAACAGAGATATTGTGCTGCTTCTTCTTTGTCCAGGATTTTGTTTCTCTGCAGCACCAGAAATGCTACAGAAGCTGTAGTATAGAAGATTTAACCCTCACATTTTCTCAGTTTTAATCTTTTAAGTAGAAATGTGAAGCATTCAGTGGAGATGTGATTTCATCGTAAATCTCCTGTAATTACTTAACAGTGACTCTTAAGACTATTTTCACTGTTCTGGTAACCTAAAATCTGGTTTTATGTTTTTTCTTACAGTAGTTAGATATATTAGCTCCTAGGTAGATTTAAATTCTTGTTTCCACTGGTAAATGGAATTTGTTTATGGATAAAATTATTTTACAGGGAATCAACAGCTGCAGAGTGGCTAAGAAGTCTTTTATTTATTGTTGATACACAATATCACACATTTGTATTGAATCCCAGCCTACTGACTCCCTTACTACTTAGTAAGAGAACTGCAATTAACACTGCAGCCCATGGGTTAAACAGGTCCCTTACTGCTGGAGAAGTGGGATGTATAACCTCTTGGGCAAATGGCATTATAATTTTAAATGTTACAAACACTTTCACGGTATTTAAAATAACTTACTTTACCTAAGAAAATTATGTGGATTCTTGATTTCACTGTTTTCCAGTCTTTTGATCCAAACCAATTCTGTATGTGGTTGGGGCTTTATCATATTATCCTGTCATTTCCTTGAGATTAGGACCTTTACCCAAGACAAAATAACTTCCATTTTTTTTTTATTTGGCAGGGGGCACAAGGGCAGCAGAAGGTGAGGTAGGAAAAGTAGAAATAGAATCCCTCAGTGGCCCATACCATTTGTTTCAGGTCAAAGACTTCAACAAAAAGATATAGGAGAACAGGATGAGGAACTAAAAATTTAACAGTGAAGCGCATCTTGGATAAATGTACAAAACAAAGGACTCTACTCTTTCTTCCTCGGAAGTATATTTTAAACATAAATATAAACTAACATTTTTCTTCTGAAAAACCTCAAACCCCAATGCAAGCACATTCCAAAATAACTCCTGGAGTGAACAGCCCAACATAAACAACAGTGGCCCATGAAAAGCATTTTTGGACCATTGATGAACTTTCCATTTTTCTTCAAACTGACAGCTCAGGAGAGCTTCCAAGTGTGTGGGTATGTGCAGCTTATCAGCTAGAGAAGGAATGCTTTCATGTATCCTATCAAAATGAGAATGCATCAGCCTCAGCTCCCCAAAGTCACTGATGGGCTGTATGGAAAACGTCCATCCCTGAAAGCTTGCACATCTCAGCACAGATTGCTGCCTCTCTGGCAGTGCTGTGTGACCTTCCAGTTCAGCAAATGTGTGAGGCACTGCTCACTAGTGTGGGAAAGCAACGTGCTGTGCTCCCTCCTGAACTGCCACATGGCAAAAGGGAAGGTTACTTACAGGTTTTCTTTTCTTTTTTTAATTTCCCATATCTCAGCTGTAGGATCACTGTCTGATGGTTTTTTTATCCCAAGAATTATATGGGTTTTGATTGAAATGAATAGTTTTCACCAGAACCTTTTCGTTGTGCCTTGCAGGAGGCTGTTCATATCACCTGTGTTATTTTGATGGCTTAATCACCTGAGAGTTAAACACTTGCTGCTTTGCTAAACTGGGATTTGTCTGGCTGTCTTTTTTTTTCATCCTTCTATTATCTAATAATATCACAGGATAGACATGAATGTGTATGTGTACAAGTAAGTACCTGGGCAACCTGGGTGTGGGAATGACGCATTCTCCCGTCTCAGTGGGAGAATGGTGTTTTACTTTTAGTAGTTGTTTTCTTGGAAGTGAATAAACTTCTTAGTAAAATATGTGCCATTTCTACCCAGCAAACCATGGATGGACAACACTCTTCAGGCTCTCAGCATGGAGGGTGCTGAGGAAGCATATCTGAGGGGGAGTTGACTTTGTTTGGGGCTTTTGAGGCCAACTTTTGAGGCCAACTGTAGTGTTTCTGCCTTTGTTTGGGGATCCAGCCGATACTGCCACAGTTCCTTCTTCCACCACATGCCTGCTTTCCTCCTGACCTTTGCCTGGCCAGAGGAAGGAGAGGAAGGGAGTGGCAAAAGATCTGCATACTCAGAAAACATTTAATAAATCACCACAGCTTTGTTTTCTGCATTGTGTCCACGGAAACACGCACAAAATGAGAATCCGCTCAGTACAAACACCACAGGAATCTCCTTCTCCTGTACAGTGTATTTAAATTAGTATCTTTACTTAAAGGAAAATTAAGGCTCCATAAACAGACTGTTTCACAATCACTTAACATGTCCCCCTGAAAAATCCTACACAATATACTTTTTTTCCTTTTTAGTAAAGCACAGGATATTTGATGAACAAAGGAAGCTTTTGTGCAGATGTGAATTAAAACTCTTTTTGTAAATATTTTCAATCAAATTCCTTGTATTTAGGAAGGCTTAAGAAAATACAATAAGAAATTAATATTTACTGTGGAATTTATTAAATGAAATGCATTCAGGAAAGTTTCAGTCTAAAAGGTATCGGGGATTATAAAGGTGAGATTCCAATCTGAGCATAACTTTAACTGATGGACTGAAAGAGCCACGTGCACGCCCAAAACACACAGCATAGAAAGCCTCACGCTCCCTCTTCTCTTTCCACTTACCAGCCCTTTCCTGATGACTGACACAGTTGCAACATCCCCTCTTTGCCCTGCCAGGTACCAGCCACCCCCCTTCCTGTCAGGGACCGTGCCCGTTCAAGCAGAGCTCCATGTGCTCCACTGTAATTAATGATGACAGCTTTTCAAAGAGAAGGAGGGCCTGGAGGATGGGCTGGTCTACAGCCTTTGACTCTTAAGCCTTTTGGCTTATTTATGCAGGACATTTTTTCCCCACCTACTTCTCAGTCACAGGGGTGAGTCACGCTCATACTCATGTCCATAACATTGCTTAGGTAAGCTGCCTCATTAAGTTCAGTATGGTGACACTCATATAGGCATTTTCAGACTGTAGACACAGGATTGTAAGCCTTGACTATGATGTGAATATAGTTTTCAACCTAATTGTGTCTAGAGTGAGGCTCCTGTGTTATTTGGGGCTTCTAGGTGTAACTACAAATACCATCAGACAGTAAAGAACATGGATATATCCTGGTCTGGCAAAATAAAAAAAGAAAGAGAACAACTCACTGCTCTACCAGCTCAGAGTTAATCTCATATTTCTGGGAAGTAAAGATGGCTAAATACGAACCCGCCAAGGCCGTACGTTCCTAACACATGTGTTGCTTCTCCATCTATCTGCCAAAACTTGTCTGTGTTTGACTCTAATAGGTGCTGAAATAGTTTCTTCAAAGACAGAAGCATCTCATATGAGGTCTTGAGGACAGCACTTTTGACAGATCTCAAGATAACAGAGAATCAAATCAGGACAGCTGGACTCCTCTTCCTTCAGAGTCACTGGGGTAGCAAATTCTGATTCTGGTAACAGAGGAGTAAGTTGAAAATTTTCCATCTCTCTCTAAACCAGAGAATTCACCCTGGTGACACTATGTTAGGTACACATAACATTTAACTTATCTCAGCAACGGTGCTTTTGTGTTCTGGTTTGAAACTTGAGGTTGCCAAGGTTTTGTGTGTTGTACAGAGCTGTGGGAAGGGAGTTAAAGAACATTGCAAATATTTACTATAGGCTTTACCAGCAATTAAACTTTATATTAGTCCCTCCTTCCTGAGTAGTGTCAGATTATAAAGGGCCTGAAGTTACATTCTAGCACTGCAAAAGGCACAGAGCACCCATCTTTCAACTATATCTATTTTATGCATATAGAGGCTAGGACTTAGATAGAGGTGGTGAAACCAGATAGAGGGAATACTTTTTTGATCAGGAATATTATCCTGTGTTGCAATGCCTGCCTTACAGTGAACCTTTCTGCTTCAAGGGTTAAATTCCTGTTGCAGAAATGAAAGCAGAAAGAAAGCTCCCCTTTATACAATGGCCTTTCTAAAAGTCTGGTGTCCCAAACTACAAACAGTGCAGCATTCCTTCAAGGACTGGAATCAAGACCATGCATCAGAAGCAAAAGAATTATACTATATTAGCATTAATTATACTATATTAGCATTAAGATAATCATGTTCAAGACTTTTTTTTCTTTATGTTTTTGTATGTTAGATTTAATAAATTGAATTGTTTTTAATCAGAAGTTATCTGGACTCTAGAGGTGTAAAGGGGAAAGTGAATAGTTTCTTGAGTGAGATTAAATTTATATTCATCATCTCTGAGAACACAAAGCAGATCTCTATTATATTTGCTGATTAGGATGAGGAAGGGAACAAAACATGGCAGAAATGAGATTATTTCTAAGCTATTTGTACAAGGAATGGAAAGGTAAGGGCAAAGGAGTTCTTTGCTGGCCCATCACACCACAAAGCCAGGCCCAGAGCCCTCCTGGCTCCTCTGCTCCGATGTCAGAAGCAAACAGATTTGAACAGGCTATGGCCACAGCAGGCAATATCAGAGGGTGCTTGTACAGCAAAACCTCCTACCTTCCCTCCCCACTGCTCTGGCACAACACAATCCCAATGCCTCTATGTCTCCTTATAAGCAAACTTAGGCATCATCCTCCCTATCCACTTCCCAACAAACCCACAGCTTTTCTTCAAAAAATGTTGTTGCAGAAGATGCAGTTTCACTATTTACAATATTCAGAACATTTAAACTAAGATTAGTGGCAAATGTTTTGCCCTAGCCAAAATAAATCAGTGTATTTTTCATGTCATCTGTCAGCTTAATTCTACCCTTTCCACCACAAAAATACATTTGTTAAAGAACAGCTTGTCTATTTACTTTCTTTAGAATTACTCTCAGCTATCAGTGGCAGCACTTTTTGCCTAATGAAATTAAAGCTGATGCCTAAGGCATTAATATACAGATGGCTTGACTGTTCAGAGTGAAATGCCACATCAGCTGCTGAGAGATCTTACTATAGATATTTTTGAGCAAGTTATCTGTGAAAAGAAGCCATATGACAGAGGAATATTATTTTTAATTTTTACTATGGTTTCCTTAGAATCAGACTTGATAGAATCTTTCTTTCTGATATGTACAAAAATCTCCTGTGATATCTGCAATGGGATGAAAAAAATCTTCTCTCAGACACCTCTCAGGACTAGCACCTTCTGTTTACAGGTCCAGCAAACACCTCTACTTATTCTGCTTTGCTTGCTTGTGTAGGGATCTCAAAGAAGGAACTTTGTGTTGGTAATTAGGGCGTGCTCTGTCTAACAAGAGGAGAAGGTTGCACAGTAGCATTAATACAACCTGCTCGTAGTGGTTGCACACAGTCCTTCCCCCACTGCAGCTCCAGGGCTGATGTTTTCTGTGCTGTGCACTGCGTAGCTCTTGCTCTTCTGCTTTTCAACACACATATCTTCTTGAGCTCACTACTGGCATTCTTTATGTGGTGCTGCATTCCTAATTATAGAAGCTAAAATTTTAATATTTTCAATGGCATGCCATATACTCACAGTTTGCAGGATTTTAAAACCAGTGACTTGAAACATGGAAGTTCCTGACAGAACAGTGTGTTTCCAAAGAGTGGTCTTTCTGTAAAAGAGGTTCTTTCCACTTAGCCTGGTCCCATCCTCCCCCTGTTGTTCCAAAATCTGTTTCTCGTCATGAGATCTGTCCTCATCTATGCTTACATTCTCTATTATATCTAATTATAATAATGTAACCATATAATATAATGACTAGCCATAGTTCTACATCAAACAGAAAGCTTTTTTTAAAAGAATACAAATTTTCAGTGCAATGGAGGAATGAAAACACAAAACTCACTTGAAAGAAAGTAACATTTTTGCTTTGTTAGCTACACATATCTACTAGTACATTTAATGACTTATTTTTTTATAGTCTGGCATTAGACTGAGCTGTTTAGCAAGCAAGTTTTTGTATCCAAAGTTCAACCAAAGTTATACCAAAGTTAGTTAAAAGAACATTGGACACTCTAGTATTGAATAGAAAAGTCGAAAGTACTTAATCATAGACACATTTTGGCTGAGAAAAAAAATATTTGAATAAATATCTATTTGTTGCATACCTTCTCCTTGTTCTGCATAAAAAAAAAAGAAAAGTTAGTGTGCTCAAGGACAAAATCATACAGTTTTGGTAAAATTAAAAGGAAAACAATTATAAAAATTTTCACCTAGAAGTTATAGGGTGAGAAAAGAAAAACGTTTGATTCGAATAGCTTTTTTTTTTTTTTGGTGAATGAGAGTTTTCAATCTAAATTTAGCATTTTATTCAGAAGCATCCTGCTCTTCTATAAATGACTAAGACTGTGTACACACAGGCCTTCCTGAATGTGATGTTTACTTGCAGATGCCAAGACGTCCTTCAGACAAATATCTAACACAATATTATAGAAAGTGGATGCAAAACTAACTCTTGCTGTCAAGGACAGCCAGCTGGCCCCCATGTGTCCAAGCCAGAGAGACATTCAGACTTGAGAGAAGCTGATGGGAGGTCCATCCTTCCCAAACTGCTAAGGCTGTGAACATCTTAAAAATTCCTCTGAGAGTGGTTTTGTTTAGAAATTCAAGAGTTTAAGATTTGTGCTTTTAATATGTCCATGAAGCAACTGTGCCCAGAGTGTCAGCACAGAGTGAAGGGCCTCTGTGGAAGCCAAATTAGATTTAAGTGGTTTTAAGCACAAAAGCTAGAAGTTGTTTCTTGAGTGGTGACAACACAAAGCAGTGAAGGAAATCAGGTCACAGAGAGCTGAGATAAGGTTTTAATTTGGAGGACTCTCTATTCAAGGCATAAAAAATAGATCTGTGTTTGGGAGTGGCTGAGAACCCAGAGCTGCAGCTCCAGGAAACAGCAGGGCAGCCCTTGAGGAGGTAGACCCATAAAATACCACACATTTTGCTGTGTTTTGCTTCAGTAGTAGCAGAAGTCTAAAAATACCTTTGTCTGTATTTTTGTCATTGAAGTTTTCTGCAAACACAATTAATTAAACCTCCATTTCTCACTTCCGAATGCAAAAACAGAAGCACCAAATTTTTAAGGCACAGAGATACCAAGCTTGGTTGTAAATGCTACAATATATGTCAGAGAGCATTTTGTTGAGACCCTACCAAACAAGTGTCATCTGAGAAAATGTAAGGTGGCAGAGATGATCAGACTTTAGAATTCATTTGCTTCTCCTTTGAGGAAACTTTCTTTCCCTTTTCAGAGCTCTAAATGTGAGGTGAAATTTAACAAGATAAAAACTGTATTTTAAAAAACAAGATATCTGTCTGCAAACTCTTGTCAGCACCACAGCATTTTGTAGTGATTTTTAAAACATAGTAACTTAAATGTAGCTCTTGTTCTATGTTATTTACTGTATTTCCCTGGCCAAAATTTACTGCATTTTAATTTTTTAATTTATTTTTATTTCTCAAAATTTTTTTTGGTTTTTTTTTTGGTATCAGGGTATTCTGCTTCAAATTAGAACTCCAAAATCGCTTGGAATTGTCAATGGTATTGAAAAGAAGCCACTCAACAAACCAAAAATGTTACGGACTTACTTAGCCAGACTTGCATGATCTGGATGTAAATGTTTCTGTCCCTGGTGGAAGTGCAGGAAAAGGAATGTCCATCATGTTACTATTTTTAACATAGGCATTTTACAGCTGCAAAGAGGACCTTGGAAAGCAACCCCCCAATGACTTGGATCTGGATGTCAGAAATAACCTGACCATAATCTCACCCACTGGATCTAAATATTTCTTGGTGATGATCTCCTTAAGGACCTCTTCTATAGTATCTGATCCTGTTACTACAAACTCCAGAAACAGTCAACATTTCTGTCTACAAACACATATTAAAACATAGAAATCTAGTGATTCATCTTCATGCAGTTATCTTACATTTAAATCATTGCTTCTGTGTCAAAGTAACTAAATTTTTTACTGGAAGTATGCTTGCCTTTGATGCTCCCAGTTTTTATTTAAAGTTGCACTTTATATTCTTAATAGTTATCATAGTAATAATCATTAACATGTTACTTGTGTCTTTCCTTTTCAGAAATTTGCATGTTTTCAAAACTTCTGTGACTTTAAAAAAAAAAAGTAAAAAATCCTCCCCAAATGGGGAAGGAACTACCTTCTGTTACATTGGCAATACTATATTATAGTCTTTTATATATTGTATTGCATATATTAAGATGAAACAGGCTTGTTCCATTCTATCACAGCTAACTGTTTTCAGACTTCAGCTTTTCTCTCCACGTCTTACAAATCTCTCTCTATTCCTTCTTTTTAAATTGCACCTTTTACACACCTAGAGGAGATGGAGGTGGCTTGTGTCTGACTCATCTTCTGCATTCACGTCCTTCAAAGCAAGGGGTAATTGCTTCTCTTGCTTCTCCATCACCTTCAGCTAGCTCTGGGCCTTCTAGGATTACTCCTCCTCCCAGCTGCTGCTCTGAATATTCTCTCCATTTCTAACATTAGCCTTACCCTCATTCCTGATTTACATAGTTTTCTTTGGGCTCCTGCATGCCGTTCTAATTTTCTGCTGCATGCCATCCACTCACTTTCCCTCTGTCTGCAAAGCCAGGTTTAGTGAGCTTTGTGAGATCTATTTAATCACTAAAAAAAAAAACAACTGGGCAGTCCAGCAGTAAATGTAATATGTATTCCAGAAGACCTACAAACAAGTTTTACTTGGCACTCACAGCAATGAGGTAAGAGGATAAAATGAGTTTGTGGTCACATTACCAGACCACCAGCAGAGAGTTATGAGAAAGCTAGACCCATTTTAATTAGGAAAAATATAAAAAGTTTACATGAGAGCCATCATTCCGGTCTTCTATGAACCACAAGCTGTAATTATAAACTCTAAGTATGAATTTTCTTAGCTTTATTCTTGGATTTTAATATCACTGTGTGAAAAAAAAGTTGAATTTTTAGGTTGTTCAAAGTATGCCTTTATTAAGAAAACATTTTTTCCAAAAAACCCTGCAGGAGATTAGACTTGATAATCTGCATGGTCTCCTTTAGCTCAAAAATTGGTCCAAGCCATGCAATAAATCAGTGCAGTTTAGGCTTTTAAGGCTAATTTCTATGTAAGTAGAACTGTACATCTTAAAAATTGAACCCTTTGTCTTCTGTAAGGGGTGAATTTAAACCTTCAGCATTTCTCTGAAACAGTGATGTCCTGAGGAGTTGTTTCATATTTGGTTTTCACAGTGATCTTATGATAGGATGGACTGTTGCTTATTCTGATTGAAGGTGGTTTGTTACAATGCAGGAGTTAAAAGCAATTTTTTAGCCATGTAGTCCAGTATTACAATGACAGGATCAAACTTTTGCTTTGGGGACTCAAAAGATGATGAATTTGATAAAAACACTCTCAAGTAAATAAGTCTCTAGTATTTGTTTACATCAGCAAGGATATGGCTAAATGGAAATAATTCAATGCCATGTTAGAAAGCTGAAACTATCACCAAATTAGTTGGTATGTGGCATAGTGCCACACCTTGCTCAATCATTAGTAACAAGCTTGGGTTCCAATAGGAATGTAGCTCAGTAAACATGATGCTTGAACTAATTAGCCTCAGAACTGGGCTTTCTGACAATAGTGGATCTGTCTTTGCTTTCTGTGAAGCTGTAACTATTCGGCCATCTTCTATTTAGCAAAAAGCATGGACACATGTTTTCTAAGAGATGTGCCATCTCTTCACCAAGTACATCTACATTACAATCTATAGAAAAATATAAAAGAAAATCTGAAAAAATTGTTGATTTAACACCTAAAGCAGTGAAACTGTGGGACCTGGAGTAAGCTTGGAGTGGAAAACTGGCTATTATATGTAGAAGAAAACTCCCCTGAAGGTGAGGAAACGCTTTGCTGGGGGATCACTATTGGACAGCCTTTCTCATGTGCCTGTTTCTTACATAGTGCCTGTCATGATACTACAGTGCCCATCTTTAATTCAATAATTCAGTGATTTGGACAGTCATGCGAATGTGAGATAACCAAACTCATTTCCTCCTACTGCTTGCAGAGTTTTGAGTCTTTTCCATCTTCTAAGCAAATGCAATGAGCTTGTGATAATTCTATCAATGCATATAACTGCAGAGGAAGGGACAGGCAATGACTGAAAGAAATAGAACTCTCTCTTGGAGGCTGCTTTATTTCAATTAGACATTTGTGGTCTCACCAAAGTGACTGCTATAAAGATGCTCAATGTCACAAGATTCAGAGAACGAGGAAATCTGGATTTCCTTCTGTCAAAAATCATTTAGGTTATTTTACAAGATGTCACAGGTTCAAGAGCAGGCACTGAGAACCATGCGAGGAAGGCTTCCATTCAGGATGCTCCAGTCCTTGCTCAGAAGGCATGACTGTATGTACCTGGTCTTCTGTACTGGGTGTCCTGAAAAGCTGTCAGTGCAAGGCTCTGGGTGACCTGCTTAGTCTGGTGTCATCAGCGCGTTCCATTGGTATCACATTTCTCCTGTGGCTTTTCCCACTGGTTCTTTCACTGCCCTTGATGGGTAGGATTTTTTAGAGTAACCTGGGATGTTCATCAGTGTGACTGGGAACTTAATAAAGCCCTAGGAGCACAAAAGGAAAAAAAAAAAAAATGGAATTTTTCTGAATGACATTTCAAAGTAAGATGTTTTTGGTCTTGCTCATGTAAATTCATTTCAGCTCGCAACCAAGATAAACTGCTAAAAGCTAAGGGGCTGGTTTAAATTGCATTTCTTGAAGAAGACAGAAAAATGCATTGTCTAAGGTAAAGAAATGGAATCCTAAGACTTACTGTTTAAAAATTACATCCCTGTCATGACTAATAATTAATTTCAATGACTTGTCTGGCAGACAAGACCAGTAATTCTGACAATGTGTGGTAATCCAATGGCTGTCTCTTTCTTTAATATTTTTCTCGGCTTCAGGCTAAGGAATTAACATTTATTTTGAAAATACCTCTTGCTTCCTTGAGTTGTCCTTGGAAGACAGTCCCTGGAAGAATTAGTGTTTTGCATATTTAAAGTGTTTCTTAAATCTTTAATTGTTTCCTTACGTTTCTGTCCCCATATGTGATCTGTGGTTTATTGCATTAGCTTATTTGCATTAGCCAGAGAAAAGATTTTATTTTCTGAGTTCATTCGTTTATGTATCTTTGGACAAATTTAGCTGGATAGCTGCAGACTGACCGCAGGAAACACCATGGAAATTATTAGTCTAAAATTCATTAGTCCTGATCTGGTCATTGAAAGATTAGTGAGTAATCTCATCAAAGTCCAAAAGCTAAATGTTGAAAACATTACTTATAGGACTAAAATTTGCTGATTCCTTATCTTAATTTCGGAAGGTGGCATTTCCTCTTCACCCCTTTTTAAAAAATTTCTTAATATTAGAGCTCTGATCTCATCTTGTCCAAACTGAAATTCTTCTATAAAGTCAGTTAGACTGATTTAGACCAGCTGAGCCACTCCATCTCCTTTAATGTCCAGACTTTGTGCTTGCTCTCTGTGCTTCCAGCTGTGTACTCCTGCATATGATGGCCTCCAACAGCTCACTAAAAGCTTTTTAAATTTTTGTGCTTTTCTCACATAAAAATCCTTCTGGATGAATGTCATTAACATAATGTAGAAAATCCTGAGACTTTCTGGCTAGAAGAAACACCTTTGCATCAAGTTTCAAGCAGAGCCTTGTTTATCAAACTTGTTTCTAGCTTGTAAACTCATGGGGTCTACCAACGATCTTGGTTTCTACCAGACCACAATTCTGTGGTCCATAACAGGAATGTTTACTCTTTTGGATTGTTTATTACTATAAATTTGATAGAGACATGTCAGACAAATTCCAGATTCTACTGGCTCTCCTGGCAAACGGTGGGATGTCCACTCTGTCATACCATGGGACTGTTTTGGAATGGCTTACATAAGGCTTACCCTGATGTTAGGAACCTCAGCTGCTTTCCTGCATGGAGTCCAAAATATTTGTGACAAAGGAATTAGTGCGCATTTTCAACAATTATGGAGAGGTTTATGTGCAATATATATCTATATCTATGTATATCTATATAGATCTATATAGATATACATAGATATAGATATATATTCCTAGAATATAAAATCATATGTCCATATCTATATATATCTCATGAACTATATTATAAAGATACATAATACTGTCTTTGGAGAACACTTTACTTTGAATTATGCATCCACACATGGTTTTGGGACAGAAACCAGTGCTGAAGAATTTTCTGGTAGATTTAATACTGTTGTAATTTAGAGAATGCAGAAAATGCGCCTACTTTGTGTGCTTTATGGGTAATATTTCAGGAATAGTCAAATTGTGTAGTTTGTTACTTTGCCAACATTCTCATTCCTTGTATGTGCTGTAGGTAACAGCTGCTTATGGATTCCTTACCCATATAACTTCCCAGCCTTACACAGTGTAGTTTCCTGTGTTTGTGGGCCAACTAACCCTTGATTACAGAGACTTACAGAGTGGTTTTATGGCCCACAAGGTATGGCTTAGCATAACTAGAGGCAAAATGAATACTAAAATTTTGCTTGTCAGCATTCCTCTCTTTCAATCCATTTGATAGAGGCTTAAAACCAGTAGCAATTTTAATATTAAATGTTTTTGCCAAAAATCTCTATATAAAGAAAGTTTGTTGACTGGTTATCAGTTCAAGATATCCTAGAGAATTCAGAAATATTTTCATAAACATAAGCAATTACTATATTTGGTTTGGTTGGATTTTTATATCTTATAATTGCAGTTTATTAATAGTTTGATGGTTCTTAATTGTTCATTAAAAACATCATGAAAACTGAAAGGATGGTGAATATTAATAAAAATTCTCTAAGTTTTTATGGTGTGCTGTTAATTTCCTAGTTCTGTTGCTCCAAGGGCCCACGCTGTTTTTCAGTCCTATTAACTCTTTTATCCAGACATTTTTCTTCATGATATGCACAAGAATGAATTCTCATATGCATGCTTCCTCCCTGCTGGAACCACTTCTGTAAAACAAGGCCAGAGAGATCCCAATTAACTCTGCAGCTAAATTTAGTAATAAAATACTTCTAAAAACCCCCTTATGTACAGAAAAATCTAGATTGGTCAGGTAATAATTGATAGTCCAAAGAAATATCAAAGTGAGTTGGGTAAATTATTCATGTCTTTGAGTATAAAATGGGAAATGCTGGCTTGTGGTAACATAACTATGAACAGTTGCCTTGGCTTGTCAGAAATGCCTCTAATCTGTCTTCTTAAAGTCTATCTCTGTTTTTCTTCCCCAGAAATGAGGCTTGAGAAACAGATAAACTTTAAAGCACTTCACAGGAAAAAACTTCTGCTCATTAGCAGCAGTCATACCTAGTTTAAAGAAGGTCAAAGACTTCTAGAACTGGAACATATCTTGTCCTGTATGGAGGGGGAATACCTTTAGCCTTTTGCTATATAACTTTTGCTCTTATCAGTTTGAAAAACCACAGCCACGGGGGAGATGATTGTTTTGAAATTGTATGTCTCTTTCTTGCAGCTGTACATAGACAAGCTCTGAAACTTCTCACTCATGGTGATAGTTTCTTCTGTGGGAAACAACAAGCAAGCTAGACACTAGACAGTAGAAATAAAATTTACTAGACACTAGAAATAAAATTGCCTTGTTGTGGCCAGATTTCAGAATAATTTAGCTGCTTTTCAAAATTGTATCCATGGTCCTTTTCCCAGATTTTATCAAAGTCCCAGCCCTTAAAAACCAAACAAGTCCATTATCTGCTGCAAGGGTAAATAGCCGCAGCGAATCACATGCCCCGTTACATCCTTTAATGTCTGCTGACATAGTATCAAATAAGTCAGAGAGGCATTTTCATGTCATTTAACTGGATTTATGTAGTTAAATTAAGGGGTTTGTTTCATCTCACTTTGGATGTCCAGAAGTTGGGTGTTCTGAACTACACATCTAGGTGTCCTGTCTATGTAGTCACTGCAGAAAAGAGTAGGATGACTTTGCTTCTGGAACTAGTGATTTATGGCTCCTACCTTGAGATTAAATTAATCCTTTGGCGGTAAGGAGCTCCTAATAAATTAGGACAGTGGCTTTAGCTAAAAGTTAATTTTTAAATACATAAGATAAATCCTGTTCTCCATGGCAAGCTCTGAAAGCAGAAGCTGTCCAAGAATTGTTTTCTATGAAAAAAATATTAAAGGAATTTTAATTCCAGAGCACCACAGCTTAAGTCTTTGCTCTCATGGACCATTTGCATTTTTGTCCCTGGCCATGGCATTGCCTTTGGTAATGTTTGTAAACATTCACTTTCTGAAATTATAATAGCAGCATATGTAAAAGTATCTTGTGATAATTTGATTTAATGTACTATTCAATTAATCTTATACTGCTAATGTGACCTTTCATGAGATAAGGATGTGGAAGTAAAATAAGGTTACATAGTACACTAGAAATTCAAAAGATCAGGGAGAAAAAAGAGAACTATTCTAAACATTTACTTGAAACACTTCAAAGCTTTGTTTTAACATTTAGAAGGGCTATTTTATAATCATATTCAAGGGCTGGCTGCTTCCTCTCATTTCTTACCAGTGATGCACAGTTCCCTGTCTTCTGTGCTGAGGACAAGCTATGCAGACAGGCATGGCAAGTCTACTGCACTTTTGACCTGCTAGTTGCCTTTGTTTCCTGTCTACCTGCATTAATTTTGGTTCATTTGCACAAGTCTTCATGTACAATAAAATAAATACAATCCCACAGTGTAGCTTCTGACTGCAATTAAGTTGAATAATTAACAAATATTTCTCCTTCATTTCTTTATATAGCTTTTACATGCAGAATAGACATAAAAAGCAAGAATAATGCCAGAGGTCTCACTGTTCTAGGTCATTTGGCTTTCAGACTCTGAAGCTGGCCTCTCTTGGGAAGGTCTGATGTCTTCCAGTGGAAGGCAGGAGGAAATGAAAACAACCCTGTGGAAAAAGAAGAGAGGAATATTTTTCCTTCCTTGCTGGATTATATCCCCTTAGGGCTCAGCAAAAGTCTGTGCTGCATACTGAATATGCAATAGATGGTTTTGCTATTGCTAATTCTGTGGTAATAACCCAGCAAGATAAAAAGCTAATAGGCTGCCCATGTGTTTAAAATAGTCTTCCAAAAACACATTTTAAAAATAAATGTTTTCCAGAAGATGAACTGGAAAGAGACTTTTTATATATCCTAATTAGATAAAAAATCCCAAAGCCTACGTTAAAATCGATGTGAGTTTCTCAACTGAATTCAGTTAGAGTAGAATTTTAAGAAGAGAACTGTTCAGGAGATGTCTAACATTAATGCAGAAGCAGGTTCGTGGCAAATCCAGTTACCTGTGGACTATCTGCTTTTTCACAAGTGTAACAGAACCTAATGAATAACTACTGAATAATACATGCCTACATAATTCTGTTTGTCAACTTCGTTACATCTGAATATAGTAAAAGCTTTGATGGATTTTCTACATAAAAATCCTGGTATTGGTAGGTCTTTTGCTGCCCATCTATACCAACAAATATCAGTGGTACCATCTTCTCCTTTGGCAGTTTCCATTTACTTCTGTGACATCAGCTGTTATAGCTTCTTCAGCAGTTTTTGCATTCCTTCTGTGTTTTGCCTTCCCTACAATCTATATGTGTGTTTTAAATGCTTCTGTTAGTTTTTCTTGATGACTTCTTGTGGTTTCTTGTGGCAACACATGGACTACTCCCTGATCTTTTTTACCTTTCAGTAACAAATATCTCTACCTTCCCCTATTATTGAAATCCTTCCACTCCTCTGCCTGCAGTATGTAAAGGTGTTTTCTGTCCTGTTTTTTCTCTGTAGACCTTACTTCCCATGTTTTTTTATTGTGCAAGACATTGTGTACAACAAGTATGGTTGGCTAAATACAATCCACTGTCTGTGGAATTTCTGTCAAAAAGACGGGCTAAGCAATGGCTGACAAGCATAAAGGTGTTTAATAGTTATATAAAAAGCATTAAAACAAAGGTATTGTCTGGGTGTCTGTTCAGTCATGGTTTTTTAGAAGGTATTTTAGATTTACATAGATAAACAAAGGGGAAGCCATCCACCAGTGTTCATTGTTGGGGTCCACAGTGAGCATTTTTGCATGTGAATCAGTCTCTCTTTTGTATACTTCTGTTATTAATATTCTTTTCTGTTACTGTTCATTTTCTTATTTCATTGCTGTTTCCAGTAATTTGCCCTTATCTCAACCCATGATCTTCACCTTTTGTGCCTCCAATTCTCAATTCCAATCCCACTGCAGCAGGAAGGGGGAGTGAGAGACCAATGTGTGGTCTGGGAGAGTCTCGGTGGGGGCACTGATTTGGGGCACACAATTCCTAGACCACAACACCTGACTGCGTAAGTTAATGATAGTTTTGTATGTAAGCAACAAAACTTGCAGATGATATTATTCTGTGATCAAGTTATCATAATATTTGAGTGACTTTGGGGTATACCAAAAGCTGAAAAGTTGCTATGGATAATGGATATATTAAAACCAAATCTTTATAAATAAACCTACATTTTGAAAGGCTTTTTGTCAGGTCATTAGTCTGTATTAATTACAATCACATGACTAGATTGCTCATAGTCTTCCCAGTTCAACAAATGAATATGATTTAATTTTAATTTGAACCATTCTAACATTTTGTTTTAAATAACAGCTTTTTGATCTCTGAGTACATTCATAGCATGCTAACAAAAAGAAAACTGTTACTCTAGAAAAATGAAATGTGGTTAGCTTTTCTCATACGGATGCAATAAAGACCACTTCTGGTGGCTTGACATTGCACAGCTGAATAGTTTTTGACAGGGAAAATAACTATAGTTTAGTCTGAACTTTGGCAGTACTACAAGTTATTAAATATTTGCAGTAATCCAGTAAGTGAAACTTTATTATAGGCAGGTTGCTTCAAAGTGTATTATCTCCATAGTTACAGACATTTTCATTATGTTGGCCTTTTTCTATATGGAGGCACTCTTTGATTCTTTATTTTTATATTGTTTCATGGACTGATCAATGGTCTTTTGGAAGTTTTCACTTTTCCTTATTTCTCATCTTTTATAAGTAGGTTGACGTTTTTCTGAAATATACAGAACAGAATAATCTGTCAAACAAAGAACCCAAAGCTGAGAGCTGCTGTTCAAATCAAGTATATTTAATCTCACTTGTGTGTTTCTTTTTCAATATTGAGTTTAATCAAGTTCTTTCATGACTTTATTTCACAAAAATAGTACAGTATCACTGTGCATATGTTACCTTAGCTATCCTTTGGGCTTCCACTACCACACATGATAGTTCATCAATTTTAATGTACTTCTCTCCTGCTGCAGTTGGGAATCTGCCTCCAAGTGCAGATATGGAAACTGGGACACCTGTGTGGGAGCACACGGCACCCAGTGCAGATGTGGGGACACCTGAGGGCAGTCTGGACATCAGAGCTCTGGCACTGCCACAGGAATGGCTCCAGTGCCACTTGTCAGAACTGTTCTACCACATTCAGGGTCTCAGGGAACATCCTTGCTGAGGGTTGTATGGTGTCCTGCAGGTGCACCATCTGCTTCAAGTACTGATCTGCACCCCAGCTCCACGCTGGTAAACCCCATCTCCTGGCTGACAAGCACAGACCCTGCTGCAACCCTTCTGACCTGCAAATCACCTGAGCTGAAGGTCACCCAAGCACATGAAAAGAACCTTTTGGTTTTGACCATTTTTCAGGCCTGGTGCAGAGACCTGATTCAGTAAGTCTTACAGGGGGGTCTCAACTAGGTGAGCTCTACTCTTGTTCCAGGCTCACATCTTAGGATTTGAAACAAATGCCTTCACACTTTTTAGAACAAAAAAATGAAACCCCGTTTTTCGAATTGATTGCTCAGATAATGTGAAAAAGGAAAGAGGAAAGAATTGACATGATGGGACTATCTTGCTAAAGGAGGAGAAATCTGTGAATGATGGTGAGACAACTGTGGTTGATGTACATAGATGATAAGCGTAATGAAGCATATTAAATGTGAAATGTCCACATCATGGTGCCAACATATTTTACCAAGTTCTTCCCCATACAACCATATGTGTTTCCTTAAATAAAATTATTATAACTAATGTCTCTTCATAGTGATGATCAATAGACTAAATTCACATGTAGAATGATTTTTTCAATAGACGTTTTTTCGTTAGTAATTGCAGTTATTTTCTGTCATACATAAATGTGATATGAGGTGTTATTGAAGGTAAAAGAAGGAAAAGGTGAGGAATGATGAACTTAAAATGCCAACACTGTTAGGTGAAAAGTAGGAAACAGACTAGAGAGTGATGGAACATTTTTCAGAATATTATTATTTTTCAGAAACAGATTAAATTCCACCATTAGGTATTTTCCTCATGCTTCATAGAATCTGATTTGTTTTATACTACAGAGAAGTATCTTCTGTAAAAAAAGTAATGGGGAAAAAAAAAATTGGACTGTATGCAGTGAAATAACCAGTGCTTAAAAAGTTACTGAAAGCCACTAAACTACTCTGAGCCATCTTATAAATATGGCAAGTTAAATATGAGAAGTTATGTCATCTTATAAATGGCAAGTTTTTTGTAAGGTAATTCTATATCATATTTTAAAATAATGCACAAATAATTAATTCTGTTTCTTGTGATAAGAAATTTGTTTCTTGCACCATATTAGTTTTCAGCTTTATTCACATCGTCATGGATATGACAGGCATTTTTCACACTTCTCTATGAAATAGATAATTTGGAACTTTCTATTCATTAGAATAATTAAACATTTTTCATACAGTGGACTGTTTTATATAAGCCCAGTCTAAGTATCATATTGTGCAAAAAACCATGTAATTTTATGCAGTCTGTTGGGGCTTTTTTAAACTAATTATTGTGCTTATGGTGCAAAGTTACTCTTTTTCTTCCTGTTCAAAAGGGGCCAATATTAGCTTTCCAGAGTGGAGCCAAAAGAGTTTTTATTCAGTTGTAATTGTCAAAATTTTGCAAAAGTCAATTAGTTATTTAGTAGAGGTGCAGAAAGTTTTACAACTGTGTCTAAATTGTAAGACAGTTGTTTATATTTTCTGTTATTTTTAACAAATATTCTTAAGGAAAGTACTAGTTTTGTAAATCCTTAATGGATTTAATGAGGGAACCGAGCAATACTCATAGTACTACAAATCTCAGGCTTGAATATTACGAAGGAAGGCACCACTTCAAGTAACAATTCTGTCAGGTACCTGGTAGGTGATAAATTGAGGGACTGGTTAGCAGGGGACAGGACTAATTTTTATGGCAGTCATGATCAGAGTTGAGGGACGCTGATCTCAGTCGTGCAGAGGAGGGCGAGGGAGGGGAAGGTGAACCTTTGTACTGTGAGACTGGTGCCAGGTTACAAAGGTCAAAAGGTTAGTAACACTCTTTCCTTTTACAGCTCTATTCCATGTGTGAAGGCAGGCTAGGAATCCAGCTTTGATAAGCAAAAGGCAGAAACACATATTTTGCTGTGCTTTTATTTTGGATATTTTATGTTTCTTGACTATAATACCATAGCCTCGAGGCGTGCCATGTTACTGACTCAACCACCTAACACAGAACTGTGACCGAAGCATCCATACTGCAGTGCCCTGCTTTGAGGGAATAAAGGAGGAATCAATTCCAGCTATTGCAGTTGCTCTGGACTCCCTGGTGGTGGGCTCAAAGCCATTTCTCTATTTAGATTAGAAAAATTGCTTAAATCTACAGGAATTTCAGTGTTCTGTAGGGACTCTTCCACACATTCAGATGATGCCTGGTTATAAAAACACAGCCCTCCATCAAACATTATTTAGCTAATTTCATAATGAACTGTATTGGGTTTGGCTGAGGTGGAATTAATTTTCCCCATAGCAGCCCTCAGCACAGTGCTGTGCTTGTGTTTGTAGCTAGAAAGGTGTTGATAACACCCCAGTGTTTTGGCTCTTGTTGAGATGCGCTCACACAGCATCAACACAGTCTCTTCAGCATTTTCCCCTTAGCAGTCAGCAGGTAGTAGGCACGATTTTTGGAGGCAACATATCCAGGATAGCTGACCCAAACTGCCCACAGGGATGTTCCCTACCATGTGATGTCAGTTCAGGGACAAAAGTTAAGAGAAAGGGGGAGGAGGAGGCATTTTTTATTAAGACATTTGTCTTCCAGAGAAGTTGCTACATGTACTGAGGCCCTGCTTCCCAGAGAATGGCTGGACATTGCCTGCTGATAGAAAGTAGTCAATAAATCTTTCGGTTTTCTTTGCTTCTGCACATGCAGTCTTTTCTTTCACTTTATTAAACTGCCTTTTATCTTGACCCATAACTTTTCTTCCATCTTGCTTTCTCCCTGCCCTGTCCTAATGAGGAGGGGAGTGACAAAGCAGCTTGGTGGGCAATTGGTGTCCAGTCAAGGTCAACCCAACACATGATCTAAAATTGTGTTACATATGTTTATGAGCTTCTACCCATTTCACTCCAGCTAAGAGTAAAGTCACCTAGTAAAAATTGCATCAAGACTAAGGAAAGGAAATAAATATTGAAATCCTCAATTTACAGGTAGTAAACAGAGTACTCTAACAGGCAAGCTTCTCTGAAGGTCAGCCCATGTGATGGAATATATGAACACAGGATGGAGCTGAAAAACACCTGCACAGAAGTTCTGTCCTTCTTGGAATTGTAACAAAACCCTGCTGGCTGCACCAACACCTACATTTCTTTTTGAAGCTTCTCAGCAGTAGATTGGTATTCCTATGGAAGACGTATACCTGGAAATCTGGATGGTGTCACCTTGAATTTAAGAGAGGATGTACGGGCTCTTGTTCTGCATCATCCTGTAGGAGACTGCATTTCCACTCGCACAGTGAATCTCGTGAGATTAGCAGCTGACTTCAAGACTTCCACTGACTTTTTGAAATGGAATTACCATGAAAACCCCTAATGCCGCAGTCACCCTCCATTCCCTCAGTAGAATTACAATGGTCCCATCATATAAAGATAGATCACGTGTTCATATGGACCAGAACCAACAATTCCTTTGTATTTTTTACATTACCTAGCTCAAAGGAGCTCCATACTAGCTGATTCTTTTCCAGATTAATGAAATATAAGTATTTATTGACAAGTAAAATAACTCTAACATGCTATGATGTTCAATTGCATGTGGTTTTTATCAGTTTCTCAAAAAATGGCAAGGTGTGATCTGTATCATGGGTCACATCTATAAGCAACAGGACACAGCTCTGTGGAAGTATTCAACATTTGTGCAAATCAGCAAATCTGGGAGTCTTTGTGCTATATGAATGAATATTACTAACCCATATTTCCAATTAATTTACATTTTGTCCCAATATCTTTATCAAGACCTTATATAACCATAGTTAGTTTTCTACATTGACCTAATCTGTGACAATAGATTTACTCAGAGAAATGAATCCTTGCTCAATCTTACCATAGATCAGCCTGCTTATGGAAAAGAGAGGGAGAAAAGGAGAGAGGAAAGTGCAGCTGTCTTTATGGCTGAGGACTCCATTTGCTGTTATTGAGGTTGGCGCCATGTACTTTTATTTGCTAAAAGCTCTTTGACCTGCAGACTAGAACATGACTGTTAATAAAAGGTCATGAAACACATCTGAAATGGTAATAAAATGAGTGAGCAGAAATTGCAAATAAAACATTTTGCGAGAATCCTTTTTTGCCTCGATAAGAACGGACTGCTTTGGAAAAGCTAATACTGAGAAATATAATCATGTGAAAGAAATGCATGTTTTAAGGCAAAAGCTTGTTCACTGACTAAATTTCCATGTCTTAAATCTTGACTAGATTTAAACTTTCTCAGGGGTCTACAGAAACAAGTAATTTATGTTTATGTAAAGAGGAAGGGATTCTTTGCACAAGCACAGTGGTAATAGCTCTGGTATGTACTTCGAGGTCTGCAAAATTGCTCTTTCTGGGGAAAGCAGTTTATGAAATTTCCATAGCTAAGGCCAATTTGCACAATCCAAGTAAATGTCTTGGGTTATTCTCTGAGGTCTAAAGGGCTGAGTACACCCAACATACCTCATCCCACCAGCAGCAGTCATGGAGGCCCAGGGTAATGGGTGTCTGCTCTTACACATCCTCTGAAGTCATTTCACTTCTCAATCCGTATTCATGCCCCATTCTCACAGAATTATAATTAATAATAATTATTCTATTGCTCAATAACACAAAGGCTAAATGCAGAATGATTTCCAGGGAATCAAATGAAAATCTGCATAATCTTTAGGGTGGTGGCAAGTTCTTACACAGTGGGTGTGGACATTTTTTTCAGGATTTTGCATTATGTTCCTCACATTCAGTACACACAAGGAAAGGATGGGAAGTATACAACTTCCCTCCCCACCATACAGCATTAAAAGACAAATATAGCTTCTTTTTTTTAGCTTTGCATTAAGTGTTCAGCTTTCACCTTCCATATTGTCCAACAATCTGCTAAAATTTCCAGCAGCTACATTTTCCAGTGAAGCCAAGTACAGGATGAGATTTTCCAAAAGGTGAATGAAACAACCCATTGAAAATGTCAGTCAGAAGCCAGAACATAATTTTATTTGGCTTTTTTGATCCTTGTTCAGAATTCATATGATTAGCATGTGGCGAACTGTAAAACGAAGTGGAACAAAAGTGCCTGAAATAAATTTCACCTTGACCTGATTTCCACTTGACTGAATTTGTTGTAGTAAACTGGTGACACATAGTGGATAAACAGTAACACATGTCTGCATTCAGAAAAGGAGAACAGATGGTAAACACACTGATATAAGGGCTGTTACACAAGAGCTCTGTGTATAATTCAGAAAGGTCAAATCCCCTGAAAGACGAAACAAGTTTGATAAGGGAAAGGGATTCATTGACAGGGAGGAGTCAAGTGGGCACAACTGAAGCAGACAAGGCTTTTGGCTCCTCAGTGGGTTTCACTCAGAAAAGGCATCTGGCCACAGCTGTCTTCTTATGTAAAACCATTGTCAGAGGTGTTATTCACTTGCTCTGAAAGGCGCTTCCTCAGAGGATAGCACTGCCGGTCCGCTGGTTGAATTTGTGCCACTGTCCTAAAACCCATCTCTTCCGAAATAGTAAAAACCATACTTTTTATGGTTTGGGAATATATTTTGACCTTCCAAAGACATTAATTCCCTAGATCTTGTCTTCTGCAGCATGGGTTATCTGTTCCCGCTTGTGACCACAGCTGGCCGTGACTGTGTTGGGTAAAGGAGTCTAAGCTGGGTTTGGGAAGGCAACTGTCTTTGAATATCTGCACTACCTGCATGTGCAGTGGTGTGCAGGAAGGCTTACTGTCCTTGTTTCTCCTACTGGGAACAAGCAATTTTTCCAGTGGCCACCTGGGGTAGAGTAATGAGTAGAACACAGGTCTCCCAGGTCCTAAGTAAATTTCCTGCACACTCCACTGCCTTCTGTCAGATTGACACTGAAGGATTTGGTCAAGATGGACTTGAAAATGAACAGAGCTGCTCAGCCTCATGTACAGCTGAAGTATGCACGGTCAGCAAGAGCAAAGAAGAAGACAAAGGAAAGATGAAAACCCAAATAAGAGGTCATTAGCCAATGGTGGTGGTGATGTTCAGCTCCCAGCCTCTGCTCCTGCAGCAATTCAAGGTATCTAAGTTAAAAAATTGTGTACATACAAATATAATTTCGCCAGCACTTATGTTTTATCTTGTATGGTTCTAAAATCAGAATTTTTACTGCTCAGAAAGCACCAAAATGTATCTAATAGGGGAGACAGATAATAAGCAATTTAGGAGAAAATAATTATGAAGATGTTAGTTTTCAAAAATATTCAGAGGAATTCTATTAAAATGTATTTCATGTTATAATAGTTGCTCTACTTTAAAGATACTTTCAACTGTTAAAAATATACCTAGAGAGCATTATTTTTAAACCACATTTTTTCAATCAATTCTTGGCAGGAGACTATAGATTTAGAATTGAAGTTATTCTGCTTAAGGACTCACAGAAAACAGAGATGGAGTGAAAAATTAGGTGCTGAAGTCAGGCATGTTGAATGTTCAGCTTGTATCTGTTTTCAAGAGTTAACAATGCCAAAGTCATTTCATTTGTGACTTATTTAACAGCTGTCTGCAATTGAGGATCCAAATTTAGTCTCTTATCGCATCTTTTACTCGAGGGGCTACTTATTCCCTTAAAACAAAAGCAATCCAAGCCAGAAATTTTTACAAACAATACAAGATTTTCTCTTTAGCTATAGCAGGGACCTTGCTGATGTTCCTGCCAAACAAACAACATTTCTTTACTCTTCACGAATGTGTCTGAAATTTCTTTGGTGGTTACAGCTCCAAGCCTAAGGGGTTTGTGGCCTTGATATTTACAGAACATAAGATGAGTAGAGGTGCTGTTCTGTTTTCTTCCCCAGCTACTCAAATGTTGGAAAAAGTCCCTTCAGCTACCCTACATCTCCATCACTGGCTTCTATTGGTCATATTTCATGGTGAATTTTACATATGACTTGGAGGAGCCAAGAGAAGGTCAAAGTGCACGGAATATGGCACATCTCTTTACTTCCTGGGACATTTCCAGAGGAAAATTAAAATGGGCCTCACTGTGCGCTTCTCATGCTACAGCCAGCCTGCATTTCCTGTGCACCTGCATCAACTTTTAATTTAACTTCATTAATAAGCAGCCCAGCTCAGGTACTCTGAGCCCAATTTGGTCTGTGAACCAAAGCACAAAAAAATAGGAAAACTGTACGAGTAATTTTATAAGTGCATTTGTAATCTAAACTAAACTAGATAAGCATTAGCAGTAGCTTTAGTCACAAATTCAACCTTCAGATAATGAATATTAAAGAGATTATTGGCAATTTTTTGACTGAAATGCATTTATGCAGAGAAGGTCCCAAATGCAAAAGCAAATCAGTACAAATCTAGGTCTATTTCTGAAGGATTTAAGGATACAAGGACTACTGACTTCATGTCATGGTTTAAGCCCAGATGGAAATAAAGCACCACACAGTGTGGGTGTTAAGTACGTGAGAAATCAATTCATTGTCATTAGCAGAGCAGCCAGCACATCACAAAAACCCAGAAGTCACTTTCTGATTCACCTGGCAGGTCCAGGTGACTATTAAGACTGTTAATGTAAAACTCATATAACTCTAATATCAAGTGTACAAGCAGTTGCTAAAAACTGGCCATCTGAGAATCAAATCAACATTTTTATACAAAGAAGAAATTAAGTAATATTTAAACTCTCCAAGATAGAAGCAGTTGCTCTGAGTGAGCATATATAGAAGAGAATGCCTCTAAGTTAGAAAATACAGAGGGCCTCTGGAATCAGACATGTATTTAACAATAGCAATATGGTGTAATATTTCTGTAACAGCAAATTAATCTGAACATAGTACTATAGGTAGCTTTATTCTATAAACCTGGAAATACACTGCGATTTTTTTTTTGCCCCAAATGACATTTAAGAGAGAGGATCACCGAGGTTACCTGAGTGCTGCTCTTTCAGAACCACTTATTAGTTCTGTCTTTAAAGGTCACCAGTAAAGGGTAAAGTTCCTGGCTTTTTGCTTTTAAGAGTATTTTTTCCTTTATTTTTACTTAATGGAGGATATTTCAAGTTTCTGTATGCCAACATAGTGATTTAAAAGAACATGGAAATGTAAATGGCTGACAAGTTTGCCATGTGTTTCATAGAGAGACCACGTTACCAGTGTATCACATAGATTGTTATCAGTTTCCCAAAAAGGACATGTTATCAAATGGCATATTTTTTCTGTTCAGCACTGGTATGTTCCATATGTGCATCATACATCTCTATGGCTAGGTTGAATTAATTATCATTTCAGGCATAACATTATCATAGGGAATATTACTGAATTCCTGTGTTGCCACATGAGGACCACATTTACTTTTCAAGTAACTACCTTATCTCTAAAGTTTGTTGATTTGTAATAAGAATCCAGCCTGGACAGAGAGAAGACAGAGTTCTGAAAACATTGCAGAGCAGTATGCAGCATGCAGCCATTTCAGGTATACAAGAATAGCAACCCATTTTTGCAGTATCACAGGCAAAAGACAGGCAGAACAGCATTAAATGGTTCCAACAGAGATTCCAAAAGTTTAGGACAAGGCAATAATCTGTGGCTTTGAAAGCAACTGAGGTAATTCTGGAGGTTTATTGAGAGTAGAAATTCTCCATGTCTGTACACTTCACTCCAGTTCCCATCTGCATGGAATTACTCCTTCCTGACCAATTTAAGCAGTTGCTTGTGACTCAAGGTTACTTTTTTTAGTACCTAGACACTGTTGAGGTGACAAAGTACTTTGTTACCTGAGCAGCAATGAGTTGGCCTCTTGGAGACCTGTGAAGGTAAATGGGAGATTTCCAAATTTTCCTTTGAAGTCAAATACAACTGGAATAAATTTTGTCACTGCCACTCTCATATCACCATCATTGCGTGTAAATGACATGATCAGAATTTTTAAAATAACAAATAAGATAAATCAAGTCATAAACCAACCACTGACACTTCTGCCAATTCCTTATTTGATCTATGGAAAATGCTTTTTTGACCATCCAATCTATCAAGTAAATCTGATTGATAAAAGTAATTCAGTTGTTTTCAATTTTGCAGGTAACTCACACCTCAGTGAGGCCCAGTTCAGCCAATGCCTAAATGAAAATATAACATATATACGGTTGTCCATGAATGAAGCAAGTAATTAGTAAAGCATACAATAAAGGTTCAACAGCTGATTACTTTTTGGGTTTTTGCTACATCCACACCTCAGGACAACAATAGATATATTAAACATGTTACATTTCAACAGTTTGGACATATACAAAAGTTTAACAGCTTTGCGATTTAGGGGTCATATCAAGAGGCCATTAAACACCAAATTCTGAATAGTAATGATTATAACCGTATAGCATGGACATGTCTTTAAAGGTGCATGAAATATTTATCACCAACCACATTCACTAGGCTCAGCCACTGAGACTCTCTGAGCTGTGAACATGTAACTTAAAGTCAAATTCTGTGACAAGTGGCTTTTACAGGAGCTTTAAGAGTCTACTTCATACCTACTGGTCAAAAATTTGGAATAAAGGGCTAAAAAGAAAATGTATATGTGGAAAGAAAAAATTGCATTATTATCAAAATATTCAATACATTTATAGAACAACTAAAAAGGGCTTTACTCTGTGTTACCATACCTGGAATCTTTGGAACACTTAAGAAAGGCTATTTTTTCATTAAAAATAATGGGATAACTTTTGATTTTCTAATAAATTCCTCAATTTTTCATATTTGTGTATTGCAGTCTTAATTGTTATGAGCTATCACTAGTAAAATATAAAGAAGTGGTCTTTAACGCACAGAAAATTATATAGATTTACTGTGGACAACAACTTAGCAGAATATAAAACAAATTTAATACAACTGCAAGATGAACTGTTACTTTTTAACTTCTTTTTATTATATGAAGACACATTTGTCTTCTAGATCTGTGAACTGAGAAATAAATATGTTGCCTTAGGTATTTGACAATGACATCTACATAAACTCTATTTAAAGAAAGCCTGTGTTGCAGAAAATATGTTACCATTGTAAATATTTTCCCTTCTTCTCTTTCTCTTTCTTTCTCTTCTACTGGACGTCTGCTTATAGTAGGGCTATGTTTCTACATGAGACCAGGTAAAACGTGCCATAATTAAAGAGGAAATCAAAATCATTCAAAAATAAAAGCCAGTTAAAATACCGAGGGACTCAGTGGGCAAGACGAGAAGGGTATCACAGGAAAAAGTTCCATGTGTAAGAAAGGGATATCACTTAAAATCCTAGGCAATTTTTGTTCCATTTAAAATGGCAGACAAAAAGGCCAATAAGGTTTTGTTGAGGAATGACATGAACTAGAGGAGTAATTTTCACACTGTACAAAATCATGTACACCCTTTTTTTTGATTATTATGTGCAGCTCTGATGTTCAGTACTCCGGGACAGTGAAGTCAAGGTGCTGACTTCAACTGAAAACACTTCAGGGATATAGCAGCTGCCTTCTGTAGAGGGATTAAACCAGCTGGGATTCCACCCTTCAGAGCTGAAGGCTGCAGTGGGATATGATAAAACCTTAGACAATTGTAAAATCAGTAGATAAACAAAATGGGGAACTGTTCGTCACCAAATTTCACAGTAAAAGGACAATCCAGAGTAGGAAGCTACAGAGGGAAGTGGATACCAAAGGAAAACTAGGAGGAGATTGCAACAATTCTGAATGCTGGAGAGAAACAGAAAGTGTGTACCACAGAATGTGCCCTCATTATCAGGTGTCTGAGCCTCCTCTCATTGTGATTTCAGCTCAATTGGACTAACCATAATGTTTCACAGGAATACAGTCTGGGGAATCCCTTGACAGCATTATCATCAGATTCACACAGTGAAGCTGTGTAGGTGGTTCATGAGACTTCCATATTGTACTTCTATTCCATTTTGGTTTTCCAGGACAAAATAAACATATCTAGAACCACAGCCTTCCCAGCCTTCTAATGCAGTTGTTTAGTATGTAAGCCCTTCTACTTTTCTCATAAATTCAGTACTAATGAGTGCTGTTATAGAGGTCTTCTGCATCCTATTGACTTCATTTTACCTTGCGTAACACTCTTCAGAAAATCTTTGTAAAAAATGTTTATCTAGAACAACACAGTAAGTTCCTCACTGGGAATTTACCTTGATGCCTTGATTCAAAAAGGCAACACAAAAAGAAAAGGAAGGAAAAAAAATTATTTTTTTTTGAAAGTTATTTGGACAGATTTTTGAGAGATTTATTGTAACTCTACATAAAAGCCTGAGAATCATGTCTGCAGGAAATTAGCTATGCATTCCTAGAGACATTTTAAGTGGAAATTCGGAACTAACTCGTCTCTAATCTACTGTATGAAAATATAAGACTAGAGAAACTTCCTGTCTTTCATCCTATCCACTTATATAGAAAAGAAAAAACTTGACAAAGAACATCTTATCTAATCTTCATATGCAGTAAATGTTCTTTCAAGGTCTATCAAAGGTCTAATCAGCAGTCTGACCGCATCTCTGAGTCTTTAGGGTAGACTTACAAAGACACTTCTTAAAGTGGTGTTACCCACCCATCAGAGGTCTTTTCCTGTTTCTGAGGACAATGTGAAGTACAAAGGCTCCTGTAATGCTCAGCTGGTGTTGTAGTCCTTTGCAATTAAATGCATACACTTGTATCCTGTTTGTGTGTCTATAATGAGTGGAAGAGGGGCAAAATGAAGTAAGAATCCATTATATTTGACGGAATGTCAGCATTGAGAGTGTTGAAAAGGGAAAAATTTAAGGTGCCAGTTCTACCATAATTGTTCCACCTAGGAACACCTGGAAAAGAAGTGTGCAGCAGAGCTGAACAGATCTGCAAAGGTGATTGCCAGAAAATAGCATTCTATCTGCAACCTTCTGAAGCATCTCCCCTTCTGAAACAGCTCTCCTCTCCGGACTATTTTCCAAAAGATTTAATATTGTTGTAACAGATGATGATACCGAGATGCTTTCTCGACATTCTTGAATCAGAGGAGGCTCATTTGACACTGCACATTAATTTTGTTTACAGGCTTAACTTGGCTGCCTTACTATAAAATCAAATGATAACTCCAAATTATTATTGTAAGGATCAATTGAGGCTCTTACCTTGAGGACACAGATCTGTTTCCCAGGAATTTGTAAGTTGGTAAAATCTTCCTGGATTTTATTTCCCTCTGTCTCTGGGTGCAGGTGGTATGCATTTTGATATCATGTCTAGCATCATAACCCATGGATTTGGGAAGCACATTGCATCTTCATGTCAGCCCTATACAAGCAGTTCAGTTCCTTGGCTTACCCTGAAATCAAGGACAGGCTTGTGGCACCTCAGGTTGTTCACAGAAACAGGCACATAGGAGAGAGAATGCCTTTTTTCCCCCTGTTTTCAAATATACAACATCATAGATGCTGAAGCTGGTTTGGTGTGATTTCAAGCAACTTTTGTCTTCTTTTTGGCTAAATATATGTCGTGTTGAGACAGACTTTTAATTTGTTGTAGTCCTTGTCACCAGGGTTGAGAGAGGACCACAAAGGAATGAATGTAGGCTCTACAACAATCTTGCCACAACTTATTTGCCGGGGCGTACATGTGGCAGGTTAAAATCAGAAGGTTTATATTTGCTACTGAACAAACTTACAAGTTAGTTACCACTAATGGAGACCGTTCCTGTTAACAGTGAGATTCCACAGATAGTGTCCTGAGGCACTCTGGGTGAGCTGGGTGGATCCACGTTAAATAATAGCCTGTGACTTTCTCTGCAGAGCTGGTTGTTAAATGATCACAGCACACGTGCAGTGCTGGTATGTTATGAAGCACCAGCAGAGATGGGAAAAGATTGGATCAGAAGGTTTATGATATAAGGCATGATTAAACAGAGCTGGCTTCCCTCCAGCTTTGTGTGTGACTGTCAGGAGCAGGCTAGAATGGCTGAGGAACAGATGGCTGGTACGGATGTCAGAATGGTTTGCGTTTAGGCACCCCATGCTAAGCCAGCTAATCTACTTCACAGATGTCCTTGCCTTTGCAGCTGTTTTCTTTAGATGCCCTTGAAAAGTCAAAGTCTGATCTAGGGCTGCTCCTAGATACACCTGATTTGGTTTGTATTTCATGCTGCTTTCACAGAGTGATAAAGGCAGTACTTCAATTAGGTACTGTCAAGTTGTGGTGTGATGACTGTATTTAGCTACAACGTATAACTGGTCACATCCCCTCTGCAATCAGAATTGCATCTAAGATCATCTGCCAGAGCACTTATATTATGAAATGGATTTTTTTTCTACATAAATTTAAAGAAAGTGATATAATTAGTTAGACTGTGTAAAGCTAGCAGATTTCTTGATTCAGGCAATTGCCATCAAGTTCAGCATCCTGTCAGTACCTCAGGGTTTCGGGGGGAAGGGTGAGTTAAAGTAAGTTTATAAGGAATGAGACAAAAGTAGCAAACGCTCAGACAGACTGGCTGACTGTTGTACCTGAGAAGCTGAAAATAGATAACTTTTATAGAATGGCTATAAAACATTTGGATATTTCTCGATAAATAAAACCTTGCCCCCAAAAAGGAAAAATACCGATTGGGATTAGCTCTGTTTGTTAGAGCACGGTGCTGATAACACCAAGGTTATGGGTTCAACCCCTGAATTCACCCAAGCATTGGACCCAATGATTGTTGTGGGTCCCTTCCAACTCAGAATATTCTGTGATATCTATGGTGTCCAAAGCATACAGGTTCAGCTAGAACTGTAGGTGCAGGGAGGGCAGTGCTTGTGTTGCCAAAGACAGTATGGTTTAGGGGAGAAGGGCCCATGTACAGTGCCATTTTAAGTTTTATTGCAATATGTAGCTGTCAAAGTGCAAAGGTGTTTTTGAGAAGGGGCATGCTGGACTGCAGCTATATGCAAGTACTGGCTGCTACTTATCCATTCAGATACCAAAAGGTTATGGAATTGCAATTGGCACTAGTGAATGAAATCTGCACAGATTGTCACATCAGTTAAATTTAAGCATAGATCTGAAAACTGTGAGGTTTTATGGATCTTGGATTTTCAAGGCTTTCCTTGAATAGTGGAAATATTAACTGTGATCATAGTTTTTACTGCCTATTAAGTATTATGCTCTATTTTTTCTTGATAGTCTATAGAAAACAGGCCTATACGAGGTGTATACATCTGGGCATATGTTAAAAATATCTATCTCATTTTTCCTTCTGGTAAATCTATAGAGAAAAAGAAATCCCTAATTTAAGAATCTTGTAGGATGTGACATCTTGACATCTTCTTTGTTTTTTTCCTCTTCTCCATGGAAATTTGGAAATAATGGTGCAGGATTTTCTAGTAAAGAGAGAAAGTGTAATAAAATAATGAATGCTAGGGAAAGAATACCTTCCAGATTGCAATTTTTACAGAGACTCTAATGTTTCTTCAGGGCTATGTGAGCATGGCCTGCCCTTGGTATCTGAAAAAAAAACTACCATGGGGCTTGGAAGAAAGTGATTTGGACAGGAACTGAATTTTGACAAAGTGGAATTTTGACATAGTGAAACACTTCCAAAAATGGCTGCATATATATCAGTTGGGTTTTTTTCAGCATTGATAACGTGTCAAATTATTTCTCTTTCTTTTTGTCTAGATAGGTGACTTAGGTGTGTCCCATTTAGGGCTATTGGAACAAACATATGTAACTGTGATGGATTTATATTTCATCAGAACTAAGGAATTCTGCCTGGTTTTGAGGTAGCTGAAAGAGAGAGCTAAGGCTATGCTTCCACAAATAAAAACCTAAGCAAATTCAGATGATCTGTGTGGAAAGATGTGGCTTAAAATTGTTTTTCTAAACTGTGTATGCAGAAAAGAAGCTTCTCAGCTGGAGAATAAAGTAGATAAAGAAAGGAGCTTCAGAAAACTTGCAAAGGCCTGTCTTGGAGACAGTGGGCTTTAGGGTGGAGGTGTTGGCTTAAGACTAAGTGTTTGTTTCATTGTATATCCAAGAGAGAAGGATTTTCTACATTTTTGACATATGTGTCAGCCTCAGAACTCGGTAGGAGGCAAGGACTTCTTTTGTTCTTCCAACCACATTAGAGGTGCAACACTTCTATTGCATTTGTGCTTTTCACTGCTAGAATTTATCAGTATTGTTTCTGTTCTAACTCGAGCTCCTTCAAAGACACTAACATCCTTCAAACCTGGCATTATTTTTTCTCTTCATTGAAATATCCCAAGAAATCCAGCTATTTGTTAGACATTGACTAGAAAAGCTACTGTTTCTACCTTTATGATAACAATTTTGCATAACATCTTTCACCATGTGCCTAGCAAACTGCACACATCTTCAAAATGCTGAGAAAAGTGGCAATTATCTCAGTGTCTTTGAGTAAACCAATATGACTGAAGAAAGTAAATTACATTAACTTCTTATTAGGAGAACTTTGGATGGAAAAATAAACAAAATTCTAGTTTTCTGAGCCAAACCAGAAGTTAGACTTTTTATGAAGTAACTACTTAGCTGCTGGTCAAGATGAAACCATCAATCTCAGCTTAGAAAGAGTTTAGCTAATGGAGTTTTGACAACTGATACATCCTTTCCTTTCATGGGTTTATATTCTCTATGTTACTAAATTCTTTGAAAACTCAGATGTCTTTTCTAGTCTTGCTCCTTGTCGTTGGTATTGTCCCAGTAAAGAGAATTTCCTCAAAGATTTCAAGGAGCCTGGAGTGTCTTGTGCTGACTCAGCTACCAGTAGGTGCAGTACTGCTGAGCTGTAAATAAGCCAAATGAACAAATTACACCTCTTATTCTGTAGAAAAATGCATAAAATTCCTTAAATCAAGAGTTAGCAGAGTGACAGTTTAAAATCTTCCCTGAAAAAAGATGCTAACTATCTAAGACTAGCTGGAGAGATACAAAGGAATTCTTAGAGAGGAGTGTTACTCAATAGTCCTCGAAAATGAATTTTGCAGTTTTTTATTCTTTCATATTTCTACCAGAGATTGATAATGCAGGTGAGGTCTTTTCTTCAAAAAGAGATGAAAGGTCTAGCGTGAAGATGAAAGAAATCTTGTCTTTCATGTTTTGGGTCCAGAATCCACATGAACTGCTGTGGCAGGAGAAGAGGATGAATGCAGGTTTCCTAACTGCTGTCTAAGGCTTCCAACACCAATCCATCTATTCACTCCTACATTTTTTTGAAAGTGTGGCCAAATCCTGCTTCTTCATGCATGGCATCACAGGCAGAGGTGGTATGGCCATTCTCAAGCAGCCTACGTCAACAGCCTGCAGACCAGGGCAGAGTAGGCTTAGCTTAAAATCTTTGGAATTTTAGGGATACACCAAAGAGAGCGCAATTAAAACAGCATTACTGGGACTCACTAGCATGATGCACTGCTAACCTGCCAGGCTTGAAATCCACTTTCTTGTTGGTAGTTCATAATTCCACAAAATCCTCAACAATTTTTGGTTTTAACATCTGAAGGGACTTTGATGTTTACAGCACAGGTTTGTTTATGATCTGCTGTGAAATTTGCCCCCCTGAGATATGTTTCTGGCAGGTATGACCTTTTGGGGAAGTTGGTAGTCTGGTTTAATGCTTTGTTTATTTCTTCTTCAAAGCTAACAAGTAACACAGAAAGCTGTCTGCCTTTTCTGATGTTGGAAAAGGTTATTTTGTTTCTTTAGTATGGAGAGTTGATTTATTGCAATGCCCTCAGTATCGCTCTTACCAACAAAGGTTTTCAGAAGGTAGGGTGATTTGGTTTTGATTTGGGTTTTTTTTTTTTTCAGTACATGAAAACAATGATATCTACACAGTAATTTTTTACTCAAATTAAGAGTATTGAAGCCACTGTCCTGATTGTCCCCTCTTACTTTAATTTGGTGAACAATGTTTCTAGGACTTCTGAAACTGGACACCTTTTGGATGAAACTAAACAATGAGGAGCAGAGCTGATGTGATCCAGCCATCACTGGGCATTCAGTTCACTGAAAAAAACTAGAGATAGCCTGAAATAAAAAGTCTTAACACATCTAATGTGGGCACCAGGTCCTTATCACCAGATGAGGGGATGAGTTACTCAGCAGATCCGCTCCTATCACTCTGTACTATTTCCTAATGCTGGCAGTCAATAAGTCCCTTACAAGACTCTAATGTTACTTGAACTCATGTAGAAAAAACCACAAATTCATAATTTTTACAGAAAGAGTGGTTTCCATTTTAGTCAGTTATAAGAGTTCATTTAGGATGCAGAATTCTGTGTTTTGCTGAAGCATTTCACAGACAAGAAGCAAAGATAAATAAATAATGAGTGCCGGTACATGATAAAAACTGCACATTAGACAGCAAGGCACAGTACAAGGGATTATGCCTATAGTTAAGAATAAAGTATAGCTCAGATATTTCCATTGTCACTTAGGTACCTTAGGAAAGCTGTTGCACCATCAACCAGAAATGGAAACACACACAAGACCAGCCTGAATTTAAAATAGAACCTCTCCCTTCCCCTGTGACTGTCATAACATTTCTGGATTAAATTACCCTGAAGTATAATAAAATAGCCATGCTTTTCTTTCTTCAAGACAAAACTGCATGTCTGTTAAAGGAATTTGCATGCTTCAAACAATAAACTTAATATTTTATTGAATACAGTTTGAAACAGACAATAGAGGTAGAGAAATACAATGTTGGGAACAATTACTGAATAAAAATTGGGGACCTGTATTATCATACATTTTAGAGAACACAAATGATTCCTCGTGATCTTCGTACCTACGAAATGTTTTCTGTTTTTCCAACAAGTGTGGAGGGCTTGCTATCTCATCTTGTCTGAAATTACAAGGCTAAGATCTGTAAAGAGAAAGCCATCCTTACAAAACATACCAACCTCCTTATCCTGTCTTTAGAAAATGGTGGAGCGATAGCTGACATGAATGCTACATGTAATGTATTTCTTCAAATAGACGTTATGAAAAGCTAAATATATTAAAATCTAATTTGCCTTTCTTTACAGGAAAAGGTCCTTTTGATCAGCTAAGTTGTGCTTTGTGCAGAGACTTTTCTCTAGGGTGTTGTAATTCCTGGAGTTCCAGTAGAAATCAGGAGCTCATGATTTAACAATTCCTGTTTCAGTACCTTCAGTCTAAATACAATCATGAAGAAACTCATATCAAAAGAAAGAAATCAGTGGGTTGAAGTGATGTGCACAAGGTTACATAGAAGAGCTCTTCAAGTGACAGCTGGAATCCCGATAGCATTCTGATACACTGCAGTCTTTGCTATGATTGGAGTGACTGTGGGACTATCAAAGACTTTTGACAGTAGTATGTTTTAAAAAAAGCAAGATGGCATGAAATTCTATCTGTCTTAGTTTCATTTGAAGGGTAAAGCTTTCACAATGCCCACACTACCTTCTGAAAGAAAAAAAAAGATAATCATTGAGTACCGCTGCTCAATTAAGATGTCCACAATTGAATTTCTGACAGTCTTTGAGAACTGTTGCTTTTTTTCAGATCACAAAGTTTTGCTTTGAACCATACGAAAACTAACAGAATGTACATGAAAGCATTTATCCTAATAAATTTGGATTGACTTCGAAAACTGGTTAATAAACTTTATGTAATGGTCTGCATAGTAGCAGCTAGAATGAAAACAGTAATGATGTAATAACAGAAATCAGTTAAACATGGTTCAACATTTTTCTCTCGGACACCACTACCCTATGCCCCATCAACATCTGCCGCAGTTCAATACTCCTTGGATGTAAAAGCTCTATTGAATATCCTTTAGATTTACATTTATACTCTTAGATTTTCTTGTAACACGGCAGAATTACACTCTTTGTATACAAAGGTGAGTATTGTGCTTCTTACAACAAGAGATTGCACTATTTGAGATGTATTAATTGTGTCTGACATTCTTTGAGGACAAATTATTAATTTGTCATTACTCTTGCCCTCCCAAACTCCTCCAGGTTATGCATCCCTTTTTTTTTACCACCTCAAATAAGTTTGCTGCCTCAAAGACATCATGACTAGACTTGTGTGGTATTTGCATGTATATGCAGTGAATTTCTTCTGGGTAGTCTGATGTAGCAGTGTCCAGTCAGTCAAACCACCAACAATCTACTTATCTACGTACCTATATTTTTGTCAGTGATTCCTAGGTAATTTGGATGCTGATCCTTGACTGGAAATTCATTATGAGTATCTTCTCAGATACTATCATACTATGGGTCATGACATTTGTGTTTATGTGTTATCCAAGCCTAACCAGCAAAACATGCAAAGCAAGAGATAAGTTCCTAGAGCAGGGAGAACTATTCTTAGCACACAATTGACTCAGCAAACGTATTTATTCTCTTTCTGAGTTACCTGTTGGTCCCTGCTGGATGGCTCCCAAACACACAGAAGTGTTTCTAATGACTACTGCATACCTCTGGCAGGAGAATTTCTGGAAGCACATAACCGTGACAGCTTCTCATCCCAAAAATAACTTTGCAGATAAAATGAACTTAAAGTTTTAGAGGACATGACTGTAAAGTGACTTTCAGTACAAATGACTCCATTGCAGCCTGTATCCAACCAAAGAGCTATTTATTTATCATGTTTGCTACTTACAGAATACTAAAATAGTTATACAAGGATCATCCAAAACTTACTCAATTCTACAAGAGTAAATGGGATGTTATGGAGTTGCAAATGTCCATGTCTACACACAGTACTGGAGCGTGCATTGGCTAATGTCTTTTGTACTGTAGTAATGCAATTAAATGTTCTTATTGTGGGTAAATCTTGCAAAGCATATTTTTAAAACAGACTTCAGAGTGGTTCTTTGACTTTTGAAACACAAAATCTTGTGTCAATGACACTGTCTTTATCTTATGAAGTAACATTGGACACAGTGGGCATACTTCAAAGAAGTATTAATCCTTGCCACAGTGGAAAGCTTTTTATTTGTCAATTGAGCTAAATTCCTTACTCTACTCCCACAGTAAAAAAAAGAGCAGATCTGTTTTCAGGATATGGCACTAGTTTGGAACTTAAGCTGTGGCATCAGGGTGCCAGGATTTCTGCAATATGATATCGTCTATTTTTTCGTCTGTCTCTCGCCCTCAACACCCTCTCTCTCTCTCCCCACCCTCCTGTCCCCAGAATTTCTCTCTCATGTGGGGGGAAAAAGATAATAAAAATAAATGGTAATAAATGGAAAGAATTCAACTAACTACAAATGTGGCTGATTAGAAAATTAGGGAAAAGTGTCTTACTCTCAGGGGCTTCTGTTCTTGGAAAACAGTGGGGAAGCAGGAGACTGTAGTATGTTTGTTATTCATTGTCTCCATTTATTACATTAAAACAACTGTCCCATTTCTGTTTGTGCCTCAAGTCCAAACGGATAGCAGAGTACAGGGAATGAAACATCCAACATACAATTGAATATACAAACCAAGTCGGCCATTAATAGTTCACTCTCCAGCATCTGGATCCTGAATATACAGTTATACAAGTTGAATTAATATGGTTGTTTACTCACTTTCTTCCGGAGCATGTTCAGCCATCAGCTCTTTGCAATAATATTACACCCAGCCAGGCTGGAGTCTGGTGACTGGTTATTCCTAACCAGATCCCTGAGCAAACTCCTGAATAAAAGGATTAAAATACAATATTATTCCTTTTCACTTCTATCTCAAATGTAAGTAATGTAATTTAAAGTCCATTTAACCCTGAGTTATCTGTGTCCTTATTGGATATATTAAGTATACTAAAAAGTTGCTGAGCACAGCAATAGTTGGAAGGTATTTTAATATTCCTTCAATTTTTAACCCCATGGACTTTTCTAAATACAGCCTGTGTTTCAAATGTTAATTTTACTTGGAAGCAAAACTGAAGCTTATTCTCCACATGTAGAACTTAATTATTTTTAATTTTCCTGGATCTTTAGAAAGTACCAACCTTATGGGTGAAATTCAGTCAAGGCAGCTTTGTCCAGCCCAAGGATTATATTTGAAAGGCCTCTACATGAAAATTCAGCCACTGATACAGCTTGTTTTTATTTTACTGTTCATTTTTATTCCACATTTGAGAGCTTTCTGCAGGGCTGTGTACAAGCTGGTATTTCACTGAGTTTTCCAGCTACCACTAAAGTTTTAATTTAGATGTTAGGAAGCCCTTACATTAAAATGTTTCGCGTTTCCCTGGAAGGTCCTATCATCTGAAGGGAGTGCTACAATTATTTGCAAACTCAAAAAAACTCAAAATTGTGTGATTTTCTTCCCAGTGGAATTTAAATCTGAGGTCCTTAGAGAACATCTGAAGACCGTCTATTTAAAATATCCACATGCCACACTATGTCACATACTGTGTCACAGTATATGCTTTGATCTATAAAAGGAGATAACATGTTTCAATCAGCACTGAATAACAGCTGTCTTTAATGGTTTTAAAGATAGAATGGACTGTTTCAACTATTATATAGTGTCATCTTTAACATCTCAGGGGAGGTTAGCAGTGACCGTAAGATACATAGTATCGTATGAGGTGAAATTAAAATATTTCTCTCAATACAGAAACAAAACCAGTATTTGAGACGAAGTTTGGAGATTCTGTAAAAAATCTTTAATCTGAAACAACCCTTGTGAAAACATTTTTTGGTATTTTCTCATGACGCTTCAATTTTTGAACAAAAATTATGGAAACTTCAAAGTTTCTCATGACATAAAAATTCCAAATTTTGACGTGGTGTTCTAGGAAACATGAAGAACAGACAGCTGCATGTCAACTTCCACTCCAACACTGTAGGTAAGAGAGGAAATAAGGATATGTAAACAAAAGAATCCCAAGTTGCTGTGGTGTTAGTAAGATTAGGACTGCAGTGCTATAACCTTTGTGTTTATATATCTTAGGAGACAGAGTTCAGAAAAATGTTTCTTGTGAGGACCATAATCTATTGATTTAGTTCAGAGCAGAGGTTAACAGTTCATTTAGTCACATACATCTGTGAAAATCAGGTTTTTTACACTAAGAGGATCTCCAGTACAGCTGGCGAAAACTTATCAAGGTCAGGTGGCTGCAAGGAGAAGCACAGACAATTCAGAGATAAAGCGAAGAGACTTGTAGCTAAGACTAGTTATTTCAGTCGCACAATTTTGTCTTGGTGCAGTCCCAGAAATCTTTAAAAAGAAATTTGGAAATTGTCTTGAAAGACATTCTGCACCCTCTTTGTGCACCCTCGTACAACTCCCAAAGTACCCCGGGTACTTTGCAGACACACTGAGAGAAAGCCGAGGACAGCCTTTGCTATCCTGCTAATCCAAAATTGCCAAGGGATTTCAGATCACTCTGGGGATACTGGAGTGATCACAGAAAGAATTGGTTTTCACTGGGGACTGGCTTGCAGTATAGTTAGTGACAATGGAAATATCATGTTCTTCTCTTGCTTTCTTCTTCAATTTTTGTCCCTAAAGGAGGAATTTTTTTTCTTGTCAGATTTGTTCACTATTTTCTATGTCATTTATGATGAGATTAAAATTTTAGTGGTTTTTCTCTTGAAAGCTCCCTGTTCTCCCATTCATTCCCTCACACTACACATTTTTTGACAGCCCAAGATTTCTTCCCACCTTCTTTCTCCTGTTTCAGCTCTCCCTTTTTCTACATGTTTTGCCTTGCACTTAAAGAACAAAACACCCCGTAAAACACAAATAGTCTTCCTGTTTTCAGCACCTTCTCCAAAGTGTAGATCATGGCAATTTCTTTTTTTCATGAATTTTTGCAGCTCTGTACAGTGTAATGCATTTGCTACCTAGGCCAATTTCCTGAACAGAGACACACAGAAAGAATTTTTTATGATACAAAGCATCATCCTAATGACATTTCTTCCCAGAGGGAGAGAGAGACAGAGGGAGAGAGGGAGAATTTTCTGTTTTCCTGCTTCCAGCTTTATCTACTTTGGGATCAACCATTCAATCCAAGCTTAATAAAGTAATTAGGTCAGTGTGAGGCAGTTTCCCAAGGGCAGAGCCTTTTAGAATTTTTTGTTCTTTCTTAAATGCAGAGATGTTATCCAATATAGCATGGTTCCTACAAACATTGTTGTGTAATGTACATTTAATTTGTATATATAACACAGCACTGCAGCAAGTCATGATTATTCAAATTAAACCTGGCGACATTTAAATGTCAATTTCTCTTTCCCATTTTCCTTTTTCCTCTTATTTTTCAGGACCCAAAGAACTTATTTTTCTTGAAAATATTCTTTTTCTCTATTGCTACCAGCAATCGATGGAATTTTTCTCAACCCTGAGTAGACTGTATTTGAGCTAAGTGCTTTGTCACTCTTTAAATGAGAACCTTGTGGCAGCAAGTGACCATCCTCTCTACACCACAATGTGCACAAAGTTGTATCTGTACGGGATATGACAAAGAGGTCCACATTTAGCTCACAATGTCTTTAATATATTTTCCTGTTACTAAATGATATGCATGTCCCCTGACGTTCTCTACACTGCATTTTTGTTGTAACTGTACTTTTGTTTTGTTGATATGAGTAACAATCAACTACTGTTTCAGTATTATTTTCTGTACAAACTGGAAATTCTACAGTGAAAAAGATACTCCTACGTCAGTTTAGCTATAAACATTAATTGCTGGAAAGCCATAAAATACTTCTGTGCTAGCTAATCAGTTTAAGTAGCAGTAATCTCTCTGAAACTAGAAATTCATTAATTAATCATCCCAACTGTAAATGCAGTCTAGGCAGAAAAATCAATAAAAACCCCAACCACTCTTTTAAGGTCAGATGTTATCAACCAAAACTCTGCTGTTTTACTTATGCAAGACTGCACATCTAGTTAGAGATAAGGCAACCACTGCTAAAAAGCTCTGCATATGTGATGAAGAATTTTCATAAAGACCTAGGAAAAAAAGACTTTTCAGTTTTACTGAACTTGCTTTTTACCTCATCCTTCTCACACTATTGCTGTTGCATTTTAAGCAGACCACCAATAGCAGAAAAGTGAGTAGGATTTTCGCTTAGCTTAAGGAAAAAGGGCAGTTTTGATCAGTAGTGAATTCGTAGTCTTAATAGTTACTATTATTTGCAAGGACCTGGGAGATTTTCCTAAGTATGAATATAAATTCTACTTGGTGAAAAGTTTTACATATGTTCTGGAAATTCATGAATGAGTGAGCAATAAATTATTAACAGTTTTTCATAACAAAGGATGGGGTGGGGACACTCAAAGATAATAGATGTAAAACCAGCTAAAGATATTATTTTTCACACATATGATTACAGTGTGATACTCAGTAAGACAAGATGCACTCAGTACTGAATCCAAATTGTTACCAGATTTAGCTAAATCATAAAGATTTATCTTACAGAAGAATTTTGAAAGAAAAATCCATCAAGGACTATTAAGCATATTAAGTGTCTCAAAGACAGACATTTTGCAGATACATGAGACATATATTCTTACAGTTTTCATGCGTCCTTTTCATAAATATCAGCTTCAGACCTTGAAAAAGGCAAGCTCTTCGGCCATTAGTCTTTCTTCAACATGAATATTTCTTATCTCCTGCCCTAGCTTTTGCATTGTGTGACTCACTCATCCATATTTCTGTCAGCAGATGGCATTACTCAACATGACCCATGAATGTAAACTGAACAAAAGGGGGTTGATTGTTTCAGAAAAGGAAGTCTTCATCAGAGTATGATAACAAAGTGATCTGACCTATTTTCATTCTGGAAATTCCACTTTGAAAGTCAGGCAAAAGATAATTAAATTGTTCTGAAATACGTGTTCTAATTCGTTACATAATGTAAATCAGGAAACTAATTTTCCAGGAAAAAAGTGTGAATTGAAGTGCAGTATTTAACTTAAATCTTTCCTAAAAAGCAAATGTAAAAAAACGTTTCCAAATTCCATCTCTCAGGTCTGTACTAAAGGATTCTTCTGGTGAAATTAATATGTATTATGAAATAAAATAGTTTATTCCATTAAAAAGGTAATGTTAAAGAATCCAGTTTAGCAAACTAATTAGTGACTTTGCCAACCCTACTCATTTTACAAATGTCTTTCTGTATGAATACACCAGATGAAAAGTATATGACTACTTCTGATAATGAAGAGTGTAGATTTCATTCCTTCTTCAAAAACTCAAAAATAGTTCTAATTATCCATGGGGAGTGACCATGTGAGGCGGGAGAGATAATCTTTTGGTGGCTTTTGGGTGTTTTTAGCAATACTGACAGCGGTTTTAAGAATATGTTAATTCACAAAAAACAGACCAAAGCAAAGTCCAGAAACACAATGGCAGCTGAACTGCATCAAAGATTGCATTCAAAGCAGGGCCAAATCAGTGTGGCTCACCTCTGCCTAACCTGGGGAAAACAACTTGTGGACTTTGAAAGAGAGACAAGGAAAACTTACACCCAACCACAACCCTGCTAATATAGGTTACTCACCAGGTGTGAGTCATTGCTCTGCTTGTGAGTCATTCCCAGACATTCTAATCTCTTCTGAAATGTCAGGAACCTTCTCAGCAAACGTGCAAGTCACCTGCAAATTTACAGGCTTTCATAAACTGCTTTTTTTGAGCACAATATTTTCATAATAAACTTAAATTGGCTGTCAATCTATTTCACCTTTAGTATTGCCTATTAGGGATATTTGCAGTTGACATCATGTTGAACACCACCAGTGATTAAACCATTTCAGACACCTAACAGGTACCACTCCTCATCCTCTCCCTTTTCCTCCCTCTGCCTTTTGAAAGCTTCCACCCTTCTCCCTTTAACTATGAGGAGAAGAAAACTTCTCAGTTTGCTGAAACACACCTAAGCTGTACACATAAAATGAGACAATATAGATGATGAAAATACTCTTTTTTTTGTGTGTGTGTAAACGCCCAGTGTAGAAAAAATGCAGAGCAATCCCTTTGGAAAAATATACCACTAAGAATTTTCAAACCTGTCTCATGATCCAGTGAAAGAGGATCCTTTCATTGGGAAAATTTTTCCAAGCAGCATTTTTTTTTCTCGTAAGAAGACCTCAATAAAAATTTAACTGAAAACTTTCAGAAGAATTTTATTTATGCTGTATATCTTTTCAAATGTTTTCAGAGAATGAGGATGTTCAATGGCTTAATACCTACAAGGAGTATTTAAAAAACTATGGGGAAAAACTTCATGTGACAAATCATTGATGTGCAGTCATGTTTAAAAGTATAAAAATTCTGATAAGTTATCTTTGCTTCAAGCTAGAGTTCTGCAGCTACAGATGTTATGCTATTCAGAATGCAATTTACTTTGTTGTTAAGATCCTCTGCAGAACTGAATAAATTTAAGACTGCAGTTGGGCAGGATGATTTCAGTGTTCATTTCAACTTCATAAAATTTTTTTAAATTGCATCCTTACTTCAGGAATTTCTTTCTGAAAAGGGTTTTTCATTGACTTTGTGTCTAACAATGAAATATAACTTTTGCTAGATTAGTATAATGAAAAGAATTGCTGTTCTATTTTTACTTTTCTTGAAAAAAGGACAATTTATTTAGATGATAATTTTATGTATGTTTTGCTAAAATTGGAAACACATTGAAAACTTTTACTGCTCCTACTTCTGTGCAGTTTAAGGGAAATGATTTTATAGAAATCTTCCTCATCAAGAAATAACCAAGAAAATTAATTCCATTCAAACATCTGCAGCATTTCTGTGTATTCCTAATTTGGCAGTCCTTGCAAGGGTGATTTTCATAATGTGCTTAGCACCACCCTCAGGAAATCTTTAAGATGTCTCACATAAAACTGGAGAAATACAGTATCACTACTTTCTAAAATATTTGCTTATTTCTTTCCGGGAAAGCTAATTATATGTGACATATGAACAAGCATGAGAACTCATGCATATACCAAGTTAAAAGAAACCTATAGCCTAAAAAAATATATTTCCACAATGGGTAAGATGAGCAGCAGGTGAGAAAAAGATGTACGGGGGAGAATCACAGATTATAGCTACCCATAGCTAATTGCTGTTTGGATGAAACATGTGCATCTGTTTTCATCAATTAGTGTGGAGATCAATAGAAAACATATATATTTAATTAGACATATGGTTCAGTTTACCATAATTGGAACCCCATGTCACTTCTGGCTCTCCATATGCAGTATGGTCTGAAATGTTTTCTGGGGTGTGTTTGCATCATATGGAAGGTGAAGCGCAGACACCAGCTGATACTCAGATCTCATGGTCTCGTGGTGCTGTTAAATGTAGGCATTTACGGTGATTTAACCAGACAGAAACCAATCAAACTTTGATTTTGAATGGCATTTAACCCTTTCCCTGATGACTGACCACACTGCATGTCTTGTAACAATCACAACAGCTAATACCACATCTGTTCACGAGTATTTGAGCTTACCAGTATTTTGAATAAAACCATTTCCGAAATTAAAGCAACTTTAATTTTTATACCTTCTGAGAAACAGATACATTCAGAATAAGGAAGAATGGTCATGGAATTATGAAATTTTACTCACTAAATATCCCTTAATCAGTGATTTCAGTCAAATCACAAAAATTGTCAAGCAAGTTCTGAATTGACAAACCCACCCCCGCTCCCCAAATGTGTTGATTTATATAATATTTGGTTACTCTATGTCAGTCTCATATATATTAAACTGCAAATGAGGGAAAGCTTCCTCTGCAGATACAAACAGCAACAGAATGCAGGAGGGAATTAGTAAAGCTTGTTCTCAATGCCCATACTGTCTGTACATACGTGATATCATAAAACACGTTCATAAGCATTTTAAGTGTTTAACTCCAGTGTCTATCCTAGACTATTTTATATGCTCATTTAAATATTCCAATATTGCTTACCAGATTTTTTTATTAATTTAGCAGATATAAAATGAATTAAACTGGAACAATTTAGTGAAAATCACAGCTTTAGTATAGTTCTTGCTCAGAATACCTCACATTGTAAACATCTGTCTGGCTCTGGCTAATGGATCTATTTTAAGCAGAACTAGTTAACAGGCAGAGCAAGAATGCTCTGTTAGAGAGGGTATGGGAAATGGCAGACGGAAAGTTGCATCAACAGTAGTTGACTTTCATGTTAAAAATTCTGTGTTAAGTCTAATAAAGGATGTAGACACCACAAAATGTGGCAGTGAAAGTACTCTTTGAAAGACAAATGGGTATGAATGACCTGTTAAATGACCCCATAGCTAAAGCATACAAACAGAAACTAAGAGCTGAAGTAAATTAGATCTTTCATCTGGATGAAAGATTTCAAAACCACATATCAGGAGAGCAACTTTGCAATCAGATATGGGATATTCTGGGCGAGGGAATTTCCTGGTTTTATGCTCTGGTAAGGTCAGGAAAGGATTGCTGTTTCATGTGGAGAGAAGAAGAGCAAAAGCATTGAAGTGCTGCATCTTAACTTTGGATCCCATGTATCTGCATTTTCTAAGGTGAAATATTCAATGTTCATAAACCACCTTTGTTTCCAGGATTATGTTTCAGGAATGAGTATCTTTGAATCAAATATTACAAACACTGGAGTCAAAACTGAATATTTCCTCCCCTTCACTAGAATATTTGACCATATGCACTAAAAATGTTACTTTTCAGTCTAGCATGAGTATAAACAAACAATGGCTTCACTTTTCCTTAATGTATTTGCCTAAAACTCCTGCAGTTGCTATGAAGCCTCTTTATGAGAGGTAGAAAATACAGATTTAGCGTGCCTCAAGCTGAGGAAAAATTTAATCCTTTCCTTCCATTTCTTAGGGAAACATTCTAAACTAGTATTAGGCAACATCACCACTATTTTTTGTGAAGTCTGGTCTTGCCTGAGGAGGTCTAGGAAATTATTACTCTCAGGAGCCTTAAATTTAAAAATCTCTCTAATTAATTTGGGGAGAAACTAGACAAAACACTCTTCGAAACAGAACAAGGTTGGATTTCAGGTACCTAAAGAATGTTAAAATTAAAGAGTAAAGGATTTGTGGATTTAGAGCAAGTTTATCAGGAAGTTTCTAAGTTCTTGGGTACAGATCCTGAAACTCTGTCCATATCTCCTTTAAAAATTTAAGTCCTTTTCTTCTTATACACATCGCTCTTTAACTACACAAGCTCCCTAAGATTTTTCGGGCTCCCTTTTCCCTGTCTTTATTCACTCTCTATTGTTAAAAGTGCCCATTGACCCAAGAAAACTTTCATCCTAAGGCAATAGCTGCATAAATACATATTTTCAGCAAACAAATTAGTTGCATTTATTTGTTTTGTCAGAAAGTTGTTCTTTATCTTAATTATATAAATCGGCTCAGAACAGAACAGCCAGAGAACAAGTGTTAGAAAAGCCAAGGAACATAATGTTGTTTTTTTCTCATGCATTGCTTCAAAGATCCACTTTGTCCTGCTTAATACTTTTTTCCTTCTTGACCCTTAAAAGTGAAACTTTTTGTCCAGAACAAAAGTATTACTCTTGGACTGATGCCTATGAATATTGTCAGTAATTGTAGGAATTAATGGGAATTTCTAAGTATTATTGTCATTGAATAAATTGACATCATTATCTTTGTTTTACAAAGGGAAATTTCTTTCATCAGCATCTGAGTTCTTGCTTGCCTCATGCTGCTACCTCGGATATTGGTGCTGGACAGAGGCCTGGGCATGGAGTGCAAAGGCCAAAATAAAAAGAAAAACAAATAATAAAACCACCCCTGATCCCTCTAGAAATGCATTGAAATTGAACCAGATTATGAAGTTTTGTTTTTGCAATGTTGACAGAAGTGCAGATGGTTCAGCCAGGGAACAGAGGGAGCTGTGCTGAACTCCGGTGTGATGTCTCGTCTGCAAGAGGAGGAAGGGGACAGCTTACATGACAGTACCAGTCCACTCTTTGAGAGATACTAACAACTGATTTCATCCTTCCTGGCTTTGTCCAAAACGGCTGCAAAACTCAGGATAGCATCAGATATTTTGGCTGACAAGGCCAGGTTTATTGCAAGGGACACTTGAGACACCTTTGCGCCAAGAGCATGTCCCTACTCAGGATTTGCTGGGCTTCCCAGCTGCATTTTTGCTGTACAACAGAATGTGTCCCACAACTGGTAGACATAATAAAAAATCATAGTAAGGCAAATATACATGAGCAAAAGTGTTTTTCCCAGCTCTCAGGAGGTGGCTAGCTCAGTGCTGTTGCTGAAAGCACTGCACCACATTGGAGGTTGTTACAATGGCAAGCCCTGTGGCAAGGCAGAAGGGCAGTTTCTGTGTGAGCAGCACTGCTGGTGTCTCTGTGTACCCACCGTGAGCCCGGGCCCTCCACCCGGGACTTAAGCACTTAATACTGATTCAACACCTTCTGCAGGTTACCACTCACCCAGAGATTATGCCTCTATTCAGGCTAAAGTGATTAGGCTTTACCCCAGGCTCTGCCACAGAGTAGATGTTGGCAAATAACTGACTTGTTGTGTCTAGCCCCTCTCTTAATCAAAGAGAAAATGAGTCTAAACAAAAGGTTGTAACACAATCTTGTGACTTTTCACATTTTATGTGTGAATTATGCACTTCATAAGGAGTGATGGGTTTATCATCTTCTTTAAATTGATTTTAAAGTTCTTTTGTCATCAGGAGGGTAGGTCAAGGCCAGGTAAATGTTTATGGACATAACTGCATTGCCTAGAGATCAGAGATCAGTGCTAGGAAATGCAAAACCCCTGCTGCCAGCTCAGTGAAAAGCCCACTGCTTGTAGTCATCTCACTAGCAACTTCTGTAAAGACTCAGCTGCTCTGGGGAAATGGGAAAATGCCATCTCCTCCCAGCCCGCAGTTATTTAAATGCTCCAGTGTCAACCAATATTATACTGCTTTTATGTTTTCTCCATTAGACAGCTGCTGGGTCTGCCTTTATGGGAAAGCCACCCTTAAAGTCACTTGACCTCTTGGTGCCTCAGTCAACACAGATGGAACATTGAATAAAACCAGGATGTTGCTAGAAATCATATGACTCATTCGAGCCAGGGAGAGAGGGCATTTTTGGGAATTGGTTTTTTTTCTCCTTGAGTAAATAAGAATTTGGCTTATCTAATTATATGCAAAGGTACACAGATTCTGTTTTGCAAGAATGTGTTTTCACAGTCCAGCAGACATCTTTAAAAGGTCAGCAGTTGTATGAGAAAAAGCAGCATACGTTTGATTTGCAGCAAAGCCCGTACTTTATTCAGATCACTGGATCACAGGATCACTGCATGGGAAATATTGGCATATAGATGATATCTGCTGTATTTATCAAGATTTTAATTTATGTTATAAGTCTATTTAGAAGTATAACTGAATTCTTGTTACATGTAAAACAATTCAATAAATGGAAAATACATTTTTTTCTCAGAATCAAGATACCACAACCTACAGTGATGACTTTTTTGCTATCATGATCCAGCAGCCTCCCAAAAGAGCTGCCAGCAATTGCCTGAAGGTCATGAGCTTGTTTCCTTCCCTTTTTTTCTGGCCTTCTGCCAAAACAGACTTGTTCAGACATCAAAACCTGCTCTACTTGCTGCTTCAATATACCAACAATATCTAATCATCCTGCTCTGCCAAATCATGGAGTGGATTTACTAAATTACCATGGGAAGTAGGACTCAAGATACCACGTTGTAATGAAATTCATTCAAATCAAAAGCCCTGGCAACACAGGTGGAAGCAGTAAAGCTTGAAACCTCAAACGCGAAAAATGCACACATTATCTATTAACCCATCAGATGGACAGTTTATAACTATTTTTCTCTCATCTTTTTGATTTAAATCACTTACACATTCCATTATAAAGTACCTTACTGCAAAGAAGAGGCATTTGAATATTCAGTTTATGTGAAGCTGTCAAACGGTGAGCAATTCCAGGAGTCTGACTCTCACATTTAGATGTTTGCAATGCAGACTGAGAAATTTTGGAGGAGTATAACAGGAATTCTAGTACAACCTCAATTTTATTTATCTGGACACATAGTATCTCAGCTTGCAAGCAAAGATCAAAGTGGTTTTGATTGGAATGCGACATTCTACCATTCTTCATTATTGTGGCACACTGCTAAGCAGTGCATGGTCAGAAGATTCCCTTTCATGATGCCACAAGCTCTGTCTTTAACTTTGGCAAAGGGAGCCTTCACCTCATCCCTCCTGATATTTTCATTTAGCTTTCACATTTGATTTCAAGATCAGCAAAGGTTGCATTGAAACCATGACATTTTTACAGCTTTACATGACCTTTGGGACCACCAATACATTATGAAAGGCTTGTGAGCTTTAATGGATCAGTCATCAACTGACCAAGTTGCACTATCTGAACAGGGAAAGATTGAATCAGGATGATCTCAGGATACCAAAATGTCTCTGATGCAGTGGCCCTCTTAAAATCCTGACATCCATTTATTGGGAGAAATAAACTCTGTAATAATAGTAGTAAAATAAATGTCTGCACACACAGTATGAGAAAACGACATATATTGTATGACTTGAAAGTTCATAAAAGCAGCACAGAAGAAACAGATGCATCAGTAAATCAGGAAACAAAGGGCAACAGTCGATTCCAGAGGAAAGGATACACAGGCAGTTTAAAGACATGGCTGGAAGCCCAGATTCTAAGAGAAAGCCTTTGTAGAAAGGGTGACATTAGTTAGCACGGCTATAAAGCAGGAGCTGTGTTCAGTCTTGGGGTCTACTGGTTTCTGCTCACAGGAGGTGTTGATGGTGTCACTGCAAAGGGACCAGCCCACTAAGAGGGACAAAGAACAGGCTGCAGCTGGTGCACTCTCCAGGTTCACACCACGAGTTCAGGAGTCCTGGGAAGCATTTTAATGCCTCCAAACTCCTTCAGGGAAGGTGTAACTCACGATGGAGCTGTGCCTAAACACAACAATTAATCTCTGTGTTAACATGACAGATACTCTTTAACTTAAACATACTCACAGCACAAATTGTATGGATAAGGCTGCTTGTTATTTGCAGTGTACTTCTCTGAATCCCAGCTTGTCTCAGATAGTGATGTCTCCTGTTAAGTACTCTATTCATAAGACAAATAAAGTTATATTCACCATGATCACATGTTTGTTTCATAACCCCTTGCCTATTGTGAAGTGCTGGTAGAACTGTGTAATCCAGAGACCTCCCTCTTGACCTACTTCAGTGATAACCGCTTTTTGTTCCATGCTTTGATAAACATTATTTCACATCTGGAAGGCAGTCCCAGATATTTTAATATCTGTAACAGATGTTTTGTATATAATTTAAAAATAGTTCTTAAGTGAAAGTTTAAAGAGCTGCTGCATATTACTTTTCTTGTTGTTCTTATTTAAAACAAATAATTTGTAAGTTTGCTTCCACCATTACAGCAATAGAAAAGTACAATGAAATTCATTTAAGCATAATAGAGCTCACCAGCCAGCCAAATTAATTTTAATGAATTTTTTTTTAATAGCACTATTATTAACCACCAATGCAAAATCCTGCTGCAGAGCTGCACTCCACACACATATTAGAAGTAATTATCTCATACTGAATCTCCTTGTAGGTTATAAAAAGCATTTGTACTCCTCACAATGTGTAGGGAACCAAAAGTTATTGTTTATTTACAAATTTCAGAAGTGGCTTAAACTCTGATGTTAATGCTGTTACAGGGGTATTTTGTGTGCAGACACGCACTCTCTAGGCATAAAACTTCCAGTAGATTTCACCCTCCATTCTCTTTCATTGATATTGTCTCTCACTAACTTCTAAACCTCTGTTTTTGTGATTTCGCTCCAATTCCTATCAAGGTATAACAGAAATCAATGCAGCAGATGATGCCAGTAGGCATTTCTATTTGAAATCTCAAGGATGGGGTAGGTGTGGGAACAGCAGTATTATGACAGACCTATTTCACTCTCCACAAGCCACAGTTGAATCACACTAATCAGTGGCTCTGTTGCTTCTGCTCTGGCTTTTAAAAAATTCAATCCTCAGTGTGCTCTAGATGACAGACATTTTGAGTGAACTCTTGAGGAAACTCATTCTCACCCAATAGTGTAAGAGCTAAGAAAAAATCCTCTCTCCATATTAGAAGTGACTAAACTTTGTTACCTAGACACCAAATAGGTTTGTTCCCTTTATCTGCATCTCTGTCTCCACCCTAACATATGTCTGCAGAAACTTCTGATTCATAAAGTTGCTGGATTGTTCATTGAATTAGCCAAAGAGATTCTGAACTTTATTGCTAATGGGACTGAAATATTCACAATCCAAATATTCACTTCCTCAGAAAGAATAAGAAGAAAATAAAAAAAAAAATCTTAATTTTGCAACAATAACAGCATGAATATATACTGGGAAGTTTATTACACTATAAATTGCTGTTATAAAAGAGTTTTCTTTGGAACAGTTATAAAATACATCAATGAAAAAAGATAAACAGAGTGATTCATATGTCCATGTGAACTTTGCTAAGCTACTTATGAAGTGAATGAGGATTAGTGGTTTGTAAGAAGTCTCTGCTTTCTTAGCTACGAAAATTTTGTGCTTGACGGAAGAGTCTGATTGAAAATAATGACCTCATCCACTGATTGACAATTGACCATTCTGTTATTAGGGGTATAAAGAGGCTTTCTGCTAATTACAGCTTATTTGGGCTCATTAGGTAGAGACTGACATTTCTCATAAAATAAGAGGGTATGCTGGAGACATGTGTGTCTCAGCTATAGTCTGGAATTCTGGTATCGTTTGAGGACAGCAATTTTGAAAAATAACTGAAGACCTCATGGGCTGTGAAGAGAAGGAAGCAGACAGTGTAAAGGCTGGGCACCGTGCCACTGCAAATACTGAAGTGTTTGCCATCCATCACACCACTGGTCTGGGCAGTACCCAGAGATATGCCTACAGGCCAAACTCAGAATCAGGTTTTGTTGTTCTCAAAAACAATTAACTGAAACAGGCATTTGTTTAACCCTTTATTGCTTGTGGATCTTATATGAAATGAGTCCTTAGATGAACCAAATCACATGTACTGACTGATACCCATGTCAAAGAAATTAGTGTAGAAAATGTTCAGATTAAGAGCTGTAGTGCTTAAAAACGTTTCTTCCTACATGTGGGAAGATAGAAAGAGTTGAAAAAGCAGAATTTGATTCTGAAATATTGCGAAGAGCCTTCTATAACCTATTATAAAAATGGTGTGAGTTTTTTTTTTAATCTTCTGCTTTCATCGGCCTTCTGACACACTTCCAGAAGTTCTGCAAACCCAGTGAAGTCAATGAAGTTTCTCAGTTATAACTGAGATTGAAAATGTATTTTTTTTGATCTTTGTCATGATTTCTCTTCTGAGAATAAACACAGACAACCATGATTATGAAAAATTCCTGTCAAACCGTTTGTATATTCAAATGTTTTTGTAATACTTGCAAAAAACTCTGCGAACTTTTGGGCCTTACTTTCTTCTGATGTTGAGAAATGGTGCCTACATAAAATACAAATGTATCTCTCCTTGCTTGCTTTTGAGTAAAACAATGATTAACCATACATTCCTTTTCCTAACTGTGGAGAAAGAATATCTTGGCAGATTTCCCACCTTCAAGCATTTGTATGTCTCAGTGGAGGAGTGGAGGCATGTGGTCTGAGAGCACCTTTTCAATATTAATATAAGCCTTGCCATAGCGACATGAGTTTTGCCACAAAAAGGTCATTGAAATAACTTAGAAAAATAATTGAATTACTGTGGGGAAAATTACAGATTAAGACCAGCTTCCCAAGACTGTTGTAACACACAATTGTTGCAGTCTCACACTCTGACTCAGTTTTGCATTCTCTGTCCATTTGGAAGGAAACATGGCTTGATTTTTCATTAGATATAAATAGCAAGAAGTAAGAATACACAAGACTCAAGCTTTAATTGTCAGTAATTTGCGGCATTTACAAGTGATTTATACAGAACACAGATAGTCAACAAGGTTTGTAGACCCAGACCCTCAGAAGATGTTCTTTCCCTTCATGGCAGCCCTCAGGGAAGTGTCAGAGTGTTTTTTGTTTCACAGTCAATTTCTCACTAGAGAACATGACTCTAAATCGAGACATCTTTTTCTGCTACCTATTCAAGTTAGGAAAGCTTGGAGAGATTGATTAAACTTATTTTTCTGTCCATTCACCTCATAGTCCTCCCTGACTTGCCTTTGATACTCACAGTTTCCAGGGCCTAAGTTCTTGGATATTTCTGTCCAAATCTTGACATCATAAAATGAGTGTGTAACTCATGACTAAGCTCTAGCACGTTACAGAAATATCTTGGTTCACCTTCCCTCTCAACTGCTTTTAGAACTGTAGGTGATTCTTTTCAAACAAAGCACACTGATTCAATCCATGTCCTCCTCTGTCATTCACCACTGAGAAATCACTCTTGGGAGGGCTTAGGCAGGGTGGGATATCCAGCTAGAGATCTTTCCTCTGTCTGATCTGTGTATAGGATTTAAACCTAGGTCATTGAAGCACTGCAAAGGAAAGCTAGAGGTGTTCAGTTGTGATATCCTCTCAGTCTCTCTTGTCCTACTGTGCAAAAATACTTAAATATTCATTGAGCTTAGACAGAGTGTGAAAATCACTATATTTGGATCACAATCTCTGCTCATACAGCTACTAATGTGTGTATCAAGTGGATCACCTCCAATAAACACAGACTTTGTTCAGCTTATTCTAAGTGTAAGGCAGCTCTCTTGGGAGGAACACAATTTTATTTCAAGCTTTGCTCGAAATCAAATTTATCGGGACTTGAATTTTAGGATTCACTACTTTGAATTCGGGTAGAATAACAGTCTTCCTCTTTTGGCTTTTTTTAACATCACTTTTGCATATACCCTATTTCTGGAATTAATTTGTAGCTGTGAAGTATATGTTAACGGAATCCTCTGCCCCTCTATTCAAAAATCTGGAGATGAACTACCTTTTAAAAAAGAGCTAAACCCTACTCTTGCCTGGGAATCCCCTGTTGGCCAATTTAAGTTACCTCACATACATCTGGCTGTTTTTTCTGAGCCTTCTGGCTTTGGATACTTAAATGCACTCTATCAGTTGCCTGGCACTAATTTGGCTGTTGAGGATTGCCTGTTTGTGCAACTGGGATCCATTTCCGTATGTGCTCTGGGCAAACGGGAGGCAGGGTGATGGCTCTAGGAGCTCTTGGAAGGTTGTGGGGACGGCAAGGGTGACACTGCCTCCTTGGTGGGGTAGAGAGCCTGGAGGCACTGGGGAAGTTCAGGTGGGCCCCAGGCCAGGGGTGGGCACAGTCCACCCCTCTCTGTGACACCACCTGGGGCAGAACCCAGCCCTGAAACTCCAGGCAATTGTGCAAAAGCCAAGGAGAAAACATATGGAAAAAATAAAACCAGGGAACCTTACAAAAAGAGTGCATTTAGAAAGATGAAAAACATGGAGAACAACCTGAGAGGTTTTGCCTGAAGCAAAGGCTGCGGGTACTGCCAGCCTTTTTCTGTGCAAATAGAAACCCTTGGCAAAGATTTGAGGCATGAGGTAATTGTTAACAATGTTATGGTTAACCCGTATCAGATTGCTACACTTGCAATATTCTCATTTTAGAAGGCTGGATTTTAAGAAATGGAGTGAGACTTCCAGAATTTCTTGCACTTGATAAATCTAGTGAAAATAATTTGGATTCCTCAGAACTGCTATTCACAGTTTCCTCTCCTCTTCCCATCCCTTCACATTGCCATAACAAACTGTGGTCTCCTAAATAATTTTCCAAATGAAACCTTCAACTCAGCCCAGGTAAACTCTGTCAGGATATCATGTCCCTGTTTCATTTGCTATTTCTCATTCCCTTTATTTGAAGAGTGAGAGGAATGTGTCTCATGTGTCTTGTCCCAGGGAAGCTCCCCACCACAGTACAGCAGAAAGACAGCAGTGCACCTGAACCAGTGCAGTTAAGTTCTTCTCAAAACTGACCCATTGCTGACCCATCATTTATGGCAGCGTGTCTTGCATCTTTTATGGTGATCACTGGCAAAACAAGGGCTGGCAAAGGAATTGTGGTGTTCATGGCACACCTGCAAGCACAACCATCACCCGTGCCCATGAATGCTTTGTTCTTTGTGCCTATTGCAAATACGGGTGAGGAAGCGTCTTTCTTCTAACATGATTGTTAGTCATCCTTCAAAGCATAAAAACATTCTGGGATGGAGTAAATTGTAAGCATGCAATTAACTGAATTATTTTATGCAGCTGAGTTGCTGGTGGGATTTCATCCGTGCTTATATTGCACAGGCTTTCATTATTTTGCTTCCTGCTTTATGTTTGCTTTATGATCTGTAAATATATCACAAGGAAGACTATTGCCAAGGGATACATCAAACTAACATTTTCTAATTAATAAATTAAGAATCAATAACAGGTCACACCTAATCTTTCTTGGAACTTTTAAAGTTGATAAATGTACAACATCAGTGAGAAAAGCTAACAATGATTCATTCTTCTTAAATAAATCCTGTTTCTCTTCCACAGGCAAATGTAAGAACTTTGCTTATATAATAAGAACTAAGAGAAATTATTTATGAAAAAAAGATTAGTTTTTGATAAAGCACCACACACAGATTAAACAAATGAACTCATAAATGAACATATGTTAAAGAAAATACAGATAAATCACACACCCCACCCCTGCTTCCCCAAACTATTAAAATTGAGATACCTTGTTCAGGCCAAAATATATTTCAGCCCTATTCTGTAACAGACTTGAAAATAACTGGGTAGTGTCAACATTCAGCTTTCAGCCGGTGCACCTGAAATGCAGAAAAAAATATTTTGCTATTATCTGTACCTGTCTGAACTTGCTGTACTTGCTACTCCAGGGCTGCTTTCCACACTAGTATGTCTGATGTCTTTGCTTTGAAACAACCAGCCTGTATTGTGGGAAATAAACAGCTCTGTGGCACACCTACTTAATTTTTTTGTTATGCCTGCATTATCGGAGAAGGAATGTACACATTGCAACCTCTCCTGTTCTATGTTAATGTAGAGTGACTACAGAATTCTTTCTGGATTACTCTGCAATCTGCAAGAACAAGCAATTACAGTAGGTACAAATTATTACCTATCAAACACCCTGTACATATCATGTAAGCACAGTAAACATGCTCTGTAACTTAGTTATCTAAAACCCTGTTAAATGTTTTAAAGAGCCTTTCACAGGGTTCCCCACCAGTATAAAAAACATAAAAAATAATGTCAGCAGATGATACGTCACAGCCACGTTTTTAGCAGGACTGGGCACTGAAAAGCATGAAAGATAATGGTTTGTGAGACCTAAAATAATTCTTAAATTAGAAGCACAGGGGACATTCTATTTATTCAATCTAACTAAAACAAAAACTTTCGCATCAGTAAAATAATTAAAAACTTAATAATTATAATNATCTAAAATGAATGCAAGCCATCTTTGATTCTGAGTTGGACAGTTCCAGGAGCACATTTAATTCCGATCTAAATTGTACTGGGACACTTACTTTTTATACATTCTAGTGGTTTTCTTCAACTTATTAAAAATAGCCATTAATAATCACTTTCCATGCTGAAAGCTGACTATTTATGCTTGCTTTATAGCCAAATCCTTACTCATGATAGAACTTTACCATTTATGCTGTTGCCCCTTCGTTGAATTAATATTAACTCATTACCGTAAAAATATTTCTCAAAGGGTATTTGATTATTTATAGGCTATTCCACAATTTTTCTCATCTACCTGAGAAAAAGCAATCATTCAGCAATTGTATTTTTGTACATATACTGAGATAATTCTGATAAATTTAGCTTAATTTTCCATGCGTTTAAGATACAAAAGAGTAGTGTCACCACAGTGGACAGACACGGGGCATGCATGAGGGATCGGAGTCTTGCAAAATCATTTTTGAGCTGTCTTAGGAGTTGTCAGAGCCTCTTCCACAACATTTCTAACTCTTTAGAGCTGGGACTACGCTACATCAGTATTTCTCCGCACAGATGTATGTGCTCTGAGACTGGCAGAGGATTGGGCACAGGGAACTGAAAGATGTTCAGACAGAGAAAAGAAGAGTGGCCACAGTTTATCACATTGTCAGCAGCTGGTGGAAAGCTTGTTCTTGCCCAAGGAGTTCTGTGTCTGTAAAGTGCAAGCATAATACTGAATATAATAAAAAAATATATACTTTTTCAAAGGCATATGATGCATTAAACCCCTATTCTTGAGCCTCTATTGCAAAAAATCTTAAGCTCAGCATCTCATCTTCATCTCAGATAACATCTGTCCTTCATTACCTTCACATGCAGGATTCTCTCTGATGTGTTTGTGACTAGCTCTTTTTTTTTTCTCTGATAAACCTGACATTACAGGGCTCTCACTTGCATTAGAAAACAAGGGTGCTTTTTGTTGAATTACTAGTAATGAGTCTTTCAGAATTATGTGTTTAATGAAAGTTTCCATAGATGGTGGATTTTATTTGGATGGCATTACACTTCCATAAAAACAGTAGGTCTTTATTGTTTCCACAAATACCTCTTACAGTTATTTTTTGAGCTGGTCACAGGGAAAGCTGATGCCATGTAAAACTTCTGTGAAGGGACCTTTCCAAAATTTTTTGGATCATTATCACAGAAACAGAATCAAGAACAAAAGTTTCTGAGAGGCCAGAGGAATTTTTACCAACCCACCTTTCTCATATTGAGGTACAAGGTTCAGCTTAGCTGTTCTTGGCCATCCTTACACTCACACGAGCCACAGAAATACCAATGAGTGTGGTGTTCTCTAGCCATGATTAATTTTAGAGCTAGGTTTTAATTTCACCTATAGTGTCTGCAGATCTGTACACAAAACTTCCAGTCACCTACATATAGTGAGTTCTAGGACAATGTGTAGCATGAGCATAACAGATACCTATCAACTTCCTAGTCCCTTGACTAACCCCAGGATGAGTTTTACCTGTAGTTTCAGCTGAGCACTAAGTGTGTATGATCTCAAACTCCATGTATCTGGAGAAGAGACCAAAGCGTTTTCCAAAGTTTCTGAAGGTACTGAAACAGCTACATGAAATAATTTTAGTGTTATTACTCAAGGATAAGAATTGTCACAACAAGGTGAAATAAGTGACATGAATGAGATGACAAGAAATGCTAAACCTTTTCCCTATCCTTGAGATGATGTTATATACATATATAAATATATGTATATTTCAGCAGGAGTGTTCATGGTACTTTGCAGACATAAGAGAGCTCCTAGAGAATTTACCATTTAAGGTTATTTGTCATTGCTTTACATGAAACTACTAAACTTGGCAGGAGCCATATTCTTTTCTAATATTATGAGGGATAAAATAAGCAGCCAGGGATTCCGTAGACTGAGTAATGCTAAAAGAAGGTGTTTTATACTGTAAATCTGGCACCCTCCACTTCTGTATCTGGATGCATCTGGTCTCAAGATGGCCTGGAGTGGAAGTGGACATCATGGTCGTGTAAAAAATTCTTCTATCTCAGCTTGAGAACTTGGCTGCTCCCGAGCTGCAGGTGGTCCTCTGCTGGGGACACCATCTCTTGCCAAGAGCCCTTAGCTGAGATGGGAGAAAGGAAAGCTCCAGAGTTTCCTGTTTTTTTGATCTGAAGTGTCAATGACCATTATTTATTAACTGACAAAGGGGCCTTTTTTCCCTCTGTTTTAATTAGAAACTAAAACAACTTGCTTTTCAAAGCTGAAAATACTTGAAATGATCCCAAGTAATATTCCAAAACCACTAGCCTAAAGCTGGCAGTTAGAAACCTAATGAAATCTGATAGACAGGCTGAGCCCTCCTTTTCCTACACACATACTCACATGCACACACGCTCCCCTTGCCCCAAAAACACAAAAAAAGACCCCAGACAAGGCGAGCACATTCCTTTTTAACAGCCATCTAAATTTGTCACATTTAGTGGACATTTTGGGATCTATCCATGAGAGATTACACTTACTGCTTTGAGAGGCAAATTCTCCTTCATGAAACGTCCCAGAGCAGAGTAAGAAAAGTACATTCATTTCACAGGCTATATTTAATTTCATTCCAGGCTCATCACAGGGCTTTATAATCCTCTTCTGTGTGGAATATCTTCATGGTTTGAACTCCTCTTTAGCAGGGTAGATTTAGCATTTGCTGTGGGAGGGGGGAAAATCTAAATGAAGCTGTGCTGAGTTGCAGCAGCTGCTCCATCACAGGCTCTCTTCCTCCCCATTTAGCATGATCTCTATTCCAGCTCAGGCCTCTGCAGCACACACAGACACACACAAACACACACACCGGCTCACAAGATGTGAGGGTTTTATCTTTTAATGGCAGAGCTTGACAGGCAGCTTGCTGCTGAGGTTCAGCCAGACACAGCTGGGCAAAGCAGTGCTGCTCATTTACATCTGCCTCCCATGCACTGAATTCTGTAGGGTTTATTTGTCATAGAGGAAGTTAATTGTGAAATGCTCAAAACTGAGAGAATATGGAAGATACAACATAAAACAAGCATCTGTTCTGTGAGAAAACTGAAATGCTGACACAAAGCAGGGCTAAAGCTCAAGCAGTTTAAATGGCTGCACAGGTCTCACGTGTTTGAGTGCTCCAGGATTATTTAGTCTGTCTCATTCAGTTCTCCTCCTAGTAAGTTCTTCTGTCATAGCCTGCCCAAGGAAACAGCTTTTGAGCCTGTATTTGCACTGTTTTGTATCTCAAGAGGTGCTTGAAGATTGTGATTGGACAGAAATAATTAAGACTATGTCACAGGTGTAGAAAGAGCAACCAGTTTAGAGGTGGTGTATGACTGAAATTGTTTGAGGAAGGGGGACTTGGGATGGGGAGTGGGCAGAAATTGGGGAGGTAGGAGATACATCAGTAGTGCAGATGTGAAGTAGGAACTTAAGTTTGGCTTGAAACATGCCCACATCACCTCAAGCCTATCTGGTATTGCTGGCCTACGCTTCTTTTGCAGAGGAATGCCTGTCTGCAACATGCTTATTTAAGCTCATCAAATCAGCTGTGTGTTGTCCACCTGTTCCTGTTCAGCAACAGCAGGATCACTGTTAGCTGGTCACAGAGCCTTCATGACATATTTGCCACCAAGCGGAAACTAATTTTTAAGACGTTTCTGAAGACATTATGGTGCCCAGAAGTTTCCACAGTGAAAATATTTCATCTCTCTGAAAACATGGAAAAAACCTCTTCTCTGTAGATCTTCGGTCAATGACTGCCTCAAGGAAATGAAGATTTGTAGGAATATAAAACTGGCACGTGGAGCTTTTCACACAGTATAGAGACTTTTTTCAAAAGCACAGATATTTATGAGAAATCATGTTTCATTTCCATTTGCACAAAGTTTTATCATGTGTTCTCATAGCTATGTTTGATTACATATTTGATGTCTCTTCCCATGAAAACAAATCTCAAAAAAGAAACTTTTTTTGGATAACCCTACTTGGTAGAGTTGGGATATACTTTTTCCTATGCTAGCCTTTTTATAGGCACAGGAACACCACTGTTTTCAAAATATTCACAACACATAATGCATATGCAGAGATACACTTGAATCTTACTGATTCAAGTGTTACTTCAGCATTGTAAGTTAAACACACACTTAAACTCTTTGCAAAATAGGGCCTCAAACACTTGTTGAAACCTCCCTCTTTCATACCAAAGGGTCATAATAACTTGGAGTTAGTGCTGCCACTCTGAGTACTTTGATCTATGCAACAAACTCTTCCTTGTTGTCTGCTGCCCATCTGTTCATCTGCTCGCCCCAGTCACACTCCATGAAAGTCTGTGGGCTTTCTGAAGTCTAACTTATTTAGGTGGGATGCAGCAGAAATTCATCCCGATCCATCAGAAAGGCTAAAACATTGACACTCTTGAGTCAGGAGTTAGAAACTGTATCAAATGTGAAGAGGAACGTATTGCAGCTAATTGCAGAAAACTGCTAGCAATCCACGGGAAGAGGCAGAACTCAAACAAGGAATCCCACAAATTTCAGGAAGCTCAGAATTCTTGCCCATGGTGTCTTTACAGCCTTTCTCTAAACTCATCCTTTCAATGGCAAGTTATCTACCTCTTTGCTCCTTTTGTGTGTATCATTCTTTGCCTTTATTTTTTTTACAATCCCTTTCCCATCCTCCTCCTTACCTCCAAAAATATACGAGTAGATAAATAAGCAGTGACTGTGACCTCTCCCTGACTTTGCTCTGCTTCCAACAGAAACATGGTGCAGGTTGATGCTTGAGCAGAATTCATTGTTTTAATCCTTTTGAAACAAATGTTTCAATGTTTTTGTCATCTGGAGCCTTAGGATAAACTTAGGAACAAGAAGATTCTGTCTATATTTGTTTGCATAATTTTCAAGATCTTTATGTCTGTTTGGTTTTTATTTGTATACAGTATGGTGTTCACTACCAAATCGAGACAGTGGAGTCTCCGCGGAGTCATAGCCACCTGTGGGAAATAATTCAGAAATCTGGAACTCTCTTCCATGTTCAGGGAGTCAAACCCCTCCAGCAGACCAGCATAACCCTCTTCCAGGCCATGAAAAGCAATATTAAATTTGTCATGATCACTAACTGGTTTGTCCTTTTTATTTGAAGCGTCATCACATGGAAGTCTGTACAAAGAGACGATTTTTTTTCTTAATTTCCCCATTTCTTTATGTCAACTGTTCTCCATCCTTTATGTTTATACTGTTTCTCTTACATCAGCAGTTCCAGAAAATCTGCCTCTTCTATCAAAGATATGAGAAATTTTGCTTTTTCACATCAATGAAGAACTTGACATGTGGTAGGTAGACAGTGCAAAAGGTGTCACGCCAAAACCCTGTGACTGAGCAAAAGGCTACAAATATTTCCATTTCACTGCATTCACAACTCCATTCCAAATGCAATTGGTAACTAGTTTTGGACAGTTTGCCATATGTTTCCAAAGGAAGTTATGGATTTACCTAGAAGAAACGAACTGCATTGTTAGACTGCTTCAATTATTACTATCTAAAATCCTGTATTGGGCAGGACATTGTGAGTGTATTCTTACAGGTTCTACTGCAAAATAAGGGAAGGCTAGGTCTCAGCTTGTCCAGCTGGTAAATGTCAATATTTACACTCTTTTGTCTGCATTAAGAATTCATAACATCTTAATTCAGAGAACTTTAATGTAGGTACCCAATGCGTACTGATCTCTTTGGGCCCATAAATACCATTTATTGTTTTTAAGAAAACAGAAGGATTAAATAAATACAAATGTATAAGTGTATTTGAATTTTCCCATGTTTTAATAGTTGAAGAAAGAGCTTCAAAAGTGTGGTTATTTCTAGGACCTGCAATACCAAGTCTGAGATCAAGCAATTTTAAAGAACATAAAATTTATTGGAACCATGTTTCACTTGTTCTTAAAAACCAACATTTTGGCTTTTAAACTCAGATAATTTCTGTGGGAAATTAATGCTTACTGCTAATAACTGGATACCATTTCTAAAAAATCCAGGAACAGTCTTCTTATTAACAATTAAAGATCATTTGTGAATTTATCACATGGCCCAGATTTAAATTCGATCAGGTTCTCTAGTGTCTTCATTTACATTATTGAGAGCTAATTCCAGAATTAAGTGGCTTAGTTAGTTGCAAATTTTTGAAGGACAGTAATGATGTTGATTATTGCATGAATAAAGCCTAGGATTTTTGAAGAACTTAAGGGAATTAAAGACCCAGCTTGCAGTGGAATGTAGACACCTAAAGCTCCTAAAGCTTATTTATATTATGACTAAAAGATGTTTTGTTACAGAGTGTGGTGGTTTGAAAAGACTGAGTTGATGGACAAGGTTTTAGACCAATCGCTTCTCACGATTTTGCATATAAAAGAGCACTGGTGAGGGGAAGTCGCTCTCTTCCTTTCCGGTCCCTCAGCCGGGAGGGGTGGCGGGGCCGGGCCGAGCCCCTGCCCTCTCCCGATCCCTCTTCGGGGATGAGGCACGGTACTTCCCGGGGTGCTGCAGGAGAGCCCCTCAGAGCCCGTGAACCGCTGGGAGGCGACGGTGGCTGTGGCAGGGCCGAGCCGAAACCCCCCGGAGCTGACGGAGCTCCCCTCCCCCACTCCACGTGGCGGCGCGGCGCGGACCCGGCGGGAGCCGGGACAGCTTTCTACCACCAACGTAGCAGACATGGAACAACTGGCAGCATAAAGGAGAAAAGGCTTTTCTTTCCACCGCAAAGCCCGAGAAGAAATCAGCCCTTCGACATGGAGGCTGCATGGTCAAAGAGAAAGAGAAAGCAAGTCACGTGAGCCAAGATGGAGGCTGAGAAAAAAGGAGGGCGGCAGCGTGTCTTTTCGCGCGCAGCTTAAACACGCTTCTGGCACACTGTGGTGAGATTGATGTTACAAACTGTGTTATTTCTCAGTCAAAGACGTGGGGGGAAGAGAATTCCATGTGTAGCCTGCTGAAGAGAAATGTAACCACGCCATAGGTCACTTAAGGGCTGTAAGAGACTTTTAAGAGAGTTGTTGCTTTCCAGGCTGGAATTTGTGTTATCCTTAAAAAGACACCCCATTCTTGGTTCATGATAGCAGTTGTGGGAAGACTGCAAAATTCATGAGAGAGATATTTCACGACAGCAGATGTCCGGGCGGGTCTGTTTGTTAGTGACAGTTTGAAACACCACACTGGAGCAGAAGAAAAGCCTCTTTTTCTTTCAAATATAGAAAGAGACTTGAGAACTGCAATTCTGACCTGAAATCATATGTTATCCTTTGTGCAAGTTGGGAGATTATTAAGGGGAGGTGCTGGAGGGAAAGAGAGGGTTTGTTTTAATTTTTATCGTTATCATTCTTCTTATTACCTTTAATTCTGTTAGTAATAAACTTCTTTGTATTCTTTAAAGTTTTGAGCCTGCTTTGCCCTTTCTTTTTATCTCACAAAAAGTAAAAGATGCAAACTAAACCACCACACAGAATTATCTCCTTAGAGATTGCAGTGCTAACTCTTAGTTAAGTTTTGACCCAAGACCTCTGTTGTAGGCAAGAACATGAGAAGTGCATGACCCACATGTAGCACTGCCTTTCTGGATCTCCAGCCACCACCCCTTAACAAAAATTCCAGGCATGGCAATGTGAAAAAATATCCTGTGTCAGTGAAAATCTCCTAGTTTCACATCATGCTGTCTTAATAAATCATGGATATGAGCAGAACAAGGACAGCAAAGAAGATAAAACCTCAAGGTAATGGTCAGTGGGTGAACATGTCAGCTTCTGCCACTTCAGTAGTGGTGTAATAGTGTCAGTTCTTAGAACATGTTACTGATATTTCTCCCATCCACCAAGAACTGCCTCAACAAAACCTCGGGATGAGATGGAAATAAGAAAAATAGTAGTTTAAACCTGAGGGAGCGTATAATAGAAAGGCCTTCAATTTTCCTTTTTCATTTGACATGCCCTTGTGAATTCTCAAGCTTCCACTTGAAGTGCTGCTTTCAGCTGAAAACATGGCACTGTGCAATCCTGTACCTTGGGTATTTAAAAAAAAAGAAGGTGTTTCTTACTATCAGTTTTAGAAAATCAATCTGTGGCTTTTCTCTCTGGAATGTTACTGCAACAGTCTTCTGCACACCAGTGTGTGGTACCATTCAAAGCTCTAAAACACTGTTCTCCTAAACTGTGCTGGCCAGGGCAGTGGGAGATGCAAGTTCTGGAACTTGATGATTGCTAGCAATGCACATGGACCAATAAGTCTAAAAGGACAAAGTAGCTCTTCCAATTGTTCCTCTGAATCCTGGATAGCCAAGAAGAGCCAGTGCTAAGGGAAGTTAAAGGTCAGGAAACATTTCAGTTAAATTTGGGGATCTGAAGTGGAGGGGGAAAAGTGCTTCCATGGGAGAATAAATTTAGTGATTGGAGTCAGGACTGCGAGATGAGCCTTCCCACTCCTATTTATTATAAAAATTTTTGAGGTGGACAAGCTGTGCAATGCATTGCTTGCTGCATTAAATTTAGTGGTTAGGTTCACTGGGACGTCATATGTAAACTTATGGTATTATTCAGCCCACACTCTCCCATAAAAAGGGAATTTTTTAGCTGTAACTAATAATTATAGAGCATTAACTTGGAGCTCTGGTCCAGATGACAAGGATCTGCTAGCAGTAGCACCTTCTGATCTGATCTGGTCTGTGATACTGATTGAAAGCACGAATGGGCACAACCAGTGTTTTAGGCACATATTTAGATCATGCTTGCCAACCCCCAGAGTGGTTAATGTACACACTCTCACTTCAGATTATGTTTCAAATTGAACTGACACCTCTCTCTTTCCATTTACTTTCAAAACAAGTAATAAATCTTTGACATGCCTCAAATGAGAAACTGGCTATCCCTATTATTTTTCTTGAGATGAAAAAACCTCACAAAACAAAACCTAACAGCGAAAACAGAACTAGTTTAGTTGCAATACAATGGACTAAGTTTTTGGCTGTAAACCCTACTTGTGGTGCATTGCAGTGCACCAATAATTCTTCTTGGATAAGACAAAAATGTATATGGTTGTTCTAAAGTGTATACACACACAGAAAAAGTCCCAAACCTTATTCATTTTGGCTGTATTTGTGCTTATCTAACCGTAAACCATGGTTAAAACTATTTTGGCAGTGTAACAGTGCATTATATAGTTTATTGCTTTTTGTTTTGGAAAATGAAAGCTGCTAAGATACTGTGGTTTGGAAGCTGTTTGCAGAGTGAATAGAGTGTTTCTCATGGGCACACACTTTCACTGTATTTTTGTTTTTTCAATGGATTACAGACGTCTCATACAGTTAGGTTTTTATGTACCTTTTAAAGACCCTTAAAAAGTGTAGGTGAACTCTCTGCTCCATTTAATTTGAGTCAGTACTATAGTATCAGAAGAGTTATGTGTTTTACCATAGTAAACATAATAAAAGTATATTATACCACCCCAGAAATTGTTGGTTTTTATGGATTATTGTAACAGCTTTTGGTTTCTTACTTGCTAACTAAATCTTTATTCATTTTGCCTTTCTTTAGAGAAGGTTTCCTACCTACAAAAATATTTCCCTTTCTGAAACTTATAGAATAAATTAAAGACAATGGAATTCACAGTCTTTTTTTTCTATTTTGTGTACTGTCTGATGCCAAGATGCCCACAGAAGTAGTAAATGGAGATATAGATGAATAAAGAAAAGGAGTTAGAGGGGAAACGATGTCAGGGGTATGTGATGGGTGCTGATCCTGTGGGATTGCAACAGCAACAACAGAACAAGGTTTTACAGTGAGAAGGATCACAGTATTTATGGCTTAGGTTATTTTTTGAGGACACTGAATGTACAGAGGGATATGAGGGGTAGTATCAGGACACAGGTGGTGCTTAACATTTAATTGGAATTGAGAAGTCTGTTGAGTACACTAGGAGCTTTTCACATAGGGACACTGGGGCCATCAGAGTTGTACCAGAGTCCTGCTTTACCTGGAGACCTGAAAGGTGGCCTGAGACTACCTGGATTGTTGGTGGATTGCATACAGTGTTCTCAGCAGTACTTTCAGCTCTTACAGCTGTGTTGTAATTACCTCTCAGCTTTAAATCAGGATTGTTCCTGCACCCACTGTGCTGTGTGGTGATGGGGAGACTCCTTGTCTGTTTTGCTGAAAATGAAACCAAGTGTGGTGAGATTTCAAGGATTATTAGGGTAAAAATAAAATGCTTCTGTCCAAAAGTTACAGCAGAGATGCAAACTCTGTCAGGTGTCCATGGGCCAGATCTCTTAAATTCCTAGCATGGTCCCAGGGGTACTTCCTAACTTGGGATAGATAAATTTAGTTTTAGGAAAGTTTCACTGATATTTTTGTGTTTCCTCCCTTTTATGAATAAGATGGTAAACTGCTGTTTAAATCCATTTCAGTGTCTTTTTCGTCTCTTTTACCTCCTACTTTTATATCACTATCAGGGAAAGAGTAGCTTGAGCACAATTAACAGCTTTTAAAAGGGATAAAAAATTTCTTTCTTTGTTCACTTTTATCTCAGGACAGAAAGGCTGGTAGAAGTACAAAGAAATTGCTAGCTTATTGAAGTGCTTTTCAAAGAGAAGAGGTTCCATTTTGCATATTCCAATATGTGAGTTGAGAGGAAGTAGGGCAATATTTTTCTAGTGGAAAAATACAATCTCCAAGATAGTCATGACAGTGAGCAGAAGCTGAGTGGTGCCCAGGTGCCAGCCTCCTCCCACCACAGCCACGGCTCCCAGGCAGCTTGCCTGGCTAAGCCTGGCATGGTTTAACCCCAAGCACGCTGGGACAGGCACCCCAGATTATGAGTTCCAGGTATGCCTGAGGCCACACCTGCAGGCACATGGCACATGAAGAGGAGTCTGGCCATGATGAAAAGCCTGATCCATGTGCAGTGGAGACATGTACAGAAATTCAGAGCTAGAGGAATCAACCTGAGGACACAGGTTTTTAAAGACCACAACACATGGTGAAATACAGACTGCATTTATATGTGGTGAAATAAAATACTTTATAACATAATCAAGCAGTTATTGCAGTGATTGTACATACAGTGATTATCACATTAATCCTTTGTTATTGCCTTCTGTTACGTGTAGCCATGCATTGACGTGTAACAAAGATATGTGGGTGTAATAAATATTAGCATGCTCTCATTTATGGCATGCCACTGAAGGGAGTAAAAATCAATAAAGAAGAGATAAAAAAGCAAATTAGTCTTAAAGGCTGAAGCTATAAATCATCATTGTGCAAACTGCCAGTCAGATTTATTTGGTGCTTTTACTGCAAAAATACATAGCAGTAGGAATTGGTTTGCATGGAACAGAATAGCAGGTAGGGCACGCAACCGCACCTTTGCCTTTGCTGCCAAGGTCTGCCCCGGCCAACACGACTATGCTCTGACTTACTAAAGGTCTCCTTTTCTATGTTAATCTATCTGCCAGCACCCTGGCGCCTACACCGAGGTAGGGGGGCCCTGGCTGTGCGTGGGGGCCAGCAGAACCCTGGCAGACTGTAGAGAAGATGATCTCGCAGCAGTGCATGCTGCCAGGCTGGTTCACCCTCTATTTCACAAGAGCATCCTCCCTCTCTCCACCATGGTGTAGACGTCCAGATTCCTCCAGATCTGTAGCACACACTGGTCCAGGTGAGGCCCGCTTGCTCCTACAAATGGTGGGGCCCACATGCTCCTACATGGATGCAAACTTACTTCCAACACCTCTTCCAGGAAACATAGTTTTCCTGCCGGCCTGACTAGGAAAGATAAGTGTAGGTCTAGGCTGGGTTCCCAGATCCTGAAGATAACTGCTGGGGAAACAGAGGTGCTTTTCTGCAGCTCGGGTAAGTGCTTTAGCCCAGTCAGTGAGCAAGAGAATGCTGCCAAGGGGCCCCTCGGCTGTGGCAGTGTTTAAAGGGACGTGTCAGTCACGAGCGCGTTCAGCGTGCTTTGCAAATGCCTCTCCGACCATGGCCCGCCGGGGATTTAGGAAGAGGAATGCCTGTATCCCCTGCTCCCAGCTGCTCAGCCCTGTCAGAAATGGGCCCGTTCTGGTGATGTGCTGAGATGTGAACCCTGGCCCCAGGGAGCTGTGGTGAAAGAGGAAAGCATCTCTGGTGTTTATGTGCCTGCAGGCTTCTGCAGCAGCTGTGAGCTCATATTTGGTGCCTCAGTGCTGCATTCACCACCCAAATTGTGCTTGAGACCCACAGTGTGAACCCAGGGTCTGGATCCACTCCACTTGGAGTGTGTTAACTGGCACACAGAGTAATCCCTACTCTTTCTAAAATGGGTCTTTGCTTCTCTGACTGTTTATCTTCCTTTATTTCACCTCTTGTTGACTCCATCCCTTCATCTGGCCCCTAAACTGGACCTCCTCTTCTGATTTGCAGGCTTGGTTCCATCCTGACACGTCCCAGTCTGTCCTGTGAGCACCTTGTCCAAACCCAGGTTTTTCTTTCAGTCTCCCTCTCCAGGGCCTTTCCCGGTTCTGGCCAGGCACCAGACCTGTGGCTGGTCTGCCTCACATTATTCCACAAATGTCTCCCAATTTTCTCTAAGGCTGCAGTCAGGATCCTTCCATGATCTTCCAGTCCCAGTGACAACAGCTGCTCTTCACCAAAACTGTGGAGCAAGCATTAGTTTCTGGAAGAAAAGGATGATTTTATGTGTGACCTGTAGATTTTTTTTTATTATTTTTTTTCTTTATAACTTTCTTCCTGAAAGTCTTCTCTATGAAGGCGCCCACAGGTAACACCGACAGTGCCTTGTGTAATCTGGTGCAATTTTGTGTTTGCTCTGGTAAACAAACAGGGCACAGAACCCAGCCAGTTCTCAGATTTCATACTTTCCCCAAATGTTTTCACAGGAAAGAATTCACATTTCGCTTCCTCTGCTGTTGCAAAGGTTCAAAGCATTCATACCCGGCATATGGTTTTATTTTATGTAGAGCTTTATTTATCCTTGTTTTCCCTGAATATAGAAGCCACCATAACGAAACTGTTCTGTAATTCAAATACATGTATAACTACAGAGCAAAAAAATGAAAAGGATTTTAGACTAGGAGTAAGTGAACTTGGCACTAAACCACAGTATATTCCAAATGAAACCTCACAGAATCATTACACTGCCTGTGTGGTGGGATAAAATGAAAATAACCTCCATAAACATTTTTCAGCAAAATGACAGCCAAGACTATATAAATATATGTATAGACATATATGTATAGATATATATGTATAACATAAAATTGGCTAATATCACTTAAACTTTATTCCTCTCTAGAATATCCTTGTTTACACAATGATTACTCTTGATTTATATCAATCTGAGTGAGAAAAGGCATGCTTACCACTTACAGTCAGACCATCATAGTCTCAAATGTAACCTCTGTAACAAGCATGTTTTCCATTAATTTTTTACTTCATATATTGAGAACTTTACTTTGTATTCATCTCTGTTTTGATTTTTTTCTTTCAAAAATTTTTCTTATGTGGGGTGGATAACTGTACTAATTTAAACAGCTGTTGAAATTTTCAAAAGTAGAAAAAATATATACTATGTAGTATAGCTTTGAACTAAACAGATAATTATGTCCAAAAGTCATATTTCTGAATTGTTTGGAAAAAAACTGTACATGGCACAAAAAAAACCCCTCCAAACAAGATCAAAAGAGAAAATCCCACATTTTACCTTAGATTTTAAAATTAAGAAAAAAGAGGAAATCTTTCTGTGAACTCCATACATCAGAAAGAGAATACATTTCTGACTAAAATAATATTAGACATGGGTTTTATTAGTGCAGGCAGATATCAGTAATTTACCCTAGTTGTTATTACTCCTTTGTAGCTAAATGCTCAACGTAGATTAATAGCAGTCACAGAAAACACCACTTTCCAACTGGAGAAGAAAATGTCAACAAAATATGGGAGGGTCATAATTAATCTCACGGAGAACAATGAGTTCTTCAATTAAAAAATGGGAGTATCCACACTGCAGTAATTTTATATCCCCCATTTGAAATTAAATAATGATCAACAATTTGCCGTGCAGATGCATTCTCATTGCATTAATTGTGGCAGAGTGAACAAGTTCTAACAATATGGTGATTAAAACCGATCATGTTTCAATCCAGAGCTGGAAGGTTTCAGCAGATAAGTACTGCAAGACAGCATCTTTCATCTTTTTGTAACTGGCTGGAGGCAGCCCAGATCAGCAGTAACCAAAAGGTTTTATTGTCCTGAATAAAGATCTACTTGTCTGTTTTCTTGGTGAAATGAAGCAGCAGTTTCAGTTCCATGTACCAGTACAGCTCCCACTGTCATCAGGGGCTTTGTGGGCTGTCTCAGCACACCAGCAGGAACTCAGCATTCTGGATTGTGAATTTACATCTCACCCCTAGGAATATTTACCTGAAGGACAGGTTGGGAGAGCTTGCTGTGGGAATGTCTGAAGGACAGATAGTATTTAGGTCACCCAGGCTAAATTAACATGTGAAATACACTAATTGTTTCAAAAACTTGTACTTTTTTATTTGACATGTTGACACCTGCTACAGACCTGCTACAGACCTAGACATGTTCTTTAGAGGCTGGAGGAAACGTGCTTACTCGAAGTCACATGCTGCATGATCTTAAAATCAAACTGCAAAGCGCAGGAAGACTCTGCTTTCTCTGCACCTTCTGCACTCTTTTTGTTGGTTGGTCTTTTGCATGAGTTATAGTAACACTCAGTGACAACCTCATACTACTTGTGTCTGAATTTGAACCGGTCAGGAAAAAGTCTGCACTACACTTAGAGAGAAAGCCTTGCTTGCTTTCTTTATTAGTGCAAATTATTTTGCTCTGAGTCAATACCAGTCTCAGAGCAGCCAGACTTACAGGAAATGATAAATAGGCCTCTGCTTTACATGCAGGAGAAAAAGGCAGGAGGGAAAACCCCCTAATTTGTTTGTATGAATGATAGTGTATCCCTTCTGCACAGTGAGGAGGTAGTCTCGTTGAGGAGCTGATGTTTCATTTTCGGAAATGACACCCTGTCACGAATCTAAGCAGATCTACAAAGCTGGTGGCAAAGAGAGGGATGGCTGATGGAGAGCAGGAGCAGTGCACATCCCTGTGCAAACAGGCACAGGACTCCTGCCTCAGTAAAATATAATTTTCAACATGGTGGACTGACTGAAACAATTTTTTCACCTGATCTTGAATCACCCAGGCCTATGTAGATGTTATTCCTCCTACTGAGAGCTTCTCTACGGGACTGCTCAGGCAATAGCTGTGTTAATGAGCTAAATCTGGGAAAGTGAAGCATATAGTTCATGCCACAGAGAGAGAGCAGGTCAGACTCATCCTGCCTCTTTGAGTAGTCTAGATAAAGAGATACATAAAATCAATTTGGAGTGAGAGGGAATTATTTTCTAGTTGTTCTGGAACTAATCAGTTAAAATTTTGGATTGCATGTCTGATACTCATTTATTCTCTTCTAGCTTCAGTGTCTGTAAATATCTTCCCAAACAAAACAAGCCTGTGTTCCCACAGATCTCAGGATGCTTTCAAAGAATTACTGAACACATCACTTGTGGAAATGACTGCTTATGACCCTCTGCCCTCCAACTTCAGTCTGAATATGACCCTGCAGGATTTTCCCATGGGCTGAGAAAATCAGAACGTTCTAGACCAAACTGCAACTTGCCCTCTTGCTTTTGTTTGTGTCACAGCATGTGCCCTGATGACCAGGAGGGGAGCCTATGAAGTTAACTCTGTAAATAATATATATCTTGCAAGTATCACAGGTAGGAGCCTTAAAGATAGATTTTTGCTTTTGTCCTTGAACGATGGTAAAAGACCATTTTGGACAAGAGGATCTACTCGACCACTTTTAAAGTTCAAAATGTAGTTTTGGAGAGTTGGGAAAGAATGATAATAACTTAGGATTCAAGAAATTTAATCTTTTGGAATATGAGCAAAGCCCCGAAAATCTTGAGAAACAAAGAGGTTTAAGAAAATAAGCCAAAGTGATACAGAAACATTTTTTGAAAGTTGGTTCTTGTGCTACCAAGAAAGATAAGACAATCAGAGAGTCACTTGGCACACAAGGCGATGTCACGTTCTGGCAAAAAACTGCAACTTGATGAAGACTTTTCACTCCGAAGGCAGGAGTCTGAAGATACTTTTTTATTGTGCCCACAATAAGCTTAACCTTGGGCAAGCATGAATTTGATTATAAGAAAGCTGACTAGAAGGCAATCAGAAAAATTCAAAGGACAAATTAGAACTGTTCTTGCTGCAAATGAACCACATTTTGAACTCTAATGGATCCCAGTTTGTCCACAGTGTTGTGAGCAAGCTTGAATTGTAATGTTTTATGTACATGTAATGGTAGGTTAAAGTTACATGTTTATTAAAAGAAAAGCTACAAGGCTTAGCCAATATATGATCATCCTAGATAAAAGCTGATTCACTTTGGCCCAAGGGCAGAATCACTGGGATAAATCCTACTAAGCGCTAAAATCAGAAGGAATCAAAGCTACAAATCTGGCATGCAAGAGCTTTAATCTAGAAGCACTATATACATTGTATTATAGTTTCGATTTTAATGTACTCATTGCTTGAGGAAAAACCATCTGCTTTACATTATGCCTGCGGTGCAGAGTACATAGATTTCATCACATCTCTGTACAGAATAACAATAAATGGACTGTGAACCATTCTTCAAATAACTTCTTTAAGAATATAACAACTGGTATAATATTTCAAGGTATGAAAACACAAAAAAAATGAAACAGAAAAACTGCAAAAATGCACTTTGAAAGAATGTTTCAGAATCGTCTTGGTCATGTTCCATTTATTTTGTTGTCCATTTTGTCAGTTGGACATCTTCAGCTGTCACTGAAGAAATTGATTCAAAAGTTTCACTTTGTTCCTGTTTTAGAGATACTAAAATACTAAATGAGGTATTCCGTTTGGAGGAGATATTTATCTTCTGAAACATGAAAAGTGCTGGACATGTTCTGTGCTTTTTTTTCTCACAAGAAAGTTATTACACTAAGGAAAGTTCAAACACTAAGGAAAAAATTTACAGAACTTCGAATTTTCAAGAATAGATTAAGACAGAAAACTTTTCTAGGCTTTACAAATAGCTGGGTTTAGAAAAAGTTGTCAGGTTGTTTTCTGGAATGGGACTTCCATAACAAAATAAAAAAAAAACAAAACAAATGAAAAAGTACGGTGCTTACAACTGTTTTCCAAAAGAAGTCAGTAACCTGTTTTCACACAGAAGTAAATCTAACTGTCTGGAACTGTCAGAAAAGCAGCATAGATGTGATGATGATCATAACGTTACACAAGCTATATCACTGTGCAAACCTTATCGACAGCATAAAGTGACATACATGGTTATTATGGTCACCAGCCAGCACCAAGAAAGTTCAAAGGATGAAGCAACAAGGTGAAAGTAAATACAGTTAACAGCGCAGTTTTCCACTGCTTTGATGATGAATGTATGCTTGGCAATAGTATTACAGCAGGAACTCATCCAGAACAATGTCAGGTCAGAGTCTGAAACATCGAGCCAAAATAGAACAGATCTGGGATTATGGCACTGCATGATGTGAGGAGCAGGCCCTTAGGTCCTGTTGTTTCATCACTGCATGGTCTAGATTCCCCTGCTTTGGAGGATAAATTATCATTGACCAACCACAGTTAGGCCAGTAATTAGGAAATTTGTCCTAACTGTCAGAAAAATGCGGTGATGCTTGATAACTTTGTGTGTGGGATGATATGACCATATTCCTCTAGCACCAAAGGTCCAGTGCTGGTGTTCTGGAAGTCCTTCTCCGCTGATATCAGAGAGCCTTGCTGTTTAGAGTAGACCAGGCTCCAGTGTCTCAATCACTCTCCAGGCTTCACTTGACTGTAGGTTGAGATCTTTGTTGATAATAATAATTGAAGTACTGACATAAGGCTCACATGTAGATTCTAAAATTAGGCTGGTGCTGACTCCACACCTTTCACTCTGTTGTTGTTTCTATTGCACTTTTCAGTTGTATGAGTCAAGACAGAACTAAATAATGGTCATGCAGACTAGCTGGCACAGAACATTCTGATTCATCCATGAATCTGCAAATCAAAAGAAGTTTCAAATGCTCAATAAAATAGTCTCATATGCTGAGGTCTGCATACATAGAATATGAAAAAAAATTTTTTTAAACTCAACTTTAATTAAATAAAAGAGACGCATACTTAAGCAGGGAATCTAGAGAGGAGTTACATTTTATTGCTGGGGTGATCTCCCCTGTTTGGGTCGGCCCCATTACCTGACTCAGGGCTTCACAAGTGAACAACCAAGTGTGCAGGTTCTGCATTTCCATCAAGATCTAGTCATAATTATGGGAGGAGGTGAATGGATCACTTTGGAACAAAATCTGCCGCTGTAAAGGCAATATAAGAAAATAAGTAAGCTCCTCCATGGGACCCCAGTCATTCTTCATGCTCAAATCAGAAAGGTCCATCTCTAGCAGCTTCTGTGACTAGACATGTCAGGAGAGAAAGGACCAGAGCGCTTCTGTGAGTACATCAAAGAAGTTACGTTTCTTTGAATCTGTTTTGACATATTTGTAAAGACAGAAAAAACAAGAAATGCATAGCAAAAAATGAAATAGAGGTAATGGGATCCCAAACTAGTTTACATTTCCATTTATTACTTTACATTTTATTTTTAGCTTGGGACTGAAAATTATTTGGATGCAGGAGTTCATAGAATCATAGAGTATGTCAAGTTGGAAGGGGCCCATAAAGGTCATGTTATACCCTAAGCCTTCATTTTTCCTGTTTGTGAACAAAGCACACTTCTTCCACTGCAGTAAGCGGAGGAAGTGACCACACATTCTAGTTCCCTTTTTGGTACCTAAAAGAAGACTATGAAACTCAATGAAATCATGCTAGCACTTTGTCTGATGTGACATTGTGTATATTCTTTTCTTCCTCAATGTAATTCAGTGGCTCTCAGCATACAGCAGAATCCAATTAAACGTAATAAATCATGATAAACATAGATTCAAGTAGGAGAGGGTGCTTTCACAAAACTAATCAAAGTGACAGGGAAAGACTGCTAAATGGGTCAAGTGAATAAAGCAAAATATTGTGCTATAATTACACTAAACACAAAGAAGAAGTCTGAAGACCTGACCATACCTGGCATCTGTTGGGACCCAGATGTCAGAACATATCTACAATGTTCTGCAATGTTTAGAGTCTGGCACAAGTGGTCAGTGGCTCTATGACTTCAAATGACAGTCATCCCAAAGCAAAATATGTTGTACAAAAAATAACCCTTAAGTAAATGACCTTTCTGGCAAAGATCATGTTGGTATTTCAGGTAAATCAGACAGTGTTTATAAAAAAAAGTGCAGTAAAACCGTAATGAATGCCTCTGAAATTGGTAAAAAGCCAAAACAAAATGCTGTAGCACTGCTTTTCAGAGAAAGTGAAGTTATTATTCTCTTCATGGGTGTGGGATAATTGTTATGCGCTTCTTTGAAGTCAAACATTTCAAAAGCAATTTAAAGCATCAAGTAAATTGCATGTGTTTTAAAAATAAAATACCTCTTTTATTGGCAATACAGACATTTGGCCAGAAGGAAATCTATAAAAGGAGCAGATTTATTGGAAGAAGTGATAGGAGGGTTTTCTAAAGATTAGAACTCTGTAAAATACAATATTCTTTTTTTTTTTTTTTTGGTGATTCTTACTGCATCCATTCTAAAAAGATGATTTCAGTGGGAATTTGGTTCCTACATATCTATGTATATAGCTGTGTATGTATGTATGTATGTATCTATCTATCTATCTATCTAAAACATTTCCAAAGCCCAGACTTCGGTAAGAGATAGTTCTCAGCCTTATTCATTTCATAGGGGAGATGCAGATTCTCAGTACACTCTTTGAAACCTCTCTACTCATACTGTAGCGTTATTTAAAGTCTTCTCTTGGATAGACAGTCTGAATGATTTAATCACTTGCAACAGCTAATACAAGAGTTTACATTCTGCACATGTCCCAGGTGAGTCTTTTCACACAGTTCTTGGAATTTTTTGAGTCATAGATCAGTCAGTTTGTAAAACTGTGAAGAATTGTCCACAGAATTTTTGGCCTAGTCAGCAAGCTTGTCTTTAGCCAATTACCTCATCTGCAAACAGAAAGTCTCTTCAGAATGAGAAATAGGAGATAAGAGGGGAACAGTTATGGCAGAGCTTCTATTGGAGAAGTGGATGCATCATCTATGGAAGATATCCAGCACTGTCCCAGCTAGCTGATGTTGCCCAGAAACATGCAAGGCAAACTCTTAAGGGATCACAATCAGCTTTAAAAGACTTTGCTTGAAAAATACCTCTTTAAAAATTTTCTTCCTCCTCACCAGGCCAGAGAACTGAAGAAAAAAGAGTAAGCATAGGAAACCAAGCTGAGTGCCAGCAGTTCCAGCAGAGCTCAAGTGCTGGGATCAGTGTATCTGGCTTTCATGCCTGCCTAAGGCAGCCTGCACTGACTGCTGTAACACCCACTGGTGCTGGCAGACAGCCGGCATCCCTGCCGCTGTAAAAGCTTTCTGGTCGACTTTCATATCCCCTGTCACAGAGAGGGAACAGGCAAGATGCCACTGGCAGCAACAAATGGATGATTCCCAAAGACGTCTGCTCACAGAATACTTAGAAATAGGATACAACCTAGCTGAATGTGTTGGATAATTGATCAAATGAGTTTATATTGAAGGCTGAGCACCAGAGGCCAGAACAGACGCGCTGTCATGGGGTCACATTTGGACATAAGTTCTGTGTTTTCTTTAGTGAGGGAAGATTGGCAGTTTCTTGTACGTAAAAATATAAGTTGCTTCTGCATTCCAGATGCTGTGGTGATACAATTAAGTCTTTCCAGTTTTAAAAGTTTTATCGCAACAACATTGACCAGTTATGAGCACAAAAGGACTGTGACCAGGGGGTGGATTAGAAAGATAAGAAATTACTAAATTCAGTTTTCCCCTCCTGATTTCCATGTCTGTGAGATGGTATGTAAATCAAACTGATTGCCTATTAACATGTTAAACAAATCCACATGCTGATCATGTCAGAATGTAAAAGGAATGTAATTATTTATTAATTTTTTCCTCCTAAGTGTTTCTCAACAACATGCAGATGCCCCAATGTGGTGGTGATTTCCATATCTGGAATAGGCACCAATCTCTCCTGGCCTACCAGCTGCTTCTGTAAAAGTTGTGAAATTGCTTATGTAGATATTTTGCATAGCCTATAGCTAAAATGGCACTAGATGTCTGTGTTTAGGTCCTTCAGTATCTTCCAGTGTGTCATTCAACGACGTGCGTAGGAGATTGAATTTAAGAGTGCAGAATTTCAAGATTTATTTGTGTAACCACTAGCTATGTATACCCTGAGTAATTAAATGGCTGATCTTGATCTTATACCTTAGTCATGCTTTTGATATTCTGTAAAATACAGAATAAAGCTACATCTAGCATTACATCTGGTAACAGATCTGTTCCATTTCCAACAGTGAAGTATTTCAAAGAGTCACTTTTCATTACTCTGAGCTAAGAGCAGAATGGATGATGACATTATCGCTGAGCGAGGAGGAAAAGATGCATACCAGTAAGACTGTGTCAGTAGATTGCTAATCGCTGTGTCAGTAGATTGCAAAGGTTTCAATTTCCCAGTGAAGGGCAGGGATTACATTCTTTGAAACTACACAGATGCTGAGGAGAGGCTGAATGGCTGAGGAAAAAATAAAATAGAAAGGAGGAAAACCGCAAAAGTTGATTTCTCCACCTGTAGAAAAGATAACCTTCCAAAGGTGCTTAAAAAATAAAGCACATTTTCTATTCTATTGCCTCAACCTCTTCAAATAGTACATCATAATTTATGAAAAACATCTGCCAGTTAGTGGCAGGACTGAAATGTGGAAATATCTGTGGTTTTGTTTTACTGTCATTATTTTCTATCTTCCCTCCTTTGATGCCAGAATGGTTGTAGAACAGATCAGAAAACTAAGGTTAAAAAAAACCCATAGTCAGTGTTTCAAGGCTATGTACTCATTTTTAAAATAGGCATAAGAGCTTTTCTCTGTTTTGCATGGATGACAATCATCTCCAGCTTCAGAGGCAGTAACTATTCCTTCTGGGATGGGAGCAAAGTTAGGAAGCCCAGAGGTGACATTCAGAGCCAGACACTGCTGAATTGTTTTATTGTCCACAATTGTGTATGTGGACAGTACAGTTATTTTTGCAAATATGTTCTGTACTTTTCTACACGAACAGGCAGAAGTGATCTCTATCCTGACGCACACAGTTCCTAAGTAAGGTAGGCCACTTCTAAACTCACCTGTCAGCTTTAAACAAGGTAATTTTCTTACTTTGCAGACTGAACTAAATCCACTGTGACTGGGCCTCCAGGTGAGGAAGAATAGGCAGGGTACAGACACTGACACGGATAGAGGGGAAGACAGAAAGTGAGTGGGTAAATCTATACTTATCTTTTTGTTTGTTTCTCCCACAGGCCACAAGGATTCCACAAAGCATTGTCAGAAATATTCAGAAGTGGCAAATACAGGATTTCCTTGCAATTTTTGCAAAGAAGCTCAGATAACTTATGCTGCAGCTTGACAAGTTCCATAAGGTAAAAGAACATCATGAGCAAAGAAATATGTATGTTCAGCTGCTATGAGAACATCTTGATGATAGCTGAGAACACCTGCTGCAGGCTGAGATATGACACACAAAGGCTGTCAGCTAGGGAGTAAATACCTTCCTTTTCCAATTCTTCTGGATGGATTGTGAAGTGTTTGTGTCATTTCCAAAGGTTTTGTATGAATTTCAGAAACACATCAAACCAAAAAGAAAAAGCAATTTGGCAGGCAGCTATGAGCCCTTTAAAAGCACACAGGCAAGCATCCACTCTTGGGCTGTGCACACATGTTTTTCTCATAGAATGAAAAGCCCCAGTCATGGACCAAGCAGAGTCATGAATAAAAGATAGGAGAAATCCATTAAGTCATATAAATTGTTTTCAGAGTACAAGCTAGCTCAGTCTAGGTCTGAGTGTCCTACACAACGGCACGTCTAACTAACCCCCAAGGGACCATTGCTGGATGTCCTGTTACTCCCCAAGATTCCTTAATATTTCGGTCTTTCTTCCACAGTTTTATATAACAGATGCCTGCTGCATCCTCTTCAGTCAGAACAGACCTCCCTTACCTTTTTATCTGAATTGTTTGGGAAATGCAGACTGTCAACTCTTTCAAAGGATGAAGAAAACAAGGAATTCTTAGTGGTGGAGAAAGAGACACTGGATAGGCATTCCACATGAGTTTTCAACATAATGTTCAGCAAAACCAAACCAATGCAAATCTGGCATGCAAAAGGAATTTGCTCATATAAAGTAGGAGGCAAGATATTTTCCCATATATGTATGCCTCTAATATGATGAACAACCAATTCAGCTAATGTCTCTTTGTCCAGCACTGACGTAATGGACTACATTCACTTTGAGGAAAAAAAAAACAAAACAAAAAAAACCCAAACAACAAAAACCCCAAACCCCCTAAAAACCCAGCATGCTGAAAGAAAAGGATTTTCAAAACACAATAAAAACAATGGGCTTGTATTACAAGGGGAGGTTTTTATTGAAGAATTATCTTGTCAAGAAAAAAATAATAGCTGCTCACCTGCCACTTCTGCTGGATCATTCTACTACTTTTTACTTGTCTCTTCATACCAATTATTTTATAGCATGGTGTATGGAAATACCAGTCCCCGAATACATACTGTTCAAATTGACTAAGGGTGATCGTCAAGAAATATTTTGTTGTGTGCCTGGCTGGAAGGCAGTTTCCTGAGATAACTACATAGAGACCAGAAGGAAGAAATGAAGAGGAGAAAAATATAGGACAAATGAAGGGAAATCCTTCTCAGAGGGAGAGCTTGTACAGGCCTACTGGGTTCTTGCATGAATTGAAGGTACCGCAGTTGCCCTAGTCACACAGATGAAGCTTTTATACAACAGTGAGGAATTGTGTTCCATCAGTGAGAGGAGAGAGATGATGTAAGAGATCTTTGCATCATTCTGTGATTGTAATGTTTCTGTTTACTGTTGCCGTTGATTGAAGTTAATCAGATGATGTACTTCTACCCCAGGCTCTGCAGTGAAGTAGCCATTTTGAAGGTTCCTGACTGGTAAGCATAGATTAAACAGTTTGATCACAAGCTATAGAAAACTATAGGTCATAGTTGTTTATGCAGCTCCCCAGGAATAAACTCAGCATAATGATGACAAGACTTTTCATGAGCAGGGTAAAGAGCACAATATAGCTGTAATTCACAGCACTTGACTATTTTTAGTTTCTAGTGCTTAAAAAGCAGGCTTTGAGACATTAAGAATCTGAAAAATCAGAACAGGATGCAATTTATCCTTCAAGGCCAAAACTGTTAGCCTACAGATCTCTTTAATGTGATCTTAATGGCACTGTACTGACATTCATCTGATGTGAATGATTTTATTTAGGCAGACTAACAAAAAAAATCTTGAAAGCCACAGATCCTGCACTGTGGTTACAAATGAGTATGATCCCAGAAGCAGATAAGTAGCTGATTTGCTCCCAAATGTGCAGGATCTCAAAATACATTAATGGTGTGTGAGACTTTTTTAATCTCCAGCCAAGAGTTACTATTTTTTCTCCTTCTGCTACTAGGCAAAATGTGCCTGGACATTTTACAGCGTGTCATAAATTAAAGAACACCAAAGGGACCTTTCCTCTTTATTACAGCAATCGACACCAAAACCACAGTCTGATTTTATATTGTAAATAGAACAACATATCTGGTTTCTAATTCCAGCAAGCTGAGCAGCTAGTTGTTAATGTGGCTCTGAAAAAGCATTTTATGCATGATTTAAGAAGTTGAGTGTAGATAATTGTATCTGAAATTATACCACTAAAAATATAGTATGGCAAATGAAAGGTCAAATACTAGCTCTTGAGCGATGGAAGAAGGGTCCTTCATCATTTATTGCATGCAATTTTTAAAGAAGTGTTTCTCAAGTTTTAAGTTACAACTAGGAAGTTATAAAAGGCTCCAAAGACGTAATAGGTGGAAGAACTATGTACAAGTTCTATTCCTCTAATGTGGGGAGTGACAAGGGAACATGAGTGGGCTGTAATACCTGACTGAGTATGTTTATCTTAGCCAGAGAATTGCTACCTACCTCTCACTGCTGGCAGTGGCTTCATTTCTGCTGGGCAGGAGAACTGACTTGGGGCTGCATGAAGACTGACAGGCCAAAATGTTGAGAAAGATTGCTTTGAGGGAACACATGACTCAGAAGCAACTGGAAAAGAGAGAGCAGAACTATTGCCATGTTCTCAGCATGCAGGGGACAGAGGAAGAAAAGTGATGACAAGGGACAGTCCCAAGACAAGGGACTTGCCAAGTCTGCTGTAAGACTGATGGTCAAGGCCTAAAATAAAAAAAAAAAAAAAAATCTCTCCGCTAAAGCTATATAAAGGACTGATATGCAACAATCCCCTTTATGCTGCAAAGCAGGAAAAGCTATTTAAGCTAACACATATAAACATGTATGTTAGTTATCTGTGTTACTTTCAGTGCTCTGAGCTGCTGTAGCAGGAACCACTCACCAACATGCCACGGGTAAAGAGAGCAGCTGACAGAGCAAGGAATGGAGAGCAGTGAGAAGTTGCAGAGAATGGTAGCAAAGAAGTTTGGAAAAGCTACAAGAAGCAGATAAGCAGCTTAACTTACTGTTCAGATTGGGTCATGTTGCCCAATAGATTTTATCGATTGAGGGCTGCTGCTTAAGTGATATCTCAAAGTGGACAAGAGTTGACCTAGCAGTTGCCACATCGGAGGAAAACAGATTCTAAAATAGTTTGGTATTTGCTTTAGGCATTAGGTGTTATAAATCATCCTGTTTAACCAACTTGTTGGAATTTTCTTTCTCACTCCCCCTCCCCCTTCCCCCCAAGTAACAACTGCTAGGTCGTCTGTGTCTGCAAGCATGGGAGTCAGCTCATTTGGAACATCGAATAATTCAGATCAGTTATTCCAAGTTCCTGGGTGGAAGCTCAGCTGGTGTATTTGTTGTAAGGATCCACATTTGAATGCAGTCCTTCCTGCTGCCAGTGGAGCCCTGGCAGAACCACAAGGCTGTTGCATAAGAGGGAGTCACCAGTCAGACAAGTCTGGTCTAGGAGCTTACAGTTGGCTCTGGGCCCTGTGGTGCGAGCAGCACTTAGCACTGCGGATCTCCCTGCAGTGCCTGTACAGGAGTTAAGAGCCTTGGCAGCAATTCTGAGCCATATTTGTCCTTTGTATATCCTATTAGTGACTTCAGCTACTGTGCAGTGCTGCTGCAGGAGCCTGCCTACCTTGTTCCTTGACGAAACAGGCAACTGCTCCAGCCATGAAGCAACTGCTCCTGCTCCACAGACTCCCACAGGCTAAACTCTTCATCTCTCTTTGCTGTCTGTCAAAGTAATTTCAAGGCACTCTCACAGTATACTTTGGCCCTTTCTGCAGAAGCTGCACAGTTGTCTTCATTCAGAAGCAGCAGAGGATAAAAACTTAATTGATAATATCTAAACAATAAGCTCAAATTGGTCTCATTCTACTGATATCTATTGGAGTAGGTTCTGTAAGATTTATATGACCCCTGAGAGTTGGTAGGGGTGCCCACTACTATACAAATACTCTAGCTCTAAAAAGAAATAAAAACAATGAAAAATATTCAGTGGTACACCTACTCAGATCTGGATCTTTTGCCACATATTACACTTTTGTCTGGATTCTAGCATTAGAGAGCAATGGGCATGCTGACTTCAAAGCACTTTGAACTTCCATAAGTTTTGAAGTCACAGCTGAGTCAGAAAATCTGTATCTTTCTCATCTGTAGCAAGAAGCATTTTAAATGCTGGTTTTAGATGTCTGCAAAAAAAAGGAAGGAATGGAACAAACTTGACAAATGTGACTTCACACAGTTATCTTTGAGGGAAAAAGTAAGAGCTTAGAAGCATTTGATGAGGTTTATCTACATTCTTTAAACTGATCATTTCCACATTTTTGCTGCTTAGTAATAATATTCTTGGTCTGAAGCTCTTATGATTGTTATTTTATTTTGCAATATTAATATTGAAACATAAAGTTAGCAAAACTTTTCTTTGCCTGAGAACTTCCTTTTATTTATTTTATTAAGAACTATTGAGGGACTGAAAGTAGATTTGAGCCATAAAGCTAAGTACACAAAAGTTTATGTACTGATTATAAGTCTAGGTCTGAAGTTTAACGCAGATCCTTCTTTATACTGAATGAGGTGTCACAGGCTCTTATTAGCCTTTCAAGGTTTGATTAGATGCCAGTATAATTAAAACATTCTTTGGCACACAATCATGTGCCTCCATGATCACAGGCTGCTCTGTGTGCATGCATGTGCACGTTACACAGCACTGCTACCACCACCCACCAGGACTCACAAATGCTACACCACTTTGTTCAGTAATTTTAGGTACTTCTGCAAACAAAGGACTGCTCTATTTTTTATAGTGATTGGCAGTACTGTGAAGTCCTGACCAGCTCTTGGCATTGTATTTGAAGCTCCACTGGCAGAAAGTCATTCTGCACTTACTTTACAGTTCCATTTATAACTTGGAAGAGCAACTTGCAACTTCTGTAGAAAAAGGTCTGAGAGACAGTTATGATTCGAATGTTGATGAGAAATTGCAATATACGCACCTTAAAAAGCATATATGTCAGTACGGACAGCTAAAATTGAGAATAAACTCTCCAACAAGGCCATTTGTAGCATATTTCAGCTGCAGAGATCCTTCATCTACTGCAGATGTAAAACCAAGTATGAAATTTTTTATTTTGATTGCGGGCTTTTACATTTAAACCTCCATCCAAAATTGATAACATTTCTCCCCTCAAGAGAATGAAAATGATGCTGATGAAGAGCTGAATGCATGTCCTAATTGCTGGGCCACAGACTGGGAATCCAGGACCTCCTCCTGAAGGATCCAATTGTCTTAAGTGCATGTCCTAGATCCTACACCAAAGGATACGTCCCTTGCTCTCTCACTCTCTCTGTTATTAATGAACTACTCATTCCAAGTGGAACGACTTAAAAAGAGAGACTTTTTCATTTCAGGATATCCTACAAACTACTATGGAGACCATTTCATTCACATCCCCGTGCCAAAGAAGGTAGAGGATGGAGCTGACTTGTTTTGCTTGCCAGTTAGTTCCTTTTGACAGACTTTCTGGCTGCTTTCTGTTGGACAAATTCTCTCGGTATGTTCTGAAACCACCTACTAGTTTGGGCCCCGCAGAGATGCAGGAAACACCTGATATGCAGCTTTGAGGGCTTGGTAGCCAAGTAGCTTGGTGCAGCCAGGATCTGAGTGGTTATGGCATAACCAAGGCAGCCAAGTAAGGACTATGAAGATTTAAATTTTGGTCTTTAAAAAAACTTGGATTATGGTTTAGAAACTATAAAATAATACAAATACCTTCAAACATCTTTCAAGTCCACTGAGAGTGAAACCATCCTTTCTCTTCCTGCACCTCCCTCTCAAAACCTTACTGACAAGTGTCACAGATCAATTTCATAGTTTCTTCTAATTTAGCTCTTTTATTAACAAGGAGTTGAGTTCCTCTGCTTCATACCATGTACCAACAGATGTCCAACGCTCTGTGCCGTGGGAAGTCTGCCTGTCCATAACCAGCAAAAAGGAGAAAATTTGATCAAAAATTTCCATTCTGTAAGTATAGGAGGGACTTTTACATTTCATTATTACTATTATCATGCAGCATGAAGGATTCCAATTAGTCCCAACATTCCTCAGGCTTCCTCTACTGATTTTATAATTTACTTTTTTAATAATGAAACTTCTCCAACTTATTTGTATAGATTTCAGACCTCCAGATGATTATGATCATATACAGCCTTCAAAACATGTTAAAATAGCTGTTGAGGTCATTAATTTTGGAGTAAATTAAGTTTGTAATTAATAAAAGCTATAAGCAGCATTACTTGTACTTTTATTTGCATCCAGGGAGGATTCAAGAGAAGATAAGAGCCTGTTGGCTTCAGCATAAATCATAAAAAAGTTTAAGGTTGAGGAACCTCTCCTTTTCTCAAAGACTGCCTGCTTTGGAAACTAAGTGTACACAGCTTTATTTAATACTAATACAATAACATTGTATGTTGGACATTGAATAGAAAAGTCAGGTTATTAAGAAGAGAACTCATTATCTCATAAGACTGATCACATCTTTGATTTCACATATTTGGTTGACTCTTTGAAATTTTTTCACTTAGATACCAATGCCTTAATATTATAGTTCTTCTTTACTTGTCAGGAAGACAAACTTCAAGAGACAAGAGGAATTATAGAATGTGGGTTCACCAGAAGAATCAATGCACCAGAATTTGCTAGAGTGAAAGAATGGATGCCTCTCTGTAGAGATGGCTCAGATTCAATCGACAAGCAAAGTGAGCATTGCTTCCTGGGGAAATGGGAATGAAATGGGGGAAAGTGAATAGTGCCCCATGCTGGAAACCATTACGTGTTTAGATTGTGCAAAGTATACAACGGGGGGAATTTCATTACTAGTTTTAAGTGTCAGCTTGTATTTTGGATGTCTAAAGCTGTTTTGGTCCTGTAGTACCTATTTAGAACTACAAGTGTCAGCTAGTAGGGAAGGATGCCTAGGCAGAGAGGAAAGAAGGCAGAAAGATAATTTGCCAAAATAATCAATGACAGAATAAAAATATTAGAAGTAGAATCAGGCTCCTACTCTAAATAGTAGAAGTAACTCTACTTAAAAAGCCAGTTGTCAGATGAAAAAAATCACCTGAGAATAAAACAGTTCTCAGTTTAAGTGTGTGAGTGGAAGACATGGTTCCTCACTAGGAAGATCTCCAAAACAGCTATTTGGAAAAGCTTCCCTCTGACAGAGCCTTGAGTAAGATGATGACTTCTACCAGCAAATTGCCTAAGCTTTTGATGCAGTGCCCTACTGCTGGTTTGGTATCACCATGGTTGTGAACTTTCAGGTTGAATTAGAGCAAAGAAGAAAAAACTTCATAAATCATAAAGAAAATGGCTTTCTCCAGAAGAAGGTGTCTCCTTCCTTCAAACAAAACTGGACAGTAAGGTCCTATACTTCTAGGAACAGGCTGATAAGTGGCTTGAAGGTGTACATTTAACAAATGCAACAGACTACAAAGAAAAGGATGACCAGTGTTGCTTATATTATTGCTTGATTATTTCCAGATGTTACCTTATAGATTTGCAGTCTTGTTGAATTATTGTTGTACCTTAGCATGTCTTTTTGTGCAGTGCAAGAGTAAACAATAGGACTGACATACAGAGTTCATAGCCTAGTATTGATTCTGGATAAGACATTCGTCTTAATACATTTTACAAGACAATGGTGTAGTTCAAGCCAATTAAATTCTTGTCCATCATGTCACTAAACTGAAGAATTATTGTAAATTTGGTAAACTGCATAGGGAATTACAGTGAAACATTTGATTTAGCATTACAAACTATTTAAAATATTAGCACGCACAGCCAACATACCACACAGGAAACAGTAATATTAGCAAATATTATTAGAAATAAACAAATTGTTTTCTTAACCTAATGTCACTATTTATGAACCAGCAATAAACAGTAAATATCAATGTAATGTAAGTACCAATGGCCAGCTACAGATCACAAAAGAGAACGTGCTTCTTGTCAGCAGCATCAATGCAGAAATCTGTTCCTGCATCAGTACTGTTCAACTGTGAATTTACTGTGACTAAGCAATGAAGAGCCTTCCAACCACTAATTGTGGCTTGCTATTTACAAACTTTATTTATAAACTCATTTTCATGCAAGTATAAAATACTAATTCCATGGACAAATACACATTTGTTCACCACTCTAAATTATATACATTGTATTTGCATCTAATATTCAGAGAAGTGCAAAGTCCACAGTGACGTAAATAACAAGTTTTGTAAACTATTTTAGATGACGAGCTCTCAAAATATATTAGTAACCATATGATAACGTATTTTTTGTATACTGCTGAAATCAAAGATTTTTTTAGTAAAAGAACATACATTTCAGCTACATTCAAGTGAATATTTTATTACCATGTATTATGTCTTACAAACTTTAGTGGAGATGAGCAAGAGCGCTACAGAACCATACCTTAATGCAAGAGGTGTATTGCATGGTATGTGCAGGCATAGCAAAGGAGAGAGAAGAACGGGGAAGAAAAACAAGGTACGAAAACTTGTACAAAAATGGACAGTAATACTGACTAACACTGGGTTATAATCTTACTTATAACAGACCTGAAGGGCTAATAGAGATCCAATTCAGAAACACCTGTGCACTGTAGGTACAGTTTGGTGCAGATCAAGAGTGCACTAATACAGTCAACGTTGTACGCGTAAGATAATGCACAACAGACGCTGATATGCATATAAACAACTAACTTGTTTACATTAAGTAGGGCAGCACAGTTGTAGTACTGCATCCTTGGCACTTAGTGAGAGGACAACATGTATTTGGTTTAACTAAATTCACAAACAGGATATATAATGGTTTGTAAGATGGAACACATACATTGTCCCTTTCAACCTTCCGGTTTTACAGCATTTTTCTAATTTTCAAGTTCAAATGCAAACATGATACACTAGCTAGATATGGAAGACGTTTCAGATATTGGCTTAAAACAAGACCTTCAATAAAAAAAAGAGACAGAATGAAGGATTAAGTCAAATGATATTAAGTGAATTTGCTACAATTGTCTTGTGCTGAAAACAAAATCTGAAACATTAAAAAAAAAAAAAGCAACCTTGTAATAAAACCCACAATGTCTTTATGGGCTTTTCCTGAATAGTTACTGCTTCCTTAATGTCCCTTTCATATATGCTAGTTTCACTTAAAAGAACTGCTGAACTTATTAATCTGAAAAGTTGTAACTGTAACTGAGTTAGAAGTTGGCCTAATGTATCACATCACACAGAATGGAAGAAAATATGCTCTTCTTCAAAGAAAGCATGTTTCAGCTATGAAAGGATTCCAATTTTAAGTGATTGTCCTTTATTAAACAATATTAACAACTATCTGGAGGGAGCCAATTTACTTTTGCCTGTTTCAAACCAACTGGCTAAATTGCCATTTTACATTATATATAACAAATGTAATAAAACTGTTCTTAACATATAACGATGTAACACTTTAAAATTAACTGTTTAAAATATTTTACAAAGACATTTTATTATATATGAACTATACAACACACAAGAGTATGAAATATTTTGAACATATACACATTTCTGTATTTTTCACGGAGATTATTATTTTGCACCAAGCATTGGTGTCCGCAATTTTAACAGTCCTCAGAAAAAGCAAAACAAAACCCCAGAATGTTTAGTGGATATGTTTAGTTTGGGTTTTTTCCTGAAAATTCTCCTATTAGAAGGAGAATTTCTCCAATGACTTTTTTCTTTCCCCAATTTCGTATTTTGCACAAAGCTTTTCAAATGGATCAACATACACAAGAAGAATGACCTCTCTGTTCTTTGCAGTGCAATTTGCCAGGGATAAAACTGAAACCAAACTGACCCTTATCCCACTATTAACATTGAAAATTGCAGTCAAAATAATGTCAATACCAATCACTATTGAGACTCCTTTACCCCTTTTATTGAAAATGCAATCCTTTTCAATATCCATTTTAATGAAAATATTTGCATAGAGCAGCCTTGTATTATTTCTAAAGAACATTATGAGCATTTTAACACAAGATAAGGCACATGTTTTTCAGCATTAATAATCTAAAACTAATCCTGAGGATCTGCTCCTCCCCCTCAGCAAAATCTGCTTTTTAATATACCCTGTATTGCCTGAAGAAAGCAGAAAAGCAGTATAGAAAAAACTCAAATTTTTTAGCTGAACTAAATTCAGAACATTAACAACTCCTGATAATAGTGTAACAAATCCACAGATGAATTAAGTCACTCTCTAAACAAATAACTGTTAGAGGGAAAGAAAAAAAGACACAGCCAGTAGCACTGTAGATGTTAGCTAAAGTTCACATACTAGAGATGACATTTATAGTGAGTTTTGCTAAAATAAGCTCCCATCAAAAACAAGGTAGCTAAATTGTGAGGCACTTAAGGTTGACATGAAAAGGAGGAATGCAAGGGGTCTGTTTCATAGAAAACCTGAAGTTGCATATCATATCCTTGTATTAAGCCTTCTATTAAAGTGCTAGAAATGGAGACTTAAAACAAAAGGATTTAAATATAAAATAAGTGATTAAAGAGCTTAGTATGCATTAAAATTAAGTGCTTTTGATTCTCATGAATTTAGAGCTTTTTAATAGTTTTTGAAAAATAAAGTCTGGAAATAATCCACGTGTGAAATCACCTTCCTTGTGCCATCAATGCTATTTGTAAAGTGCCCAATTATTTTCTAAACAACAAAACCATTTGCCTTATCTTATGTTGTATAGCACGACATAGTCTGTAGTATGTATGTAATCCATACTGCAAGGACACAGTCAACCTGATGGAAAACAGCACATGCATACTTTTAATCGGAAGATTTAATTCCACCTGTCATTCTCAAAAGCCAGGTCTTAAATTACATATCCACCCGTATATAGTGCAACCAACCTCAAATTCTCAAAGTGTAATTTAGCTGTTAAAGTCTGATGCTCAAAGAGAGACTTATCAAGCTTTTCCTCAGAGCAACCTGACGCCCAGACAAAATCACAGATGGAGCTCTAGATCTGAATCACATAAATCCACTAGATGCCAAATCTGAGAAGGATCTGGGTTCTTTTGGATGATGAAGAGGCTGAAGATGTGTGGCAGTCTGTGCATTACTGATCACATCTAACTGAGAGGGATATGATTCATTTACATTTCCTCCATTGAAACCATTTTGGAACTGGCAGGAAAAAAAGAGAATATAAATGGTTAGTATAGGAAACCAATTTATTTATAAGTATTTAAAAATCCTCCTAAAGACACAGTGGATGAAATAATCTTAAAATACATTGATTAGCTTTAATTGTTTTTTTTAATGATGAATAATGAGAATTTAATTTGCATTAAAGTAGGGACTGAATCATCAGTGAATCTTACCTATGTTGAAGTCAATGGGAGCCCTACTTCTGACTAAGTAAAGAAATAATTCTATTATCTAAAGTGCAATATAGTTTCCAGTTTTAGAAAGTACAGTCTGACTGAGAACTCCTAATTGTCACATCCAGCTGTTACATTTTAAAAGCAACCTATTTACATCTTTCCATGCCTGCAGTGGGATCCAGACATTACAGCTCTTCCAGGAATGCATATGCAGTCCTATCCATAAGCTGAAGCATACTGTGTGCAATCCACTGGCTGAAATGTTGCAGGGTGGGCTTTTTGACAGTCTTCATATTGACAATGCCAAGTAAGAGCAATGAATGGCTTTCATCAGTCTTAACATAATTGTTCATAGGATTATTTTAATCACCTAATGTAATGCTTCCTGTCATGCTATGGACTTTATCTACAAAATATCCCATTCGGTCATGCAAAGAAAATACAACAAAGTATTTTAAACATTTCCATCATCTTTTCAGGAGCAGCTTATATCATAAGTACTCATTCATTCAAGGTTTGTCTTTAAGAACATGTCTTATACATTCATTCATTCATCTATCAAATTATGCTGGGTATTAGCACTTTTTTCCCTTCTGTGCAAACATTGAAATTTGACTAACCGTACCCAATTCTTCTAACCTTTTAACAACAAGACTGTAGCCATGTGAATTACATTTTTAATCAAAGCTGACACACTTTTAAGAGCATACCCTATGATTATATCTGACAGAAGCAGGTTATTTCAATATTCTTCATTAATAAGATGACCATGCTCATTAAATTTTTTAAGAATTCTCTCAACACAGAATCAAGTACTTAGGAAGGTTTCTCCTGTTTAATAAAGGAATACTGATCCTAAAACAAGCAGCCAAACTATCACAGGCCTTTCTGTCCTTCTCCATCACTGAAAGTATTTTAGACTACGCTGGCTATGTTCCTACCACAATTACAAGATAGGCAGAAGGTCAAGGCACAGACCACAACAGACCCTTCTGGCTTCCTAATTCCAGAGTCTTTTCATGTAGAAATCGATGGGAGTTAGGTGTCTGAAAAGATATCAGTCATGGCTTGGATAGCAACATCTGTCCTCTCTCTGGACTCTAACCACTGATGGGGATGTCAGTGTGCTAAACCCAGCCACCAAGACTGCCCTACTTTGGTTTGGCTGTGTGAATGTGGGCTCAGACTGCAGTATCCTATCTGCTTATTCACAAGAGGCTTCTGCTTATGCAGTGCTACCCAGCCAGCCCCACACAGCATAGGAATACCCTAACAAGAGGGGCTGAATTTGCCTCTGAACAACTTAAATAAGGACAATTTTTCACAAAGTGGCCTTTGTTCATTTTTTTACAACAACAAACTAAATGTCCTATTATTACTGCAGCACAGGATTCTAGTAAATATGAAGCAATAGACACATTTTTTAGAGGTGCTGTCTTAGTCATTAAACTTTTTATAGATAGATCTGAAGAAAATGCAAGCAAGAAAATAAAAAAATAGAGGTCATAACAAAAGTGATTAAGCCAGTGTAACAACAAAATAATCTGCAGAATAAATGCAATTGAAACCAACCATTAAAAATAAAGAAATGGAATTGCGAATGCAATGGCTGCTCAAAACTGATACATCACACTAGTACAGCTTTTGTGAAAATTCTTTGTTATTACAAAGGCAAACTTGGCTGGCCCTGGAACTGCTCTGCAGCCCTATTAAGAAGCACTACAAAAGACTAAACACCAAGCACAGCCAGGCAATGCACAACCAAGCAGTGCCCAAGTTTGTGCACTGCAGTTTTTCAAAGTCACTTCATGCAATTTCAACCCTGGACACTCAGGGAGAAGCCATTCATCTTACTGAACTCTCCTATATTTTAGGTAAATTTCTGCAATTCTGCAATTGCATTCTTTCAGCAGTGAAGCAGTTTTAAAAAGGGAATGCTTTATACTTGTATTAAGCACAGAAAAAAATGGATATGTTATAAATTGCATTCCTCACCTTTGTCTTGCATAGGTTAAATGCCAATTAATACTTTAATTCTGTAAATGCTTATGCATGTGCATAAGCATTTGCAGGATCAGTACTTCAGAACATTAACTCATTGAGGTAAAACAAAAAAAAAAAAAAAAAAAAGAATTGTGGCTCTGTACTTCAGCAGCATTAACCGAAACAAATGGTACAAGAGAAAGTACTTCAACAAAGGTTATTCAGAATCAGGAATTAGTAATTGAATTTTATTTCTAAGTTAATTTTACCAGTAAAGAACCGTGTTTACAACTGTGCCTGTGCTACAGGATCCTCTCTTCCATGACTATTATTGTGCATTCTCCTTGGTGAAAAAGAACCAGCTTATGTAACTTTTTTGAACTTTGTTTTCTTCAGCAGATAATTTAGACAGCAGCTTGAGGAAGAAGCTGACTTTCACTTATAGCAATATATAAAAAAAATTTGGAGTAAAATTGTGTATAAGAAATGAAATAGTTCATATTTCAGGCAATTTTTATGATATTATAATCTAATACTTTAATTAATCCAAAAATCATTGAAGAATCTGAGTAGCTAGACAGTACTAAAACTTCAAAAACAATTTTTTTTTTTGATCCTTGCAGCATATTTAATGAAAGTGAGTGTGCCAAGGAAGCTCAACTCCTCTCAAAAAGGTCTGTTAGCAAATTCCAAGACTTTGATCAATCTACTTTTCTTTTGCTCCTATCAGGAAAATTACTGGTAGGTACCACAGACTAGTTCATTCAGAACTCTTGATTAACACTGACAAAGAGAGCTGTCAGACTGCAGGTACACGTATATATATAAACTTACTTAAATGCAACTCTCTTCACTCTAATGAACAAATAAAGCCATCCACACACTGCTAACCCATCTGTTTCAAACTCAGCAATTCAGTCATGACAAACTCTGCCCCCCAGCAGCCAGCCAAAATAATATAAACTCGATTCAAAATGCAAGCAAGGCAGCAATGCTGTTCACCATACCTTGTTCCCCAAGGTTTGTTGTTGTTGATTTGTCATCACAGGATCATATTGCATTTGATCCACGCAGCTGGGCTGTGCCTCCTGCGTGCACGGGTACATAGAGACAGCGCCTGCATAGCACGTGTCAGGAGTGAGCATAACCGACTCAGAGTTTATCCCACACTCAAGGTTTTCAGGGACTTGCTGCAAACAACTGAGAAAATCCTCAAAGTTGGAAGAAGCAGAATAGGTCGTTCTGTCAAAACCTGCTGCAGGAAAATCCATTTGAGGAAAATTAGAAAGCTGTGGCATCATCGCTGTGGGTTGCTTGTAAGGAATAAAGTCTTGCCTACACTCATAAGGGGAAGTGTTTACTTCTGATTTGTAAGAGAACTCAGATGTAGTGGCATGCATGCCAGGGAAGACGTATTGCTGGGGCTGCTGCTGTGAGCAGCTAAGAGGCATGCTGATGCCAGAGCTCCAATTTGTGAACATCCCATTGACTTGCATATGTTTCATCTTTTGGCAGAGCTGCTGTTGCTGCTGCTGCTGCTGCTGTTGCTGTTCCACAAGCTGTGTCTGGTGCTGATGAAATTGATGTGGATCTAAGTCTTGCTGTACCATGCAACCTTCATTCTGGACCAAGGGCTGCTGCTGGTTACAGTCTGAATATAAGAAGTCTGATTTATTTAAGGAATCCTGAACATAAGTCAGGATTTCGTCAGTTATGTTGATGTCCCCAATATCATCCACATCAGATAATTCAGTTTTAAAAAACTCCTCATCCTGCTGAATACACTTTAGATCTTCAAAGTCAATACCCAGATTTTTCATGATGCTGTACAAATCATTGGTTTTGTTATCCTGAAAGAGTGCTGCACTGTCTTCAGGAAGTGGAACAGTACTGTCCTGGGAACACTCCATCAGCTCCCGTTTGAGAATGTTGTGATTTCCAGCAGGTAGGAGATTGTCTGTCCAGCCACCACTAACAACACCACCCAGTTCATCCCTACTGTCTGCAAAGAAGTTCCGCTCAAAAGAAAGTTTATGTGATGCTGGAGGGCAGAGATAAACAGACTCGTCTTGCCTTAACATGACACCTAGGAGGGAGTTTGGATCCACAGAATCATTCTGTAAGGTTGCTTTGGCTCCTTTTCCCACTGTGCTTTTACTCTTCGGTTGAGAGGGGTCCATAAGGTTCGACATAGGGAAAGAGAGCTCATATAACACAGCCTCACCAGTGGCAAACATGAAGGGCAACTTCATGTTACGCTTCCGTAGATGTTCTGCCCCTTCTTCATCTCTGGAAATAAATCAGATATATAGCATGGTACTGCAGTACTAAACAGTTACTCTAATCTTTCTTTTCCCCTGGAATTAACATAAAAAATGAACTATTCTATTTGTAGACATTTTTTGAATTCCTACCTATTCCAGCTCAACTTGGCTGAGTTAAATCAAGAGGCAGATTATGAAATAAGGAGCTTACGACTGTAATACCACATTTACATATTACATTTATAATTAAATGTAGATAGCATACACCATTTTCTGTGCGTTATGGGCTGAAATGAAAATAAGTGGGCTTTGTTCCATGCATTAAGCTTTTCTTGGTGTAGCAAGTAAATCAATACTTGAAGTATCTCTTTTTCTCCATTTTACAGACTCCTTTGGAAAAAATATTTAATCTATCTAACAAGGCTGAATTCCGGATTATGTAGAACATAGTTCTGCACTGAAATTCAGGACTGAATTTCTTTGTTGTTCCTTCTACACAGCTGCAGTTGGATTTCTCAGGTTTTGCTCATTGGGATTGAATACGGTGGATGCAATAACTTCATGCTTCTCCTGCTGATCTTGTTCTTTATAAGAAATCAATTATGTCTAAAGTTTTATGCAAAAGGACAATGCCACAAGTTCTGAAGTGTTTGTTGGCAAACTGAAAGAAGTTGTGGAATTTGGAATATAAAGAGTATTAATTTAATACCAAAAATTCCTTTGTGAATATAAACAGCCTAAAGTTTTCAGTTTTTGAAGCCTACTACTTTATGCAATGATGACTTACGTAAGAGGTCTTTGCGTGGCAATGATGTAATCTGGTCTTCCATTTTTGTAGACAAGACGTGCATTTGCCTGTACCCAGGCCCATCGATTTTCTTTGGTTAGAAGCCTAAATACAGTCATTCCACTCTCACCTGTCTTCATCACTAAAGAGTAAGCATACTGTTTACTGTCCAGCAAAAAAAATCATGAAAACCTGTATGTCATGAAAGGAAATCTGTAGAGCAATTTTACAAATCTCACATCCTCAATCACCCAATTCTGTGTGGCACTAACACATTTCCAGTGAAACAGGAGGACTGATCACTTCAAGATGTCTAATTTACTGGTAAAATAAAAGTCAGAACTACAAGGTATCTGCTACAGATTGGCAGCATTCTATATGGGGCTTTGTCCATTATTTCTTCAATAACAGAAATTAATAAATGTTAGAACATGTAAATGACGGAAGCCTAAGTCTCTCTTACCTTCAAAAAGTGACTATTACTTAAGCAATTAGAAAACACTTAGTTCTGAATCCAATTCTTTCACATATTGATTGGTTAATGCAGAGGTACTTAAAAATCTTATGTTTCATTCCCACTACCACTAACAATTCTTGACAAACATACTACATTTCCATGGTACATTTCTGAATTGGGTTTATGTGGCCAGGTTTTGGTCGTGGCAGGGGGGCTACAGGGGTGGCTTCTGTGGGAAGCTGCTAGAAGCTTCCTCCATTTCCAGCAGAGCAGATCCCTGGCAGCTCCAAGGTGGACGTGCTGCTGGGCAAGGTGGGGCCAGTTAGAAATTGTAGTAATGCCTCTGTGATAACATTTAAGAAAAAAAAGTTATTATGCAGATATAATTGTGGCCAGAGAAGAGCAGGGTGAGAATACGTGAGAAGAACAACTCTGCAGACACCAAGGTCAGTGCAGAAGGAGGGGCAGGAGGTGCTCCAGGTGCCAGAGCTGAGATTCCCCTGCAGCCCCTGGTGCAGCCCATGGTGAAGCAGCTGTGCCCCTGCAGCCCATGGAGTTCCATGGGGATGCAGAGATCCATCCACAGCCCACGGAGAAGTCCCATGCCAGAGCAGATAGATGCCTTAGAGGCGGCTGTGAACCTGTGGGAGGCCTGTGGTGGAACAGGCTCCTGGCAGAGACTTGGAGATCCATGGAGAGAGGAGCCCATGCTGGAGCAGGTTTCCAGGTGGAAGGTGTTTCTAAGGTCTTATTTTACTTCCCATTATCCTGCTCTGTTTTTGTTAGTAATAAATTCAGTTAATATCCCCAGATGAAATCTGTTTTGCCTGTGACACTATTTGGTGAGTGATCTCTCCTGGTCCTTATCTCAACCCATGAACCCTTCAGTACATTTTCTCTCCCTTGTCCAGTTGCGGAGGGCAGTGATAGAGAGGCTTTGGTGGGCGCCTGGCATGCAGCCAGGGTCAACCCACTACAGTCTTTTTGGTGCTGAAACCCAGGATCATGAGGATTTTGAGATAAGGAGAGTAATTGGGAGAGGTAACAGGCAAAACGAGTACCGAACAATGTCAGAGAGTAGAATTATCATGGGAAGTTTTATTGTAATTTTGGGGAAGGGACAAGGGGTGGATTTTGTGCAAATTGTCCGATTTTGTTCTGTGTTGTGATGAAGTTATCTTGGTTTTTGTGCGGGGAGCTTTAGCTTATTTTGGCTGGTTTTGTTGCTCTAAGTGACGGTAGCATGATGAATGTGGATTTTAAAGATAATTCTTAAATATGCGATTCACAGAGGCAAGGGGTGGAAGTAATACAATTGCTCAAAACCCTGGAATTTCTAGACAGAAAAATTAAATAAAATGTATTAGAAAAGTCTAAGAATCTAGCCAAAAATCCTAGCTACAAAACTTTTCTTAATTTTAATCTTAGCATCAAAAATGCAGCAAAACCAGTTTTAAGACAAAGTTTCAAACCATTCAAGTTTCATCCCCTTCTACTCTGGAACCATTTCTTTGTTATTCTTTATGAAAGAAACAAAACCACTGATAAGCAACAGTGACTGAGCTATACCTGAAACATAAAATGTGCCTAAATAGGTTGAGAACAACTTGCTGAGGGGCATTATCTAGTTGTCTATGAGGGGATAAAAGAAAAAAACCTGAACTTTTCAAGAGAAGTTAGTAGAAAAGATGTACCATAATATTCTGAAGATGATTCCGTAAGTTCAGAAGATAACTTTGTTATAACTAACAACAAAAGTAAAAAATTGAGTCCCCTAAATAGTTTTATATCAGATAGCTGATGCTTATTTCCTTAACACTATACTTCTCTCCATAACTGTTACTTAAACCAACTCAAGCGGCCAAGAATCAAACTCAAATGTTTGGACACTAGCATGTTAAATCAGAGATTAATTTCTAGTAAAAATCTTACACCAATATCAAAAGAAAATGCTTTATTTAACTTGCTAACAGGAAAGCTATCTTTGGTAGTCCCCTTGCCCAAAGAAAGTTGTTCAAATAGCAGAAGTTGGCTTGAGCAGAGAAGGAAGTGAGAAGAGCAAGATGTGACAGAGACTGCAATATATATCCTAAAAGGGTCTAGATAGGAATATTAAACATTTCTTCAACCAGTGTAAGTTTTTAGAGGGACAGAAAGAACACATGAAATGAACAGTGTTCTTTTTTTTAACAATCTTTTTTTTATACTGTTCATATTGCATTCACACTGAAAAAATACTCCATGCTTTGATTTTTCAGCCTTTCTTAGAGAATGACACTTACTTCGGATGTGATTTTCAGCACAATAAAGCATATCAGCTGCATGAATAAACTGGTATCCTGTTCCTCTCATACACAGCTCTGCTTCGGTGTATCCCAGGATAATCTTTCCTCTGGAAGGTAAAACCAAAAAATTGCAACACAGCTGATGAACCAACTCACAGAATGAACGTTAAGTTAATTATGGCTAGAACATTTCAGATGCAAGTGCTAACTACGCTTTGTTCCTACATCAATTGTATGTGGAAGCAGAACAGCTCCAATAAAAAATACAGTCAACAAATCATAAAATTTTAACCAGTCCGCCAAGTTGCCTTCAGTGACTAGGACTGGGTTCACAAAACCATTAGATGATAAAAAACAGTGGATGCCTACAGCTGGACTCTCAATTCCATACTCCTGAACACATTCACTCCTAGCAGGTGGCTCCCATTGGTTCCAAAGAAAGACACTATTTTCTTAGCCCTGTTTCTTATCGTTTACCTACAGGTGCTTGTGTGTAGAATTAAGTAGGCATTTAACGTTAGTTATCTAAAACTTCTTGTCTAAATTGGAATTTTTAGTAGCTTAAAGTTCAAACCCAGGTGTATCTAAGAACTATATCCCTTTTGCTATTGAGTGGTTTGGGACCCCTGTGTTTGCATTTAAACAAGATATGACTCGGAGGACTACTAGCAAGAGTCATGTTTGACCCTGGCAGCTAAAATTAGAGTACTTTACTAGAGGCTGGGGAGATGAAACATTTAACAGAATTGATGTGATCTCTGTGCAATACATGATAAAAAGACATAGTCAAAAAGAGACTTAAACAGGATTTGGAACAAAGAAATGGAGATTCAAAGACAGAAAGGTAAAAAAAGGGGGAAAGTAGGGATGGGGAACAATATATGTAGAAGTGTAAAATGTGACAAAAATTGAGAGTTTCAAGTGAATGAAAATATCAGAGGAAAGAAACACTTGTGTTAACACTTTGTTAATTTACTTGTATCAGCTTAGAGAAATAAAACATTTTGGTCTCTCAGTAGACAGAATATCAAGTAATTTAACTCTATCCTATAAGTAGGCATGGAAACCCATATGAGAGACTCCACTGAAAATGAAAGCATTGTCAGTCAAAAATAGGAGGGAGAGGAGAAGGAAGGAAGCCAGAGGCTTTTATTTTGATTTAAAAAAGCATCCTAATGGGCTTCTTGCCATGTTGATGCATAGTAATACTATTTTGATCTAGCAATGCAGCAGTGATTATAAATTTTACATAGGGAAAAGAATGGTTTCAAAATAGGTAGAAGTCATAGTACAAAAAAGTACTTAATTAGTTTATTTTGAAGAAAAAAACATTTCCATTGTATTTTACACCTATTTGAACTGAAGGAGAAAATATGCATGTAAAATGAAATGAAACACTTGTTCTATCAGTTCTAAAACTAAATTTCAAACCAGACTTAACATGAAACTTTTCTTGTTCCCTAATTCGTTAGTATGCTGTCTTTTGGGTTTTTTATTTTGGGCTGGTTTTGTGGGTTTTTGCTTTGTTTTTCTAACAGTTGAGAGTCAGAGAGCACTATGCCATTTCAATGAAACCCATTTCTCTCTACTTGTTAGCAGGGCTGAAGAGAAAAACCTTAACATTTTCTAAACGACTATCACTGGAACAGTTTATATACTGAAAGAGTAGCCTGCTTTATATTTCAAATACATACTTGAAACCTATCTCATTGGCAAATTATTACACTATTACACGAAATAATAAAAAAATACTTTGCATCACAGCCAGTAGGTGTAAAATCCAGTTTGTGTTTAGTTCTGAAGATGAAGTTTTTGGTTCGTATCTCAAGGATAGATGGCGGCTGCAGGGGAGTAGCTACTGCAAACAGAGCAAGCTGAGGAGACAAAGTAGCACCATCCTTCCCTTTCTTGTTTTGTCCATGGAGAAACTTTAATCGTCCTTGAAAATTCATAGCCTTAGGATGAGGAAAAAAGTAATTGTTATATGCTGGAGATACTTAAGAGCAAGATATTTCTGTTTTGATGAAAAACATGTATTTTTCATTTTTTTAAAGACCCATCAGATTCAAGCTTTATAGGATGGCACTCATAAAAGTTAGCTAACAAGTATAGAATACTGCTGTCATACCCCTGAGTGTGTCACTTCAAGATCTACTAATAAACTTACTGGAAAATTAATTAATGAGAAGATTATTCTGTTAAAAAAAAAAAAAAAAACAAAAAAAAAAACACCACCACAAAAAAACCCCACCTAAACGTAGTAACAAATATCAGCTGGGGCTTCTTATATTCTAATGAACATACATACATATAATTATATCATTATTTCTCTTGCAAATGTGTACATTCAATTTTGCAGTTGTAAACAATTCTATTTGTAAGATATAACAAGGAGGGTGATAAACCCATACTTGTTTTAAAATCTAAATAATTGACTAACAAAAATATGCATTAAAAGGAGCAAGCACAAACTTTGCCAAATAAGGAAAACCTATGGTCCTGTCAATTACTATAGCTTATTACATCTCAAAGTACTAACTTTATACAAGAAAATACTCTTGCAATGCTTTTTTATCTGCAAATCACACAGCACTTTACAAAAGCAGTTGTTTATTTGCATTTCACTGAGGAAACTGGGCCATGAAAAATGAGAGAACTTGCGCCTGGTTGTGACAACATGTTAAAGGGGAGACATTCAGTGTCACTAACTGAAACATCATGGTTCAAGCAGCTCAGGTATCTTTGGAGACTTAACAAATAAAGTAAGTTGCTGCACCTCTTGTTAGGATAATGCAGATTTCCAACTTTTAAGCATATGTGGAAGTTTTTATTTAACTCCATACTCACCAGGAATCCAGATGAATTATCCAGGAGGCATCGTAACCTGCAGATGAAATTCCTTTCCATAAAGGAAGAATTCTCTGGAGGAAGTTGGTCTGGGTTATAATAGGTTGCTGGCTGTGAAAAGCCATTATCTCCTGCAGGAAAGGATTATTTATAAGGATTATTTTTAGAAGAACACCTAGTGAAGGCTATCTATAACAAACGACCTTCTGTCTCATAAACAAAGCGTTAGGTCACGACCCGAGCAAGAACAATGTAAACTGGAAACATCTTCAGAACCTATAACGATTGTAACACTGAGGTTAAACATCAGTTCTTCTAATGGGATTATGTTTTACAGGCTACGGTATTTGAAAACTGAATGTAATTTATTTTTAAGTGTTTCTTTTTCTTTGGGGTTTTTGTTTGTTTGGGTTTTTAATTTATTCATTATGTTTGTCAACAGCCTAGACTCTGGATCAGTTGGAGAGAGCAGAGTCCTCAGCAGAGAACACACCCTTGTTCCTACAACAGTAGGATTTGTAAAAAGGCACAGCACCTACAGAATTGAGTATGCAAAAACTCGGCAATGGTATCAAACTGTGAAACTTTCCAGGCAGCCAGGTGAAAGCCGTAACAATAAATAAAAATCAGCAACTTTAGGAAACTATCACAAAATATCAGTATTTTTCTCCAGTGAAGGCAAAATCACCCTACTAAATAGTGAAAATATTTTTAGGCTCCACTGATCAAAACACCATATTTACCCCTCCAGGTATACCTGGAGTACTTGTGTTTTGGGGGTTGTTTGTTTTAAAAAATACTTAAAACCATGTCAACTAGGATAACAACATGGTATCCTTCTATTTTGTCAGGACAAGCATTTGCTGCTAAGTGGTATTTAGAAAACAGAATTAAACATTTAGAATATAAAGTAAAAACAGAAGGTAAATCAATAAACTTCTGATAGAATACATATGTTCTACAAGAGGCTACATACACAGAGATACCAGAGCATGACTACTCACAGCAAATTTAGCAAAGTGATCTCATTTGCAAGACATATAAAAAACACCAGTCGTTCCCTAGGAATTCATACATGCAGAAAATTGAGAAAAAACAGCTTAAAAAGCTACTTCAGAATGCAAAATACTCTTTAATTTAAAAAATAGTCCATGTACTCTTAGAGAACCACTTATCAAGTATGGACAAAATAATAATACAGATTTTAAGAACGCATATTGACCTTCCAGACATGGAGACAAGGTCAGGGAGAGCATGCCACTTAATAACACACCACATTATATTTTCTGGAATACAATTTTTTCTCTTGAACAGCTGGAAAAACTTACAGATAGGCTCAGAGGTTAGGACAATGGCAAAACAAATGCAAAGGTAAACAACTCATTACCAAAAGCCATTTCAATTTAATCTCCTATGAATTCAAGGGACTGAACTGGAGCCAAATGAGATTGCTGATGTTTTAGCAATTGTCCTTGCAACCTAAGGCCATCTAAATCCAACAAGAATGCTGAGTTATCCAGCTTTTCACATAAAATCAGGAGCTACCTTTTTTCTTAAAAGAACTGCTATGCAAGGTCAAGTTTTGCTGAATAAACTTCAAGGTATGGAGAAAAAGAAACCTTTTTCTGCCCTAGCTGGTAGTGTATATGAAAAGGGATAATCTGAAATTACATCTGAAGAACTGTATTGGCCAGTCACCATTATGAGCAGATCACACAGGCAGAGAAACTCAGGTATTTGCAGTCCAAGATAGTTACCAGCTAACTTTGAAATTAGAAAATAACAAATTCCCACACTCGTCATATGGATGGTTCTCAACAGACAAAGCAAACTTCCTTACTTCCTACTGCTGCAGATTTTTTAAATTATTATTAATTGCCTAATTGCTGGTGAGAATTTTCAAAACCTCTGAGACAGTGCTTCTCCAAGAAGTTCTCTGAAGAAGCAATAATTATGAAGAAAGAGCATCAAAGAAACAAGCCTGCAAATCCAAACTTATATTTCAAAACTGCCAACTCTGACTGGGTGCAGATCTAGTACCCAATAAGCAGTGCCAGGGTTTCTGCTGGCATCCTTGGCACTGGTAGGTGTGCCTTTCTGCATTTCTGCCACACAAGAAACTCAGTGTTATTCTTTTGGTAGATACAGAGCTGAAATTTGAAGGTTCAGCAAGTCCAGCTCAGTCCTGTGGATTTTGTCAACTTCCATAGTAAAATGCACAGTTCCCAAGAGTGAGCAAAGCTGTGGTGGAAGAAGTGGCTCTCGAGAGCAGGGGAACAGAACTCAAAACAGGAGGCAATGGGCTTCCAAACCGAGCCTCCTACACTTGTGAAAGCAATACTGCTGCACTCTTCCAGGCAGACAGAAGGCAGGGAGGTTTTATTGCCAGGATCTTGATGAAGTGACTCACTGTAAGAAGGCAAAGAATCTTACAGAGCATCTACAATCCCGAGAGCAAAACTACCAGTTAACACGACAGGGGTTAGAACCCATACCCCTCACAAAGCTCACACTGGATCTCATCAACACCATGGAGCAATGTGCAGAACATGCAGTGCATTAGCTGCTTGTCTTTAAACTCAAGACCATATGGTTGCACAACATGAGAAGTTCAAAAGATAATCCAGACTTAATGCCCCAAAGCAGATATTTGAGACTGAGAAATCAGAATTCTGCAAACTTCTCTGTGAACAAGACAGGACTGGGTGGAATGTCTGGGAAGCACAGTAACAACTGAGGAAACCAGTGGTCTAGCAGCATACCAGAGTATTGAGTGAGAAATAACCAGTCCAGGCTAACTGCAGCAGAATTAGTTCCCAGACTCAGGATGGAATCTGTGCTGAAGCCGGAGCACAATTATATCTATAAATATCTACATAATGCTAGTTGAATGTATTAAAACAGAAATGGATTAAATTATCAAAAATGGAGAGGATCCTTATGGTCATAGCATTATCCTTTGCTATAAATCTGAATTCAGTTTAAAAATCCTCAACATCCAAACATTTTATGCTACTTGAGACTCAAAAGTCATCATATAATCATAGAATGGTTTGGGTTAGAAGTGACCTTGGAGATCACCTAATTCCAAGCCCCCTGCCGTGGACAGGGACACATTTCACTAGACCAGGTTTCTCAAAGCCCTATCCACCCTGGCCTTGAACACTTTCAGGAATGGGACAAAATTAGCAGCTTTTAGCAAGCTAGAAACACAAGATACAAAACAAAGAATTGTTTGTAATTCTGCTCAGCACTTCTTGTCGTTCAGTCAAATCTGAGGCCAATTCAACCTGGTGTCATACTTTTCAAACAACCTTTTGTAAATTCCTATGCACTTACTTAAGGTCCATAGAACACCATCTCACTCTAAAGCAAACAGGAAGTCACCACATGAAAATCTGGTTTCTGAACACCGTGCTGTTTGCTGTGCTGAACTCAACTATTAACTAGCTGTGCAGCAGGCCTGTGGAGATTGATCCAGAGATGATAAAACAGTGTTGACCACTAAATGAAAAACTGAAATATACTGAAGTGTGTTACAAACACAGTAACTTTTCTCTATCAAATCATGGCATTTCTATAGTCTAATTTTTTTAGATCAAGTTACTTTAAGAACGGCAGGTTTATTAAAAAAATGGACCTTTTTATGGATTAAAAAAACCCCTATAATCAAGCCAGTATAACAAAAGATTTTACCTACATGTTTAAACAACTGTTGTGCAAAGGGAGCCTTAAAATAGAGCAGTTGTCTCAATGGCTTTGTTGTCATTATGATGCAGGCATGTGCTTCCTCTACTACCCATAACTACCTGCACCTACACGTCATTGCTCTGATTCACAGGCAGTGTGTTTCTCCTTAGTTGTTTCTCAATATAGCAGCTCACTTAGGCATCAGCCAGTAACATGTGACAACCCGATGCTCTAACATGAATACTAGCTGATCTTAAAGGCTCCCCTATTTCATCTTTTATTTCTCTTCCCCTTTTATCTCTAAGAGAAGTGCTCGTCTATGTGGCAATGAATGCGCTATTGCCTATATTAACACTGTAACTAGCACATTCTTAGACTGATCAATCTAAGAAACCTTGCCACTTACACTCCAAATTAAAGTCTTCCAATTCAAAGTATAATTAGTATTTTAATGGTGCTGTGCTAGGAATAACAGAGTTTATTTAAAGTGCAAAAAATAGTAATTCTCACTGTGTGCTAAATATGTCCATAAAATTCAAATAAATTTGAAAGGTGCTATTTCTTCCGTTCTTCATATAAAATTATCTAAACTTTTTTACATAGGCAAATCTAAAAAGCCCAAAAACCAAACAACTAATCAGACAGGCAAACACATTAATTGGCTGTGTTCTCACCTTGTACACTTGGTCCAGAATCTGCTGACTGGGCAGGGTTTAATGCCCAGTGTAGTTGTCGTTGAAACTCAGGTCTGTCCTCTGTGTGAATCAATTCAAATACACTCTGGTGTATAATATCTGACTACGAACAAAAGGAAAAAGGGGTGAAAGAATGAGAATAAGAAAATTATATGACAATATGATACAAGTTGTCTGATTGACAACATTGTTATGAATAGAGCAAAATCCATTTTGCTCAGGGATAAATACATACAATCACATGCATGTGGCAAAGCTTCATGAAAGAATTTTTAGCAGCACAGAGAACAGTTCAGTTACACCCATGACTGTAAACGTGGGAAACAGTAATAAAAATATTGCCTTAGGGAAAAAAAAGTTACATTATGTCAACTATTTCTTTATCTCCTTTTACCTAAGAAGGCCTTGAAATGCTATGCTTAGGTTCTGTTTAAATTATTTAATTTTACATAGTGGTAAATAAATTACTTGCCAGCTAGTACTTGACTTGACTCACTATAGGTGCTACAGGAATACAAAAGAAGCTAAAGATCCTGAACCAAACAACTCCCAAAACTAAGCCAAGCAGATTTTAAATAGTGGATTTGTTTGCCTGAAAGCTTTGTCACTTCTTAAGGATGCGTTAAAACATGTAATTATTAAGCTCTTATACCACTACCAATTGTGTGGTTAGGAATGTGACCTAAATGGCAAAGGCACAAGAGCAAGGATCAGTGCTTAAAGGAACTTGACGGGGGGGAGGGGAACACCCAAAAAATTCAAGAAAAGACTCAGTTGACTGAGAAGAGTTAGGATCCCTGTTTTCAGCATGTTTCAAAAACCCAACCATTATGTAAACAGAAAATTTTTAAATAAAACATAGATCTAAAGTAATTGAGATGAACTGGCAAAAGCAGAAGCCTAAGTCAAATTTTGCTATGATGAATTTCACAAAACAATCAGTATTTTCCAGAATAAATTGTCAGAAATGCTAATTTTTGTAACTTTAAGACTTTATTTCTATATCATGCACTTGATTTGCTAGCATTACTTCACAAATGTTATGCCCAATCTTTTTTCCAAGCTTTTTTCTGTTTTCATTCCCCAACACTGAAGGAATATGTAACCCCAGGAATAAAAATGGGGTTTTTTTGAAATATTTTCTTTTACACAAACTTTCCCCAATCTCTTACCCTTTACCTAAAATTGCAGACCAACCAAGGTTTCTCCCTGTTTTTAGACAGCAGCTGAATATCAATATGCAGTATTCATGGATATGCACTGAGAACTATAACTATCATCTTCACATAAAGTAATCCCAGGAGTTTTCTAACAAAGGCAGAATTTGCCTGCTATGCCTTGGTCTTTAGTACTTTGGCACCTGGCTTGCAAGCCCAATGAAGTTAGCCATATGTGACCTGCACCATAAATTAAAAAACAAATGCTCGTTTTGAAATTAATAATTAAATAAATAAACACCAGCAGGAGAACAAATTCTAAAAATACCAAAATCACTCACTGGATATTTAAAATCTCAAGGCATATGGAAATAATTTTGCATGAAAGGTTTCTATTAAAATAATTACCTTCCCACTGAATTATGTCTCACTCAGCATCATAAACTGGGTAACACCACAGTATAAATTTCAAACAGTTGTTCCAGCAAAGAATAATTAAGTGTGAAAATTTCCTATCTTGCCTAACTCAACTTTGGAAATTATATTCCTGTTGTGCTTGGCCTGACATCCTGGCCATGTAAGCCGATAGAAAAGTAATATGGTTTCAAAGTAATTCAACCTAAAGTACCTAACTTTCCCCTAAAGTACCTAACTGAGATTTTTATTACAAAAAAAATTTTAAAACCCTAAATATGAACACTGATGTTCTCTGAAATTAAGCAAAACCTCTGAAAAAAAATAGAAGAAGAAATAAACTTACTTGTTGGAACCCCAAGTAGTCTTGGATAGTAGAAGAGACGTAAAAAACCAGAGCATCTGCTGTAACAACTAAAACAAATCCATTTAATGCCTGGGGAAGAAACACACCAATCTGTCAGTTTCAGAGACAAAATTCCAGATAGTTATTGTGGCTCTCTACCTGTACAGTAGTCCCGCAATAAAATGTGAAGCATGCAAAAGCATATAATTATCTAACAGCATAAACAGAAGGATTCCTCATTGCATCTCTCTACAGTATACATGTTAAAAGGAAGAAAACTGGATCTAACAAAAAAAAGTAACAATTTTTTTTTTAATTCAGTGGAGAAAACAAAACCATGTTGATGACTTTTAAATACTCTTGATTGTATGAGACGAGGGACAGCAGTATGAACAACTATAAGTTTATCTAATATCAACCACAATTCACAATGCATGTGTGGTTTAAGCCTTGGATACCCCCAGCTGCCCACAGTACAAACGAGATCCATGTCACAAACCCCGTCCCAAAATCCATTCTATTCATAGTGCAGACAGGCCACTATGGACAGGAAATCAAGCTATCAAGATCCCCTACATAGCCCAAGAAAACATTTTATAGCTTACTTAAAATAGAAAACCTCTGCACAAGCGGACTGTTGCAAGTAAACAATGTTTTTGAAGAGATTTCCCCCTCCACGGAGCAGCAGACCAGGCGGCTCCACACTCAAAGTCACGCAAAGGGCATTTATCTGAACTCCCAATCAATACGGTCCATGGCAATTGTTGTGATAGCAAACAGTACATTTGTGACTTGGCAGCTCATCTGAAAGGTGCCGATTTACTTCTATGGATTTCAGTCAAGATTTAACAAAAGGCAGTCTCTAGGGGCTGGATTGAGTATATTGTGCCACTTAATTTCCTCAGCTGCATTCAAAGGCAAATTTGGCCAGCATACTCAGAACACTTTTTAAAAAAACTCTCTTTATTTATGCAGAATTATTGTAACACAGAAAATGTAAAATAAGTGAAGGATATCCTATATCTTACTGCAATAAGCTAATAATATATAAATTAAATATCTGATTAAATGACTGGTCTTTAAATGCTGCAAACCACTCACTCCAATGTGGAGATATTATTTAATCTACTCTCATAAACAGTTGTTAGGTATATAAAAACTCCTTATAAGTTTAGTAAATTTTACATGAATAAAGAACGAGCTGAAAAAAACCCCAATAAGAAACTGAAATTAAACATCATGGCCAGTCCAAGACATCTTGAGTGGTTACACAGAACCCTTGGTTTTGACGAAGCCTGCAGTAATTTCACGGGAGCAGAATGCCGCAATGGCAGGTGTCCTCTGCTGACCTGTTCTGCAGGGCATTTCACCTCAGCTGGTTGACACAAAAAATCTGCAAGCTGCACAGCATCTAACTTTGTCTCAAATGTTAAAATTGGTTATTCTGGTCCATTTCATACAGAGCTATGTACACCTTTTATACCTGGAATTCAATCACATTTTGCAATGGCCCTGGTATACAGCTCATCTCGAACCAGGACTGAGACAGCCATACACATTCTTTAAGCCAAAAATTCTGTAAAACGCATAAATCTGGATATACCAAGAAACGGGAGATGAGTTCTGATGGAGGTTTTTGCAAAATGCAATCAAAAAATAATTATCTTAAAAGACATAATGAAGTTTCTCAGTGAGTTTATTATTCTGGAGAACTGAAGCTGATACTTCTGCCTCTAAAAATACTCTCAATGCTCCTAATAGAAAGGTAATTACAAAATTGTTCATTACTGGTGAAAATTAAGTTTTAAAAATTTCTTAGAGGTCATCATTTGTCTTTCACTTTTCATCATAAACCTGCTTAGGCTGTAATAGATTTTGTATTTAAAGTAAGAATTTGAAATAATTTAAATAATTTTACAGGAAATGTAGCTTGATTTTTAAGGAAGGCACATTTATGTATTTGATCTCTACTTCCATAATATATTGAATTGGCAAGACAGTTTCTATGTTGGAAATAAAAGACAATTCTCTGTTTGTTAGGAATCTGGCAAACAAATAAAAGCAAATACAAACAACAGGGTGTTTATTCATACCACTTTGGCAAAACCAAAAATGTAGGGAGATACTAAAAGGGAAATGTTCATCATCGGTTATAATTTATTGATACCTTTGTAACACAAAAGACTTCTGAGCATAAGTGGAAGGGAAGGACTTTATCAATATTTACAACTTATTGATTCCCACTACCTTCTAGAAAATTCCCAATTTCGTCACACTCACGACTTGTTACATAACCTAAGAAAACTCTATCTGCATATTCATTTTCAAAAAATTTTTCACATATATAAAATATTTACAAAACAAATTCATTTAAGAAATTTGATTAATTTACTTACTTCCCAAGTGGGGCAGAATTTATAGTAATAACTATATCACCCATTTAATTTTCATACTGGAAAAGAGTTCCCTGATATAACTTCCACTAGGACATCATAAAAAATCCCCCTATATTTCAGATGAAATAGATGCCTCCAATGTAAATCATATATTTTAGCTTTTTAGGGTTTTGTCTGTTTAAAAGAAAGCTGTTCACTGGCATAACTCCATAACAGTTCTTTGTCATACTTCATTAAGGTTAGAAAATGTCCTAGTTTTTTTTTTAGTTGGTTAGAAAACAATTTTCAATTAGCATCAATTTAAAGTAATTGTTTTGTGGCATTCTTAGAACCTGTTTTCGTTTCTAGTCTTTGAACTCTGAAATTCATTTTGTTCTAAGCAAACAATTGGCTCTGACTGAACGATTTGCCACTTTTCGTAGATACATCAGTGTGAAAGCTGTGTAGAAGACAGACTACCAACATATTTCAAATGGAGCTGCAGGTCTCCATAAAATCTATTCCATGAAACTAGCTGGAACATTGTAATACCTGTATTTGTAATTTCTTGAGTTTAATCTGGACTTGGTAGTATATAATTATCCATATGCTTTGACACTCTAGGACATTAAAAAAGGCTAGATAATTTTAAAAAGTCCACACTTTTTAAATTTATATTTTCTATTAGTTCATATAAAAGTTATTTAAAGTATTTTTAAATTTGTCCTGAATCTACACTATGTATGCTGAGTTCTTTCAAACCCCTGAGAAAGCAAGATATTTCACCAAGCCCAAGGTCTTTTGAGGAGAAATTGTTTCTTTCAGACAATTAATCACCAAATTTACAGTGAATTAGTAACTTATCTGGCCCTTATAAAAACTGTTTCTTTATATTAACATCTTTATTAACAACAGATGAAAGAGATGGGAACCTCCCTCCCCAACAAATTACTTAGAAACATTGAAGAGAAGCCCACATTCTAACATCCACTCTAAAGCCACTACTGCCAAAGAAAATGCAAGAGCTGTTTAATATTACCCTAAAGAAAATGAGGAAAGAATTTGACAATAAGAAAACTTACTTTTTCTATCTCATCAGTGAGCATCTAGTATGCTAAATACAGGTTTGTTTTCTTTTTATATTTAAATCTTCATACAATATTTCTATTGCAAAACATACCTGCAACAGGAGTTCTCCTTCTAGGATCTGCATCCCTTCTCCACATTTTCCTGTTCTAGAGGTTTCCTGAATGCCATTTCTTTCTGGTCTGGTAGAGCTAGAAGATTTTAATGCAACTAGAACAAAGAAAAGAAAAAAAAGATTTGAGCAATCTTTGACAGGCTTACTAGAAATTTAGGTAATGATGTGCTATTTTGTGTAAGAAAAAAATGTATTTAAATATATATATTATTATATATATTATAAATTCAATCTAATTAAAGATTTTTGTTTCCATGTCAAACTTTTCCCTTACCTTTAGAGTGAACCCCCCAATTTTGTCAACCTTCTCTTTTCTATATATAATACTTTCACAACAAAATCACTATTATTGCAATCAACGCATATCTCATTATTTTATACCTTTTTTCCTTCTTCTCCTTCCCTTTACTGTAAGACTCACTTCTAGTTTGTCACTTCTGTGACAAAGGGCCCTTTTGTTTTCATAGGCCAACTTCCCATAACCTGATAACAGCTCTGTGTTAAGGTATGCAAACACTTGCGCTTATTCTTAACCCACCTAATTTCAGACATCAAACCATGGTTCATCAGACAGGTGAGCCTGCTCTAGACCTAAGGCTCCCTTCAGGGGAAGGAAGGAAAGAAATATGAGCCCTAAATTCAAGCTACATATTAAAAAAACCCAACAAAACAAAGAAAGGTATTTCAAACAAAAAGGCGTGGGTATTTTCTGTCATAGTTAAATTTTAACCTTTTAAACAACTAGGCACTTTTTCCGACTTCAGACAAAATACTATAACAATGAATCATCATTATTTATCTCACAAATATATCCAATTGAAATAGAAAATGACTCAGTGACTAAGAGATGAAAAACCAGACCATATTGCTATGAAGTTCCTGAAAGACATTCCCACGTCTGCATCCTTCTAATAAACAAGATGATGTCAAATAAAACTGCATACTCAAAGATCATACATAACTCAGAATTTACCTATTTTTCACCATTCTAAAAAAGAGGGGGAAGAAAAAGAAAAGGTCTTCAAATCTGAAATTAGTCTGAGTAGGTCTGTAGTGTCTAAACAGCTTAAAATTACTTGAGCAATTGAACCTTAAACCTTTACCATAAAACTGAAGGCCACCACCTCCCAATCCCAAAATTTCTATTCTGCAAAGCAAGGGAAAGATATAATAGGATAAAACCTATAAAACCAACGGCACTTTTGTAAAATATGACAGTTTCTCGATGGGATATTCACCCTAAATTTCAAATGATTTTTCAAGCTGCTGAAAACCTTCATTTTTCCATTGCTCAGAACTTGAGTTAAGAATCCTGGAGAGTTTCTGTTCACTCACTTTTGAACGACATTAAATGAGATTTTACACTACCTATATTAACTGAAAGATAGATGACGCCTTTCCTGTTTTTTTAAGCTCTCATGGCAGCTAAGAACTTTCAAGGCAGACAGTTTTCATTAAAATATACCTCAAAGGCACCACAGAGGAAAAATGTGTTCTCAAGAGACATCAACTGATTAATCAGATCAGAATGTATCTAAGGACTTGCTTTGAAATTAAAACCCGAATGCTATTCTTCCTGCAAGGCAGTCAAAAAGTCCTGTAACAGGCCACACTGAGCTACAGTTGCACATTCATGTGAGTAGGTTATGTAGCCAACTTTTTTTATGAGCATTATTTCAAAAGGATATATAGGATATTCACTAAACACCCCTGAAGACAACAGGCAGTAGAAGAAAACTTTTTAAAAATTTTTATTGTACGATTATTGGAAAAGTCCACGTTCAGCTGTGAAAGCTGCAAGTAAAGATGCCTAACCACACTTGCCATTCTGCAAAATACTATATGTCATTAGATACAGGTGGGTTTTTTCTTTTATAATGTCTGATAGAATAAAATACTGTCTGATAAATATAATGTCTGATAGAATAAAATACTGCCTGATAAATAAAATCTATCAATTAACAGAGCTCCTGAGCTCAAACATAGCCGATGCATAGGTGGCTATATTCCTCCTAACTTGCAAGGTGCACAAAGAGGTATGTGTGAAGTTAAACATTTTCCTGAATTGGAACCTACACCTGTTGCAGAAATCAGAATGTGGATGGAATCAAGCTGTTTACAACTAAGGCACATAGAAAATTGCCAACAATCTGGATTAGTAAAAATGGAAGATATAGTGGAAATTAGAGCTGTATATCCATCATTGGGTATACAACTCCTGAAAAAAAAGAAACAAATCCAAATTTACCTTGTTCTGACAGATAAATCACAGGCCTGTTAGTGCCTGCTACAAGCCACCCAAGTCCCTGGCACTGAACAACCTCAGATACCAGGATGCACACTTGAAATGTGTGGTTCTATACAGTCAAATTGAAGGCTACCAGAAACAAGGAACCTTACAGCATAGGAGGACCACCTTGCCAAGCAGCAATTCTGAACAGACTTAGTCACAGCACACAATGATGTGGCTTCGTAAATACCAGCTAGAGATATAATAATAGGTAATGGAAAGGAGAAGTAAATCTTAAAAAGCATCACTCATCCAAAAGTAATATTACAGTCAACATCACCTAACTTAAAATCAGCTGTATGTCTTCTGCTAGTTCTTATAGTCTATCTTACTCATGGCATCAGACAAAATAATCTCAATAGTTCACTACTTTATAATCTTTGAATATCTGAATTAAATAGAATTCATTTCAGGCTATCCCCTCTTAATTTTACTACACAGGAAATTAAAACATGAATACTCCCATAGAGTAAATAGGAAAAATCTGTACACATTCTCTACAATATATTCACTATCAAATTACTTCTCAGAATTTCCCATCAATAATTTTAAAGCATAAAAAATAAAGGAAAGTTGTTTATACTTGTAAAAAAGCAAAAAACCAAACCCACAAACAAACAAACCCCAAACCAAAAAACATCTGTTATGCAATTTTAGCAGGAGGGCAGGATTGTAAGCACCTGCTTTCCAAGTAGGTTTGATACATTTGTTTTATGATTGTGAAATGCTTTAGCACCCAAACCAGCAAATGTAAAAGACAGTTGCTTTTACACTATATCTACAAAGATAAATTAAATAACAATGGTTACATCAGTATTTACCAGATTCTTATCTCTGGTTTTAACCATTACATTCAGGTGATAAGAGACTTATGTGGAGATGTAGTGTACTTTATTAGACTAACTGTATGGACTGGGGGAAAAAAAAAATGTGTGACATACAACTACTTCTTCAGGTCTGAAATCGAATTGTAACTACTGCCAAAAGCCATCTTTCATTTTAAAACCATGTAAGTATTCATTAAAAAATTATTTTCAGTACCTAAAGACAACAGGTATTAGGTGATCTACTTTCTTTCCAGGGACCAACAGTCAGTATAAGAAACTGCATGAGTTATAACCAGCTTGCTGAATCAATTAATAATTCATGATAAATTAATTTCATTATCTGCTGAGATATTCAGAAGGTAATCTAACATGAGGAAAATTATTGAAAAAATAAGTCTGTCCACTGTCTCATGGAATCTCTATGCTGTCCTCCAAGAGAGACTATAGTCCAAGATGAAAAAGGCCTTTTTCACCTTCAAACACCTGATCTCTAGGGTTTATACTTGGTAGGTATGCTCCCCTCGAGCTTCAACCCACAACCAGAGTCCTCTTCCTTCCAGGCTGTCACTCCTGTTCTCAATAAGAACCTTTGCCATGAATTCCTCGCTTGACAGGCAGCTGCTCTGAAGTCCCAGCTCCACTATTTCATCCACTTCAGCCTGCAAAATCAATGACCATGCAGCCATCTGTAGCTACCAGAGCACCTTCAACAGGAATCCTGTACATGATGACTCCTTACTCTCTTTACCAGAAGTTACAGCAGCAGAGAATCACAAAATTGTCACAGAGCAAGTGCAAATACACTCTACTGATGTACTTGAGAGGGTCCTACCTGTACTAATTGTTGTAAGTTAATAAAGTAACTGGAGATGCAGAGAATTCAGCATAAGGTATATGTTAGCATATAGCCAAGTTTCTGATGAGCATTGATGCAGAAGCCTGATTTAACACAAAAATACTTGAATTGTCGAATTTACGATTACTTTAAGAAAACAATATAGATAGTTAAATTACAGACAGAGGTATTCAAAAACTGTTCCACTTCCCTTTTTCATAGAAGTGACACACCTACAACACTTACACAAAGATTCAAAAGAAATATCAGTAAAAACGAAATTGAATAAAAATGCCTTTAACACGAATGTGACTAATATCTTACGTAATAATCAGTTGTCAGATCACAGAAAAACAGAGTAGCACCTATCAGTGTTTATCAGGACACTGAAAATACTCAGCTCAGCCAAACCAAGTTTATTATACTGTTTTCCTCAAGTCTAGAAACTACTAAATTTGGGGGAAAAGTACATTTTTTTTTCAAGTCATCAGAAAGAACAAAGTAAACAAGAGAAAAGCAAATAAAAGTATTTTTTTCTGTGTTGAGTGAATAAAGAAGCTTTTCTGACATAAATGCACATTTGCTGGTGCTCAGCTGTAAAGTCTAGAGAGATTTTTCTCCATTAAAACCTGAGCATTCCCACACCAAATGTCTCTTACTATCAAAGGAGTGAAAAAATGTATGATTAAACTTTCCATCTCAAAATTCATCTAATCCAGCCACAAATTATTAGAGTGCTGAATACCAACCATTTCAGCAACTGCAGGCTGAAAAGCTTCATGGAAACCATACCAAGGTACTATGTGTTTAGAACTGTTTTTTTGCCAACCTTTTCTTCCCTAAAGAAAAAACATAGCAAATTGTTTTAGAGGAGTCAGGGTAGCTCACTACAGAGAGCTGTAGAGAGCAGAATACCAAGATGCCAAATTCTAAACAGACCTTTTAAAATCATATTGAGATGCAACAAATTTCTTTGAATCAGACTCGAGATAATTTTTACTTTTAGGTGAATGATCTGTTTAAGCTTAAAACTGTATTGAAGCAACACTTGTCTAATACCACAAGTATATCTCTAGCACATCAGTCATGCAGTCCTGGAATTTAATCTTAAAGAGCTTCCCAGAACTGCTTTAAATCAAATCTTGGCACGGTTTCCAAAATTCAGCCAAACAGGTCAAAGTTTGCAGTCAAAGCCAGTTGAGACTGTTTCATAACCTTTTCAGTAGATTTATAAATTCTACTTGTCTGTTCTAGATTACTGTACAAAAACAACAGCTCTCTTGAGGGGGATGGTCTTACTTCAGCAACAAATGCTAAGCCTCAACACGAAGGTCACCAGCTAACACACGACAAGGAGGGCAGCACTGAGAAAACAGTAGTTTAATATTAAACTCTTACCTACATCATTAACATAAGCTAAACTGTTTATACTGGTGAAAGATCCATTTTAAGTGGGAGAAAGTATTATATATACACACCCGTGTATCCACATGCAACCTTATCTATTTCCATTACTTAAGATTATATAAAACATTTTGCACCTGCAATCTCTGACACTGTAAAGGCAAAAATGTTTATGAAAGTTAAGTAACACAAAGAAAAAATGCAATTAATTATTTTTCTAGGAAGATAAAAGACGCATTGACTTCATATTTTGTAAATAGCTACACTGCTGGATAACAAAACCTGTACATTTCAGTAATAAACTTGTGAAGGATTGCTCTCTATTTAGTGATACAAGAGAATATAAATACAATTCAGAATTCTCATTACTAATTATAAAGTCTTAGCTGTGTTACACAAGGCAAGACTGACTTCTGTGTAGGTTGCACTTACAAGCAAAACACGTTAGATATAGGGGGAAAAAGTTTTCACCGTGTTTTGCATACTTAAATTTTCCATTTCCTACCTTTTTATTTATGTTTCTGAATAATTGTCAAGATAGATTTACATTGAGAGTCTTCTTCCTTATGCCTGAAGATGAAATAATTTAAGAGCAGTCTTACTGGTAAACTGTATTACAAATTACAGTGCAGCTTCTAAATTACGGTAAACTGTGGGTGGGTGGATGGAGGGATGTATAACAACATGTATTCTCCATTACTATTGAATCTCCAAAATGCAAATGCATTAATAAAAATGTAAAAAATACATCACTTTTCTGACACAGTCCAGAGCAATATCAGAAGAAAACACTTTACAAAAGTAGTCATGAAAAGGTTGAATAACTGGATTTTGTAAATATAAGAAAAATGAGGGTGAAATTGTACCTTTGGTAGTGACTACTAACAAAGGATTCCTTTTTCCCCCTTAAGCATCAATGAATGCACCTAATTTTGGCATCACTGGAAGTGCTTTCAACTAATATATTTTAAAGCAGAAAAATTACCAATAAAATATATGCAGGAGCTGCCTTTACTTTCCATAAAAAAGCCAAATATAGTTTAAAAAAACAAGGAAGAACAAACCTTCAGCCTCAGAAGACACGGCACATTGATTCACAAGCATATTTTCAGCTAATGTGGAAACATACAAATATGTGTACATATTTAGGAAAAGCTACTGAAAGAACCAATAAGCCACAGAAGACAGGTATTTCTTGATTTGGCCTCAAAGAAATTATTTGTGGTTCAAGAGAGAGAAAATGCCATGAAGTATCACAAGAGGATAAATCATACAATCATGAATAATTTCAAATAAATATTAGTAGGTTAAGGTTGGTGAGAGAAGGAAAAAAGAGACTGAGGGGGAATAAAACTTTTACCAGAGTAAGTTTAATAAGAGAGAGGAAAAAAAAAATTATAAAAAACCTGAAAAATTATTTCCACTACTTAAAAAAGGAGAACAGAACAAGGGTAAGTGGTCAGGTTCTGGGCATTTCCTGGGCTTTTGAGAGTCAATAACTTAACTGCTGTACAGATACAGACTGCTTACTGATGTTACAAATCTCTAGAAATCAAATATTTCCAGGTGTGCAGATTTTGTGACTCAAAAGCGCCATAGACATGCACTGGACACGCTGCAAGTCCTGTGCACGTGCACCTGTCCATTTCCAGCCATCCAGGACTTTCTTTTTAACCCAAATTCAAACCAAGTAAAATGCATACTCATCAGCTATACGATCAGACACGGCAGAGAGAGCACAAGTCTACCCATCTGTGAGGATGCTCAAGTATAAAATAAATTTTCTTTAAGTGAGGAAACAATGTAGGACTTGCCCAAAAATGCTTAGGCTAAAAACAGGAAAAGGAAATTTTCTTCTCCAAAGCAGATGATTCCGAAGGTTAAAAGTGCCTTAATACAAAATGTTTCAATAGAAACTGTTGGGAACCTTTGGTGGCTGCCACAAAAGCAACTACAATTTGGCTGTACGTATTTGCTAGACTATGGGGAAATATTTATACTTTTGGCATAATCAAGGTAAAGAAATTTCAATATTAAGGTTCTGCTTGAACTTTTCAGAGACCATGGATAAAAGCAGACCTACAAACCAAAAATAAACCAGGAAACATTCTGTCAGCATTGGACATAAATTGCTCAAGATACAGCTCCAGAACTTCCCAAGAGCCCCGCTGTACTTACACTTCAGACATGTCTTCATACATATTTTACACTCAACAAGAGAAAAGCGCAGAAGTGGTACACATTACTTGAACTGCTGCAGGAGGCTAAAATAGTCTCTTCATTGCAATCAATATATAACGAATATACATGAGGAATAAAAGCAGAACACAACATTTTTCTCAATACTAAGTACCATGGTTTTTGAACGTGTGATATTTCATATTCACCTAACAAAACCCATCTAATTTTAAAATGACCTTGTGTTTCCCCTACTATACAAAAAGTCCAAAGTGAAAAATATTATTTTTCATTTATCTGTGATCAAATAATATGTTTAAGTAATTTAGCATGAAAGCTATTTTTGGCATAAGGAAGTCTGTTGCTTGCCCTTTCAAAATTGACATGTCTGTGAGTTCAGATCAGTTCTACTTGGTTTCCAGGTCTATGGCAAGGATACGTTTCCAGTGCTCAGAGTTATAAATCATAAAACTGACAAAAACTTGGCAGGAGTATCACCTTTTTTTCTACCTAAACTTCAATCAAATTTCATTGGCCAAGACTCAAAGGGAGCCACAAATTTCCCAGAAATTACATTTCTGAATCACAAGATTACTTATAAGATAGTAAATGAGTACATTCATTTGTTCTGAGGAAAAAAAATAAATAACCTTTTCTCTAAATCTAATTTTGCTGCTTAGTAAAATTTACCAACACTTACAACAAACAAAAGCAGAAAAAAACCTTTCAAAAAGTTTCTAAACCCTGTCCTACAGCTTTTGTTGATAAACCACCACATCCTAGAAATACTGTAGCATAGTGTTTGAATTCCCCTTGCTTTATCATATTTTATACTTGAACATACTATTTGAATACATATCTTCTAAAGAACAAGATTTTCATTTAGATTTGCAATTTTTGTCATTTAAATAATTATTAAACTACATATATAGAAAAAAATACAAACCCGTATCAGCTACTTTTCAAAATATCTTGAAGGTACAAAAGGTGAACCAGCAAGTTGGTAACTTATTTGCTGTTTTACAAGTTGTGTGTTTACTGAACCACAATTTAAATCCTAAAACTCATTTATAATAAAACAAGGAGATTTATTTTAATAGTTGGTTGTACTGAAAAGTCATTGTTCCGCTAAATGCATGACTACATGTGTAAATACTAAACAGGAGGAAGAAAACCATAAACTCTTTCTTTCTAGCACCTGAAACATGGGAATGCCTGGATGAAACACCTCTAACTCTTCCTGGCATTATTTCTATGCCAGCAAAAAGCCTCTTAGAAGAAATGAACCCTAACCTCAGTCTCCTATGGAAAGTTGAATAGGTAACAGCAGGTAACCAGGACAGGAATTAGATCTTAGTTAATGAGTTTATGATAGGCTAAATGTATAGCAACTTCCTGAGCCAGAATTTGGACAAGATACTGGGTTTCCACTGTTGTTTTGGAGAAATATCCAAAACTTCACGGTTAAATATCCTAAAAGAACGATACTTTAACTGCAACAGCCTGCGTAAGCGGCAGCTGTCTTTCCCCACAGCTTCGGTCATGGCAGCATTTTAAGACAGCAGAGCTCTGCATCCAAAAATGAGGAAGGCAATAAACAGTGCAGAATCTGGGGCTTAGGTATATTTCTTACACAGTAACAGCCACTGATATACTTCTCAAGTAAATAGGATTATAAGATACACTACAGCATATACGTGGGGCAGGCTGGGTGGTAGGCAGGCAAGAAAGACTGAGAGGCTGAAGACAATGAGGAAGTTATCAAAAATATGCCTAAAAGTTGAGAGGATGGATGGTTTTGTGGTTCTGACATCATCTTCCTGTGCGTTGTGGTGGAAATCATACAGGCACTGTACACCTCATTTCCTTAACCATGAAACCAGACGAGGAGCACTTCAGCTCCACCAGCACTGCAAGGATAAATGCAGTAAAGATTTGTAAGCTCAGATTCTCTAATAGGGAGACATTTCAGAGCCCCATGTGAAAATCATATTAGACTACACAAAGCGTAAAGCTTATAATTGCACAGTATTTCAATATCATCTTTCCGGACAATTTTGGTTCGCTATGCTGAACTGTACAGTTTATGAATTAAAGACCTATGAATGGTTATAGTCTCCATATAACCAACAAGGTAAAAATTTCAATGGCTTTCTATACAGAAAGAAGAAAAAGGGGAAAAAAGGTCAGACTGGATTTTGTCCCAGACGCTTTTTTTGAAGACTGTGCTTAGGAGGTCGCACAGGACAGAGGTCTGTATTTCCGATCTAGCATCAGAAAACAGAAATAGCAACAGCGAGCGTTATATAACTTATGTTGCTAAGGGTTAGACTGTGACGCAAAGGAAAACTATATTTTATTCATTGCAACCCCAAGGAGGAGGGAAAGAGAAAGGCAAGGAATGTTGCAAAGAAGGGCAACTGGAGCACACACACAAAACTCTGGAAGAAGAGGACTTGGGGGTAACAGGAACATCTGCCTCCATCATCTGCTCTCCCCCACAGGGATTCCTTTCACAGAGGGTCTGTTCTAGTCCATCCGTAAGTGAACCTGATAGAAGAGGTCTGATAAAACCACAGACAAAGCACGGGTGTAAGTTTGCAAAGCTTATTCCAGTGTTTCTAACAGTACAGGACTTTATACTAATAAATGTTCTAAATATTTAAAACTTTAAATATTAAAACACACCCTAGACACAACATTAACAAAAGCTTACTACTAGAACAACTCATTTGCTCATCTTTCAGAAACAACTGCTCAATTGAATCAGATGTGTATGAAGAGTAAACCTAAAGCAAAACAATATTTTCATTAATATGTTACCAGGTACATCGACCAGTTCTCATAGAAAGAACCTTTTCTTCAATACCATAAAATATTTTAACACATTTTATGTTTTTAAGATTCTAAAATTAAAATATAAAATTTTACTTACTGTTTAAAAAATCGCTCCAGTTAAGGTTCTATTGCAAATAATTCTAAATACAGAAATGATACGTCCCTTTCATAGCGTAAGTTTTTCAGTAAACCAAAAGGTACACAAAATTTTCTTAACATTTTTAATGCTTCCATTCTACTTTTAATAAACTGCTTCAAAAATCAAGACAGATACTTAAATGCTATTCACTAAACATCACCACTTAATTGACACACAGATACACATAAACCCAGAAAGCTGCTGCCTTGATGAGATTGCCCTGGAGGACAACCACACACAGAAAAAAAAGATGAGTGATAGTATCAAGATTTCAGTTTCTTGTTGCAGTTTCATGCTTTAGAAGAACTATGTGGCTTGTGTGGACTGGCAGAATGGTTTTTGTTGGGGAGGGGAAGGGTTGGGGGTGTCGAGGCTTTGGGAGTTTTTGTTTGCTTTCTGTTTGTGCTGTGGGGAAATTTTGTTTGTTTTGAAATTGTCTATAAATACATTCTTTGTTCTGAGAATCTGACAGCAAAAGGGACCTCTCTGGAGTTGTGACACTCCCTGGCCACAGAGCTCATAGGTACCCATGTTGCAGTATCTTGTATCTCTGAAGTTGACAATACTACAGCACAATTTAAAAGGGATTTCCATCTGCTTCCACATAACTTGGTCCCACAGTTTTACAGTAAACATGAGACTTTGCTAGGTGCACAAAATGAATGGCCCCTTTCACTAACTCTTCGTTTCACACACATTCCTTTCTTGTTTGGGAATTCCATATATTCACATTTCTAAAGAAAGTAGGACATTTGAAAGGCTGTACATAAGTAATTACCATTTCCTCTCAAAATGCTTTTTGAAGCATGTTCAACTTTCACTGCACCTGAAATACCATTAAAAGGCTAAGATGGAAGATGCAATGTCTTAAAGGGAACCAAGTAACATTTTCAGACAATAACTTCTGTTGCAGTTGAGAGGGACCACACCACCACAGTAGATATTTAGTTAAATCTCAAGAATACTTAGTTCTTCTTCTTTTTCTTTCTTTTTTCTTTCTCCCTTCACTGACATTCTGGTAAGGATTATTTTGCTTATTTTACTAGAAATCTTCAAATCTCCAGTGACCATTTTATCATGTCCAGCTTACGTCCTTCTGTGATAATGCTGCCCATTAACTTCAACAGCTCTTCTCCCTTTTTGGTTTTACCCTACTCAGTATATTCACAGACAGCAATCATAACCCCTAGCCCGCATTCTGCCACGCTAAACATGACAAACGCAGTCATCTCCTGTAATATGTACTCTCTAGGGCTTCTTTGTTCCTGTTCCTATAATATTTGTAAGACCCTAACTTGATTTGACAAACTAAACGGCATCTTCAGATCTTCTGAAGAATCTCAGCTGTTTTAAACTCACTTTGATAAATGGAGTAACCCTGCTTTACAGAAATGTACCCTTCAATACTACCTCCAAGACTGCTTCAAGAGAATCTACCAAAATATTCAGAGGGCAGAAACAAAAGACAGCTCAGTCCAACTTAATAAAAAGTCTTCCACATCACTTGTTTTAGTCCCACCAGAAAAGCAGAAACAAGAACAAGTTTACAAAAATACTTATCAGTATTTATTAACTGTAGCTACTGAAGTGAAAAACATTCTTAACATTTTAGTTTAGGCAGTTATTGTCTGGCTCCCAGACTCCTGAAAACAGTTACGTAACAGGAAACACTGTTTTAACGGGGACAATTGCAATAGAGATGGAGGTGGCTACAGGCCAGAGTGCTGCACAACTCCAAAAGGCCAGATCTGTATAAAGGACCTGATACACGAAATCTGGGGTTCTGTACCCAATACACTATTTAGAAACTCCCAATCTAAATACCATATGTACTTCAGTTTCCTGAGTTCCACTGTAAGCCCCACCATGCATAGCTGCTGTACCTCCCTCTGGATGGGTAAGAATGGCTTGGCACCCACTTCACCCTGACCCTAAGGAGGTGCAGAAACTGGATTTCTCCTGACTCTTCTCCCATATAGCATAAATTCAGGTTCTTGTGACAGCTGGTAGTGGCTAATTCTTTTACAGGTCTGAAGAAAATTACATAGCTCTTTTTTGCAGTATCAGGATATAAACCCAGGTTTTATTCACTTTGCTGCTGCAGGTAGTTCCCGCTCCTTTCTTTTCCACTGCAGAAGAGGTCTTAAAGCTGGGAATACAGGTAACACTTATTCTTCCTGTTGAAAATTATCTACCATACAGAAAGAATAAAAAAAAAGTTTCTCAAGTCTGAAAGATCAAATCAGAAAGCATATTCCATCTGGGACACTGACCAAAAAAGACAAGATCAGTCCCTGACCCAATCCCCATTGAAAGGGCCATTGCACTCTGTTATGAAATGAGTGCTTCATGGGAAATGCATAATCTAGTCCAGAAAATTGAGCCTTCAAAAGACTTTAGATCTAGTAAGGCAATAAAGAAAAATTAGAAGTCACGTATACTTTATACTATATTCAGAGAGCATACTGAATTAATCTTGACAGCAGATTTTTTATGTTGTAAAAAGTGTTTTTTATAGGTAAGGCTACAACATCAGTAAGGATATCTGCCCACCAAGCGGACACTGCAATAGAGAATTGGCAATCACTGATATTGGCCTCCACATAGAAAAGAGAAACAGAAACAAGATTAGAGCCAAAATTTGATTGCAGTTTTATTTATAATAAAATGAATAATGTGCATATATTTGCTTGTGAACACCTGCATGATATTAAGTTTGTTTTTACAGTTACACAGATTGTTCATGCTCTTACCAAGATAAATGTACTTTGCTTCAAAATTTCAGTTAGAAGTTTGTGCCATGCCTTTATCAAGCATATTCAAATTCATATTAGAGTAAGCACAAATCAACTTGTATTTTAATGGTGCCATCTGTCATATTTTTTTTTGTATTCTGCTGCCAAAGCAGTGAAAGATCAAATGAAATAAAATCTAAACATGAGGTTTCATTTACCCTGCCACAAGAAATAATTTTCAAGGTGGCAAAGACAGATCTGTTTGATAATTACGTATTTTCTGCTAAATTGTTCCATATGCTTAGAATATTTGGGATTTAGCCAAGAAAAGCAAAATCACTGCTTGCAGTTGAGAAGTTCCTCCCCAAAACATACATCAAGTTATCTTTGTGCAGTTGATTCTTAGGTAAAAAGATTTACATTAACTATTTCTTTCACTGCATTCATCAGAAAAAAAAACAACTTACAGAAATATAAGCATTTAGCTTAATAAATTAAAATGTAAGCTAAAATAGTGGAAAAATACTTTGAAATACTGTATTGACAATTTCACTCAATTGACACCATCTGCTTTATGAGGCCATTTGAATTATTAATAACAACATTTATAAATATGTTCCTTTGACAGCTGTCATTGACAAGATATACTTTTATATTAAATAACCCATTGCAACTATTCACCATATTTGTTTAATCTTTTAATAGAAACTAAGTTTTGCTTCCATATTTAAGACACTTGCTTTAGTTCTAAAATTAATCCATCAAATTAAAGATTAGCTTTGACAAACCAGAATGAGAATCTATTATTAGTTTAAATATGTTAGTGAGGGAGATGCATATAGGACAGATGAAAAGAAGACACGGAGCTCTCTGCGGGATTCAGATGGTGACTGTTAGTGAGAGGAACTCCACTTCCTTCCTGCATCCCAGCCCTTTGTGCAGGAGGATGCTGAACTCACCAAGAGTGTTTTAATTAGAGTTTATAAATTACAGCATATTCTGATAATAATTTTTTTTTTCAAGTATACTTCTGCTATGAATTGTTTTGTAGAAATAAGTCCAGATTGATTCCAGGCACAACTTCATACTAATTATTGCCCTGACCTTACAGTAAAAAAGAAGGAAGAGCAACACGAGAATTTTTGGCAAAAGCTATACACATCCCCCTTACTGCCTAGCATGTCACCATTTTTGTAACACTACTGCTAATCATAATTTAAGGATTTAATTTTACCACTACATTTAATACATTACATAAATTTATCAAAGGACATAGAAGGATGTTTCCATTTTGAAGGAGTTTTCATCTCTGTTGGAGAAGAGCTTGCATACAAACACATTCTGGATATAGTTTATTAATTCTGCAGTTCAGCTTCAGATATCTGCATTCCAAATGAACATAAAATTGAAAGATCCTCATTCTTGTAGCAAAACACAAGTAATAAGATGGCAAGAAATGCCATGGTTCGAAGAACAGAAAAGTTTGATTTAGAAAGGTGAGACAGCCCTCAAACACCTGCACAAGGCTGTTCAAGGCTATTGGAAAAGTTCATGGTTTATGTTATTTTACCAGTTTAGGAAAAGCGAAATGTCTATACTGTTTCAGCTTTGTGGTACATATGTATAAACTACTCAGCAAAATAAAATAAAATGCACTCCACTAAAAGCATAACTGGTCTCTCAGGTATCACACATTATAACATAAGAGAAAAATTCAAGTGCAAAAGGAAAGGAAAAAAGCATATTACTGATCATGACTGTACTAATGTATGAGCAGAGGAAGGTACTGACCTGCACAAAGATAAAATAGCAGGTGGGATAGACCTGGTCTGTTTTGCACAAAGGATATACACAACTTCTGAGATTTAACTGACCTTGTTCAGTCTCACAAAAAGACAGACAGAAAATTGCCAGGAATTCCTTCTTCAAGACAGCTTGGCTTCGCAGGGAAGATAAAATACTTCTATGAGCTTTCCTAGTCTACTTCTAGCTTTAGCAACAAAAGAAGTTATTAAAAAAGTACTGTCTAATGTATAAGATTCATTTTCCTGCTCTTTATGCAGGCTGTTAAAACTATTGATACTTGTCTCTCTCCTCAAATATAACTGGCATAATTTAGGGGTGAATTATAAATAAACTAAAGGGAATTCAGTAATGTATTTCTCATGAAAGGAAGTATGGCTGTTTAGTCTAGTTAGTACTGTAGTAATTTACAGCTTTCTGCTTTTATATACCAAATGGCATTTCCATCCTTAGATCCTAGTGCCAAAAAAAATCTACTATTTCATTCCAAACATTTAGCAGTATTGCAGTATGCATACATAAATATAGAGCTGCCAGCCTTGCAGAATAAATCCAAGTGACAAATACTTTACATCCAACCTGGAATCAACTTATTGTGCAAGCAAAACAGCAAAAGCTTCTGCTATAAGCAATTCATCATGCTCATAAAATAAACAAAAGAAACAGAACTGATTGCAACTTTCACCGTTGCATGGCATAAAAATACAAAAATAATCAGCTTTTATAAAATAATTTATTACTTGTATCTCTTATTTCTATTTGTCTTACGCATGTAACTTTCTTATACAGAATCTTTAAGTGGGGTGACAATCTTTCAATTCGAGTAATATGTAGTCCATTATCACATTCAGAAAGTAGACAGCAACATTTATTTTCAGAGATGTACATAGAAAAGGTGATGGTGCAGCAATGTTACACTTGAAATTACTGTATCAGCTAACAATTTACTAGGCTGAGATTCATTTTTGAGTTACTAGAAATTACACAATTATCATTTAAGTGTAAATTGCTTAAGGCTACTATCAATGTCTTAAGAGGAAGATAGCTCAGTTTGTGGCCTTAATATAACCTAAATGAAGTAGATATCCCACTATATGGATTATTTTTTTCTATTTTCTAGGGTTTTTTTTGACAAAAGAAAGCAGCATTTTGTAAAACTTATTAGTGCTTTGGCTCCTACTGATTACAATGATCAGCATCAGAAGCAAAACCATAAAGCTATCGAAATACAGAACTGATTCCCTACAGGTTTTACAGATGCTGCCACACGAGCTACATCCTGTTGAGCATTAAGTTTCTAATTAGGGGAGATTAAATCGTCCAGTGTTATATCTTGGAAAGTGATAATCTTGACTACGTATCTTCCAGAGAACCTTCCACATACCTACAAGTCTGAAGTATACTTATGCACATTAAATAGTATGTTTCACATTTTAAAAGTTCCTTGAATGAGGAGCTCAAATTTTTGATGCAAAGAAGGTTCTTAATAGCACCTACTGGGTTCTTCCATCAGAGAAGGCAAACAGAAAGCAGAGAATTTGGTCACGACATATAAAGTCAGTAAACACCTCTGTAAAGGCAGGAATTCCCATCAGGGATCCTAGAAGGATCCCTGTAAAAATCACATAGCTGTGCAGACAGTGCCATCGTGAAACCCCAAGTTAGAACATCTGAAAGTGTCTGAAATGTAAGTGTATTCTCACTGCTGTACCTTCTTAAAATAAAGAGAAAGAAATTGAACCAATTTCTCCAAAACTCTCTTCCATTTAATTTAACATGTCTCTACTCTGACATTTACTTTCATATGGCTATAGAGTGGGGTTAGCTAATGCAGACAAAGAATCTTCAGAATACTTGAAAGATACCTCAAGTATGAAAATATTTATATAGTGTAAATTCCTGTGTTTTATTTTCATCTTGAATGGAAACGTGACCCACTTCATGAACATGAGCAACTGTAGGCTTGGGGGCCATTACCAAATCCGAAGGGAGACAGATCTTTTCCTGTAAGATTTCACCCACATGAGAGTTTCAAGCAGCACATGGCTTTGAACAGCACTGAAAGAGTCTGCACAAGTCATTTTCTCCCAGATGGATTTAGAGCAGAAGTGTCTTCTGCATGTAATAGTATATCATTTGGATCTTTCCCCTTCCACTTGATACTGCTTTCCCTCCCCATTCATTTCTGTTCCTTAATCAGACAAATCCTCTCCAAGAGATTATAAAATAATTTACATATGGTTTTCCTGGGAGAGAAGAGGGAAAATGAACATGGCTATATTCTTTTCTAGGACGCTTAGGAGCTTAAACTGAGAAAATAAGGTGAAGGACAGTCTCAGCTATTTAGGTTAGTCTGACCAGCTTAGTCACTACCAGTCAGGTATCCCCAGTTAGAGGAAGGCACAAAAAGACAGCAGATAGTTTTCTGCATCTTAATGGAGAAAGACACTATTTGAAGTACAAGAGTGGGAGCCCTTCCAAAAACATGTCTTTGTGCAAAGATGTAGTGACTCACTTGAGCCAAAGTATTCCAGAGAAAAGGTGAATTTCACAGCATCAGCTGCCCCACAGCACTGCTGCTTGATCTGATGAATGGGAATGTAACTAAATATTTGCACACGAAACACATCTCCTTCACATTACAAACACAGACTGGCATGGATGTTACAGGTGACATAAAATGATGGCAAAGTAATTTGAAGTTGCAAGGCATGGAAGGCATGGAATGAAAACACTTGCTAAGGTTCCTCTCAAACACAGCCATGTTTCTTGATTTTGTGCAACTTTTTTGTTTCATTCTTTTGCTTTGATCTAATTCAGATGGATTCAAATCCTGCAAGAAACAAGCTTATAAGGCTGCACCAGCATTCTTGCACACAACAGGTAGAGCCTAATGTCATGTTATTTTTAAAAGTTTGCCTGCTCAGGCATTTCCTCTTCTGTCATTAGTATCTCTAATACTTTCTTCTCTTTAGTTACAAGAGGCACTGTAAGACCCATTAAATTTTTTACATTCTTAGCAATCCAATCCTTTGCTTGAATTATTTTTTCCTACGTCACTTATAACAGTTATTACAATATTCCACCATTCCATTTTTTCCAGACTTCCTTATTGCATAATGTAAAATGTCTTTCTTTGTTATTTCAACTATGCTTTTAAACTTCTCATTTGTGCACACTGATTTTATAGGTTTCTCGCTCTTTTATGAGGTGTCTGTCTTCTTTAATTCTCTGATATGCATCCTAATTATTTTGTAAGTGTTCTCTACTTTCATCTATTCTTGCATGCAATTCCATTTCTTTTACACTTTATATTATATTGGGAAAACAATTTACGAACAGGTCAAAAATACAACAACTGATCCATATCATGCATTCATGACTTCTTGAAAGTTTGCCCCAACTTTTGATTTCTAACATATCCTAAATCACACATTATGATGAGTAGGCAGCTCAGAACCGTTTGGTGAAGGGTGATCTGCTTGCACACACAGGCCCACTGAGAATTTTTTTTTTTTTTTAACAATCAAGACTTTTTATTGTTTTCAAAAGTTATCCTAATTACTTGGCCTTCCCAGCAAAACCAGATTTTATTTTTTTAAGCCTATTCTCATTACAGCAAGCACTTTCAATTAAGTAAGCAGAAGTTCTGTCTGAGAAGGAAATGACCTAGCACAACATAATACTCAAAAGTCCAGGCAATTAACCACCTTTTTTTTTTTTCCAAACATTTTTTCAATCCATATTCCTTCCTGTATCACTAATGCAAAACATCAAATCAGCAACAAAACCACCCTATCTTATCTTGAACTGAAACTGCCTAGCAACCTTTTCTTCTGGTAGGGTTTCAGAGAAGCAAATGTCTATTTTGCTCGTGTATTCTGAAGTGAGTTAAATATGTAAGCAGTGGTTTAAAAATGTTTTCAAAATATACAAATCAGACTAAATGCAACTGTAAAGCTCGTTGACAGTGTTCTGCTGAGCTACTCCTAATTCAGCTCAAATATACAAATCTCTTAATATCAGCAGTTTATCCTCAAAAAAAATTGACAAAGTTCTCTTGACTTTTGAGGTACTAGAAATGTCATGTCTGAAAAAATAACATTCTAGTGCTAGACCCCCTAAAATGGAAAGCTAGCATGAACATCAGTAGTTTAATGCCTGAGCTCTTAACGTCTTTTTCTCCTCCCACCCAGACAAACGTACAAAATGTTGGCTAAATCTCATCCAAGTCACAGCCCCTACTGTCTAGAAAATTTATTACTACCAAACAGTAGATTTTCATTAGCAACTACAGAAAAATTATGAATAAAAGTAACAAGTAAAAAAATGCCTGCTGCATGCTTACAGAAAAATACTTTGCAAAATACTAGTTGTACAGTAATTGAACTCTTTTCCCTAGAGTATCACACCCATGTGGAACGTGTTTCTTTTAGAAGCATTAACAGTAGCTATGACAAATTTGGCTGAAGTAATAATATTGAAGCAATACACTTACTAGTTTTAGAAACATTTTACAGAATGAAGACATTAGATTTTACTAGACTTGCCTAACATATATACCATACTCTGTTTTAAAACATTCACATAGCCCAAGAACTTAAAGTTTAACCAGGCTGTGCACAGGATGATTTTCCTCAACTTTCACAGTATACTTTCTTTTGAGCCATTCCCAAAATGTAGCTCAGCAAGCCCTGAACTGCTTGTTGAAATAGACTGGTGTTTCGCCTAAGACCATTAAAAGATTAAAATAAATAAAATATCTGCTGTTAAAGATCTGAAAAACCATTATACACCACTGAGTTGCTCACAAGACAGTTAAAACCAACCCAAGCTCTGCTACACAGATCAGCTGAACTCAGGTTTTTATATGTTTTTAGCCTTTTTAATGTTGTTTTTTAAAGAAAGAGTTAACAGCATTATTAAGTGTGGAATGTTAAGTGTTTATGCAGTAGTCTCCCTTAAATGGGGGACATATCCTCAGTTGCCACAAAGTGGTACTTAACACAATGCTATGTTTTCTTAAGTAGAAAGCAAAACCAACAACCAAGTTGTGTATTTTTTTTCCTTAAGTGACTGAGTGATACTGAACTGACTTCACAGCATGGTAATTAATCAGTCCAGAAACACCACACCAAGTCAATATACACCAGCCTACAAAAATGAGAGTTCATTCACTGCATTTGGAAGACTCAAGTCTTTGCTCACACAGTTGCCCTTCCTAAAGCAGATGTCCCCGAACTGTGTTATGCATTAGAAGCCATTGCTCCTGACATGGGGGTGGGAATGAAGATGAAAAAAAAAAAAAACAGAAAAATAAAATAGCAGTCATAAGCAGCTGCAACCACTACGCAATAAATGCTCACTCCCTTAAAGCTTAAAAGCATGTGTGTGCATCTTGCTCAGAATACCCCCATCAGGCTCCCAGATTCAGAGGATGTAAAAGGAAGGCAAAATTAGATTTATATGGGAGCTGAAAGGCAGTTTGCCATTTTTGAGAGCAAGAAGTGGGCAGGTTACAGGACCTTGTAAGTGTAGGATCAGGAATAAACTATTATGTCTTTGTCAGAGAGAGTCAAAGGCGGGTGGGAATTTCTGAGTTTCTAATGCATCAGTGGTAGTTCTCCTCAACTTAAAGCAGAGTTGAGAAAAAACAAGCCTCAAGAATGACTGCATGTGACATACGTATAAAGCAGCAGAACAGCACTTTGTGTGCAGTACTTTTATAGTTAGCCAGTTGTACTTAGTCACCTGATAAAATTCTAGTTCAGATTCTTTTTTTTTAAAGGAATAAAATTTCACTTTTGCTTTTATCTTGTACTTAAAAACAGAAAAGGAAATCTCAGGAAATATACATTGTTCAAATTTGTAATCTCTCACTTGGGCTTTGAAGCTTAACAACCACATACCAAACCGTACACTGCTTGTGGTTTCAAGACTTAGAGGCAATGAACTCTTGTTCCCTGTCACAGAGGTGACAGTCACCTGCTGAATCACCAAAACCATATCCTGGTGCACACACATTTCTTCTGAGCTATACCCCATTCAGTTGCTTGTCTTGGTACATCTTCCTTGCTTCTTCAGAAAAAAAAGGTCATCAAGAGGTGCATGCTGGTAAATTGTAACTTATCATCAGACCTATTAATATGATACTGCTTTAGCCACAAAAAGGGGAGAAAAAAAGGCTTCCAAATTTTTTGAGGTGAGGCATGAAGAATCAAAGAAGTGAAGTAATTTAATTCCTTGTGGAATGAGATCTATGGGAAGTTGAACCTAGATTAACAGTATCCTACTTCTGAGCCTTTGGTTCCTAAAAATCAGGGTTTTCTCTTCCTATAACAATTTTTTAATATGTTAGAACAAAGCAAAAGCTAATCAGATATTACATATTGTTTTAAAAACAGCCATTTGTTAGGCTTTTAATTTGTAGAAAAGACGAGTTAATATCAACTAGAAAAGGACAGCTAATATAGATTTTTTTTTAATAAATCACTAATTCTGAAATGGTTAAACTCTTCACTTAAGAAAAAAATCACATTGAAATAACTGTTCTTTTTTATACATCAGTATTAATTTTTATTATAAAGCCTAGGAATCTAAAGTGGTTTTTTAATTCTCTTCACAGTTCCCAGTTACTTTCTTACCCATCGGTTTCATTGGGGAACTCGGCTCACGCAAACTTGGACCTCGTACTCAAACATTAACTTAAATCCCTTTTTTTTTTTTCCTACTGAAACAGTGCCTTAAATTTATCTTCACTGAACTGATGGCTCAACTGCAACTTCATAGAATTTTTGCCTGGGGAATTTCTCTACAATTTTAACTGAAAAAACGGAAACTGTCAATTATATTCCATACATGAAAGAGGACAGTTTATTCTAATAGTAAAAGGCAATGTTGAATTTTGAAACTACTGCATTAAAAGGGCATGGAAGTGGTTTTGGAAGGTTTCTTTACAAGACCATTCAATTCCAACCCTTGCTATATAAAAATATTAATGAATAAGCACTTTCTAACAGAAATATCTCTTATTTGAATTGAATGAGGAAAACACTCATTCCACCAAAAGAGATGAAGTTGTATTTTTACACCAATTGATAACTTTTCAGCAATTTAGCAGAAGGCTTTCCACAATGACTGAGTTATAGCAAGTGAATCAAGTGAGCTTTTGGAGGATTGCTTCCTTTCCAGACCAAGACTGTCCTTTCTCTGCTTGGGATATGGGAGTTACTCTCAGCTTATTTCACTGCCAGAGCCCATGGACTTATCTTGTTAAAAGCCACATGCATGTTCTCGGTCTGAAAGATGATTCCTTCCTTGTCCTTTCCAGAAACCTCTAGTCACCCCTGAACTTCACAAGGCTGCCCCTGAGATTGACAGCGAAACCTCAGTTGTACTACACAGGGGGAAGAGGAATGGATCGCTTGGGACAGAACTGGAGGGATTCTCTGGAGAGACGCTAACTCACCAGCTTGGTGATACAGAAACAACATTGAAGACCCCAAAATATTCAAGGGAAACAATATTAACTGCTCTCCTGCTGTCCACAAACCCAGGCACACTTCATTAAAGGGCTGTTTGTCTATTTGTCAGGCATGATTTGCCCCTAGCCTCCAGATGAGACAAGTATTCTCACCGGATAAAAGCTGAGGAAGAACTTCTTCACTTAACTAAGGCAGTAGCTTTTTCACAGCAGTACAGCCATGTTACTGTGCACTGAGAAGCACGGAGGGATTCAGTGTAGCTGATGCTCCTAATGCTGAAGGTAATTAATTGCAAGGGTTCCTGCACAGGGCTTGCAGTCAGCTAATATGGATCAAGACAAACGAAGGGAATGGGGACACTTCAGAAATACACAGGCTAATACATTCCTAAAAACTCTTAGTCATGGGGCTCAAACCCTTCCTTCAGGAGATCATTAAGTCTTGAGTTTTACCTTCAAATAATGATGGGGTGCATGAAGAGGGGGAATTTTTTTTTTTACCTTCTTCATCACTAGGTAAAACTCATTAGCATTTATGCCACCTGCTAACATACTGACCAGGAATTCATATTTGCATTGCTATCCTTCTGAAGGATCAGCTACAAACCACACAATTATGTAACTTAACATCAGACCTCCTAACAGGCTTCACCTTTCTACAAAGTTTCCCATTAACTAGGTCAAGAAAGCATATTAAGAAAAGCCTGCAGTATCAATGTGCTGTATGACATCAGATGCATTTCAACATCCTTTAATGTGATCATATCAACAGCCTCATCTCTGGTAAGATATTACACATAGCACCATCCGTGGCATGACAGTATGAAAGCAAAATTCAGAGCAGGTGTGAGGACAAGCAAGGAAGACTCTTTGTTTTGTTCTAGGCACATCTCTTGTCATTGTCTGGTAAAAGTAAACCAAACAACAAATGATATAAGCAAGGAAGAAACTGGGGGCTACCCTCATTTTTTCCTCCAAATAAGTAAAATACGGCATATTAAAAAATGTGGCATAAAGAAAAGCATCCATAAAGGAAAGACATCATCCTTCAGTTTGTAGCTCAGATGGAGACACCAAGAGGAAAAAGGGAATTCACTTACAAAGCTAGTGTCTTCTGGTGGCCCACAGGAATTGTACTGCTGAAGATGTGAAATGGAGTTTGATAGGGAAGTCCAAATATTTGACCAGTCAGCCTGTGGACATACTCCAGTAATTCCTACTTTCTGCAATCAGTTATAATTTGTCTTGAGGGGCCAAGTATGGATATCTTTCAGCTTATTAGATGTTATACAATGCCATGCATAAAGTGTGCAGCACTGTGCAATTCAAAAGGCTGTGCAATTCATGGGTTGAATTTCAAGAGGCAATTATTCAGTGGAAAAAAATGAGCATCTCTTCGTTCAATTAAAAACAGAGTTTAGCATGCATCACTAAGGGCAACTAATTCCTGTTTGTAGGTCCCCTTTAATGTTCACAGCTGGCAGGCAGCAAACCTACATTTTCTTAAGGCAGTTTCAGATAACCATTCTAGTTCTTACAGTTTAGTTCATTTAAGTCTCTAGAATAACTATGGTAAGTTTTATCATTTACATAGTACCTTGTTAAACATCCAGATTGGACACTGAAGGAGCTCCCAAGAGACTTTTCCCAGAAAACATTTATCAATACATTACCTGAAACTTTGAAGAGCACTTTTAAAATTCATTTTAAAATTCATTATTTTTTACCTCTTTAAAAAGAGGTAACTAATAAATTAAACAATTACAAAGCTCTGGTAAGTAGAATTAGCTTCTGGTTATCTAGCTGGATTTCCAAAGCAATCATTCTTTAAGTAGTTTATCAAAGCATGTACAGAGCAGAAACTGTTTTAACAGAGGTGAAGTTTTTGTTTATTCAGGAAAAATAAACAGTGTTATAACTGGCTAGAACTGTAAACATCTACAGAGCTCAATCATACAAGCATGTCTTATTTCCTGTTTGACTTTATCTGTATTCTGATAAGTAAAAACTAGGGCATTTCTCCCATTGGCAAGCACACATAGGAGGAAAACTGCTGAGTCATAAAGGCACAGACAGCAGTAAAAACTATTCCAGTATTAACAGATTATTTGTACACATTTTAATGTGTATTCATACTGAAGCCTTAAATAACTAGGACATATTTCTAAGGTCATAGTCAAGCAAACCATACTTCTACAAATTCAGATGGATGAATCATGAAGCCCATGGAAGACAGATGTTGAGAGCCCAGTGCTACTTATAATTCTCCACTCAAACTGTCATTGGAGGAGGGAGCAACAGTTGTGGTGATTTGTATAACAAAACCAAAAAGCTCTGAATCGCATTATCTTTAGGTGCTACAGTACAGCAATAACATTAGCAAAGATTACAACATGTGGAATACACAAGGCCAGAGAAGCAGTAGTACGTCCTGAGGCTAGGCTTTTTATCTTCCTACCTGTTCTGGGTTTGAATGTCGTATAACAGTGTCAATCTCCAGAACACTGATGTTGTTAGAACAGGATAAATTATATTTTAGGCTCTGATCTTACAAACAAGAGTCAGGAATCCAGAGCAAAGCTCAGAACAGTATGCTTAAAACTAATCTCCCTATTAACAATGGCTACAGAGAAAAAACAAATGCTCTGCATACTGGGACAGGGTTTTCAAGAAATTTTACAACAGCTTTGTGGAACATAAGAGGATCCTCCACTGACTTTTCATATGCTTTTGATTAAATAATACACATAGGGCAGAGAAGAAGAGATAACCTTTCATTTCTCTTCCTTGCAAAGGGAGTTCTAACAATGATTAACAACAATCACTGTAATACCAGAATGTAACAGGAAAAGAAAATCCAAAGAACACATTAACTGTTAGCGTTTGTACCCGGGTTTTCCTCTTTTCCTACAAATAAGCTCTTACTTTGTGATATAAACAAAATTTTCAATTTTAGATATTCAGTTTGGGTTATATTAAATTGCATCAATCCATGGGGCTATAGAGCTGCCCAGCTGCATCAGATGCCTAGTGACACAGCACTCCTAAAAATAAAAGCTAAGATTGTGAAAACATACACATTTTGAGATTTAGAGTGATGTCACAGTTACACGGCTCTAATCATCATTTTTGAAGATCAGAATTTAGGACTTCAAAGCTTAAATCCCTACTTATCGTCTGTTACGTAAAATACAGGCTAAAATAGTCTGTAGCAGACAGTCCCAAATGGTCAGGGTGAACCTCAGGGGATTGGGGGCAAGGCGGGAGTTTTGGAGAAAAAAAAGAAAAAAAGGAGACAGCGCTAGAACAAGCATGGATTAGGAAATAACTTGAATGGTATGATAGTCTGCTACTGAAATAACTATACAATTCCAAGGTTCACGTTTTGTAATAATTTTGGATTTGGGCCAGGGGGAAAGACCATACAAACGGAAACAGAGTTGGTTTATTTGGATTGGGGTTTTTCTTGCCGATTACTTTTTTTCCTCCAACTCTCAGACAAGATTCAAAGAAGCTCATTCAAAACTGTGAAAATTAATTCATGTGCATGGTATAAAATACCAGATACAGAAAAGCTAGTTAGAGAACAACCAAACTATGGGGTATTTTCTACCTTGGATGTAAAAAAGCTTAAGACAGAGTCATGAACCAAATAATACTATCAAAGCCCACTAGAAGCTGCTGGCAACAGTAAATTCCTATGCAGCATCCACATAAACACTCAAAAGCAGTAAGTGCAGCCTAACTCCACTGCACCACAGGGTTTTAGCTTTTCCTGTTGTGGAGGTCAAGCACCTGTGTATGCAGCAGCAGGAGCAGGGAAAGGAGGTAACATGAAAGGGAAGTCACACTTTCAAAAAATACATGAGGAAAACTGCATTAGACAGACACGGCAGGTAAAGACGGTAACTGTCTAAAATAAAAGCAAGTCAGGACAGATCTACTGTATTATCCTGGTCTTACTGGGTTGTGTTTTAATAATTTTTGTACTTTCAGGTTTCTGTTCCAGTCTGCCACCTGACACTTGGCAGGAAGGTTATGTGTATCTGCTAGACTGGAAATACGTTTCTGCCCTTCTCAGTGTGACAGAATAAATACACTGTCTCCCACTTGGTCTGTCTTTCCCATTTGTACATCCTAGCCGTACTGTCCAGAGCAGGAACCACATGCAGTCTGTTCTCCCCAGCACATAGTATGATAGAAAAGTGGGCATGACAGGAAAAATACATTATCAAAAATATATATTTTATGTGATGACAATGGCTGCACTGCAAACTTAAGTTATACTATGCCAAGGAATGTGTGTTAATTATATTACAAAGTAAAAAAAAAAAAGGCAATGCAAACTTACTGGAAAAAAAAAAGTTAATTCGTTTGTTATTGCTGTGCTTGCCAGAATCACTAGCATCCCACATAAGAAACCAATTCTAAACTAATTTTGAGCGGAAACTTTCTTCTATAAATGCAGAATACTGTCCAATAAGCAAGAGGGAAAAAAAAACCCCACATACTTTAAACCACAGGAATTCTTAGTGAAATGGATGAAAGGACAATTAATAAGCACCATGCTGAATTTTGTTTCTAATGTATCGATATGCACACATAGCACAGCTACTTCATTTTAGATTCTTCAAGCCTCTCCTTTATTCTCAGTACACCTTTAAAAAGAAAAATCATGCCCCTAACATTAAAAAAGTGATCAGTCATACAAACTCTACTTTTAACCCTTTGATCTATTTCACCGAAATACCAAGAACAACAATTATGAAAGTTTTTCCTTACTGCAGTAAAGTATTTAAGTGATTATCAATTCATCACATAAGGACCAAACCTAGAGGCAAAAGGGCTTTTTCCTTTAGTATGTGTGGGGAACACAGGCTATGCTAAATTATTGTCCAGTTGTGCTCCAGAGGCTGAGCTCACACTAACCTGCGTCCACATAAAGAGCTGTTGTCCCATGCTCTACTTTATATTTTTCACTGCTGAGTGCACACATGCATGGGCACTTAACATCAAAATGAACTGAAATAATACCAGGACAACACACAAAGTCTTTGCTGATTGTCAGCAGACACCTGCCTGATTCATCCTAGTCTCTTATAAATAAAAAGCTTGCCTTAAGCCACTTTCAGAAAGTATCTTACATGCACAAAATAAACTCTCCAGCGGTGATTTAAGCTAACCTGCTTGACTTTGAGGACTGCTAATCCACTTCAGTACAACAGGTAGAACTGCACAGCTGAGAAGCAACACCACCCTAAAACACTTTTTAGCTTTGACTTGCCACACAAGACTTTATATAGAAACAGACTTGAGACTCACTATTTTAATCCACTACTGCAATTTCCTTCTTGAGTCAAGGTCAAATTTGTACATATAAAGCACGCCAGAGTGCCTGACAAGGGGATACAGGAAGCCTTCTGACATCATGTGGTCTTGAGACTAACCTGACCACACTAAACTAGTGTATCTACAGGGTCACTTAGCAGCACGATAACTTCACTAACAGAGAACAACAATCAAAAGCAACTTCTTAACAGAATACAATCACCAACACAAGAAAGTAAGATATTTTGAGGTTGTGGAAGAGAAAAATGTACCTCTTTCCTACAACCTGAAATACAGCAAGCATGCAGAGGCCTACAGAATTTCAGTAGACATTATAGAAAAACTCACCTGTCTCTAGCTCCAGAGAATATTCTGTACCACTGTACCATCTTAATGACTACAGTCAAGGGAAGGTGTTCTTTGGTGGTGTTTTTTTATTTTTTATATATATACACACACACATATATAAAAACACACACTTAGCTTTTAAGTAAAAACAAAAAAACCTTGTATACACTTAAGCGGGGCATATTTATTCAAACTGATGTAATTTTTTGAGATGTCTTTCACAAAAGAGTTCTTTTTCTCCCCTCAGACTTCCGCCTTCAGAAAACAGATATTCACTCTAGATTATTTAAACTCGGAAAAATGCAAGTGTTTTCTTTGAAAAAAAATATCTATTGTTACAGCAAAAACTTGGGTTTCCTTTCAAGCAAGATCATATGATTACGCGTTTATATTTTACTTTCCGCAGGAATTTACACACCCCCCATTTGCATCCTGTTATTCATTTAGTGTTTCCCTTTACTTCAGCATGCTGCGTTAATAAAGTGGAGCTTTGGCTCAGTCTAGGCACTCAAGGTGACAATCAGTGCTCACTCTTGCATTTGTCAGATTTATTCTGCAGGGTTTTCCATATACATTCAACTACACAAAACACTCTTTCGAAAAAGCCCTTCTGAGAAGCACTGCATAGACAGAGCACGAAAATCAAACCTAGGGGTTTTCAGAGGTTTTTTGCTAATTCTGTTCTTCAAAGCACTAATTTTTCTTTTGAAAGGTGAATTTCACTGAAATAGATTCCATGTTATTTAAGACAACTAAAACAGTAGAAAGGTCTAATTTTCACTATTGTGTCTGTCAGTGGTAAATTGGTTACTTTTGTTTATCTTCACTTAAGTCATCGATGTTAGTCTTTAAATACCTTAGATGGAGACTGATGACTAACCTGATTTGTAGTCCTACAATACAAAGGCCCTAAAAGAAGTAGCAAAAATACTTTTTCTGCTAATAAAACCCATTGAAACAACTTCTACTGAAGCTGTTTTATCTGAAGGTATATTTTTTTTTTTCCTTGTAGAGAAATCATAGCCTTAAACTCTAAATTGTAGTCTTAAAACTTTGTTCCAGGACCTTCAAGTGCAAATTGGGCAGAAGAGGCAGCAAGAATAAAAATCGAGCAGTTCCATTGCACAAGAAACTGACATGAGAAATTAAGATTTGCTATTATCACTCCCTCCCACATAAGATAAAAAACTTGCAATCTTAAATTTATTTCAGAAAACATAATTAAAACAACCATAACAAAGCACATTTCATTGAGACTAAAACTTCTTCAATTCACCAAGAGAATACAGACAAGCAAAATAATTTCTTTTACAGCAGTCTGCCTGAGATAATATCTTGCAAAGATTTTCATGAAACTGAAGTGCCAAGAGAACTCTCATTTGATGGGAAAAATATTTTCATTTGAAAAAAAACTGCTAGAAATATTTGGCCAGATCTAGCCTTAGAGCTTAGACTTTATGCTAAGAACTGTCCTGAACAAGCACAGAAATCAGGACACTTGGATATATTCGTCAAGCAATAAAACAGAATATAAATTTATAAGCATTAATAAATATTGACAGAATAAATGAAAATAAACATTCTGTAGTCCTGCAGGGTAAAAGTGGAACTGTCTTAGACAGGTTTCTTGAGTCCTTTCATCCACATTTTGGAAGCTTAGACAATCCTAAACTGATGAGGATAGAGGTTATTTTAATGTCCAAAAATGTTTAAAAACAACTTGAAATTTAATATCAACTCCATTGCAATCAAGATTCTTCAGCTACAGCTGATCAATAAAATTTCATCTTCAATATAATAATTGTAAAATCTCAGTGACTGCTAAAAGAAAAGGACAATTAATTAAATACAAGCTCCTTGCTTTATTCCTGCAATGGAAAGGATCAGACTATGTCTGCCTTTGAAGAAATTGGTGTGAAGCCAACCAGTGCATCTCACCCCTACAGAGCAGCTCAGGTAGCGAAGGAGAGAGAGGGACAGGACTCCTTGGCCAGCCCTGAGGTGACCAAGGACACACACTTCTGACCCCATGACTACTCTGAGTGCTGCTGTATTACCCTTGCCAGGACTGGGGTCAGTGCACACCTGCCCACATAACTGGAAAACCTTAGCTGTCATTTTAATGCCTCATGTCCTGCATTAATCAGGGCTTGCACACAGGAGAGATTTGTCTCTATTTTTTACAAGTCACCTTTGCAATAAACTGTAGGAAGGGGCACTATCAATTACTTTATATCAAAGCAAAGTCATTTTCAATGCATCATTAAGCAAAATACAGCTGGATGGGATGGGAACTCATATGACATATTTTGAAACAGTAATAGTTTTACAAAGGCAATTTTCAGAGGGGGAAAAGAGAAATCTCTTGGGTATCTTTGACAGTCTGATGAAAAGGACTGGAGGACTCATTAAGGGCAATATTACTTCCAAATGTACAGCATTGAAAGACTGGTGACCTAAGTGAAATATAAGTAGTTATATTTAGTTTCAAGAAAGTGGAAAGCTTACTTCACACAGTTACGCTGTATACATTCACACAACTGGAGATTCCATTAAAATACAGATAAATGTAAGTTTTAAGTACTTAAACAGCTGAAATCAACATACAGTACAAACCGAATTTTACGAGCAGCTCAAACCCAAATAAATTCCCAATGCTTACCGTCAAAAAAACTTTTAGCTCTCAGGTAACTGACGCTAAGCCTAAGCACAGACAGCTTATCCAATTTGGCGATAACATCTTGAGGGAAAGGCAGCAGGCTTGCCAAGCGGTCCAGCTCCGCATTCAGGCGATCCCTGTGTCTCTTGGATGGATTGGACTTGACTCCTTCAGCTGGGGACGGCTTTACACTGTGGCAAAAAAACAAACACAATATAAATGCCAGGTCCATTCCAAAATGAAGGCAAATATTTGCCAAGCCTAAAGTTACAAATTGTAACATTCTCAAACTGTAACAATCAAAATGTTTTCCCAAGTCACTTTGTTCCCCATTGGGAAAAAAAAAAAGAAAAACAACCTAAAACGGCTTAATCTCCCCCCCAACACACACACTGTTAAATGAACCAGTCTGAGCTACAATGTCTTTTTGAACTTGCAATGAACATTTGAAACCTTTGAGATTCAGCATTTTTTATAAAAAGCTTCCTATACTTTCAGTCAAACTACACTTGAATTCTTCCTAATGTTAGTATTCCAAATACATCAATAAATTTTAGCAATATTTGTGTACAAATAAATTTGACAGCACACTTTTTCACTTCAATAACAATTTCTCACAGATGTCCATAGTTTTTATCAGTTTGAAACAAGCTATTATTAACCGAATACATGAAAAGTTTTAGTAACTTGCTAGGCATCCAAAACTATATTAAAAACCATGAGATATAGCTTAGCCAGCATGTAAAATCTTTGTAGCAAATACTAGGAGCGCATCCTTTAAGTCATCTCTCAGCTGAAGGCATTTCATTTGAGTACAACATGACAAAAGCATGCCTTTGTACTTTAAAAAGAACAATTTTAAAAGCTTTGTGTTATGAATTACATAACGAAGTTTGTAAAAACTTGCTATGTTCCATTCATATCCACCCTGAGCTCCAATTCCAGATACTTGCATACTCACACCTTCCCACATACACAGAAGTCTGGGAACAGGTTTAAACTCCTACTCATTTGAATTGCAATTAGTCATTACAAGCCAATACTGAAACCAAATAATTTATCTGCATAAACCATAGTACATTTTCTGCTCTTTATTAAATAGCTTTCTAATTAAAGAGTGACTCATTGTCACTTTTCCAGTACTACGTGAGATCTACAGCAGTTATCAATCTGTGCTGCTCTCACAGAAATGTTGGTCATGCAAGATGCATCGCTCAAAAATACTGAGCATAAAGACATTCAGCAGCTAATTTCTTCAGTATTTCATTTATTCTGCTCCCAACCGTCATCCTTATATCAATTTTCTGATGAGCAATTGCAAAAGTGACAATAGTTATTTTTGCCACTGCTTAAACCATACAGAAAAGTAGCTTCATCTTGTGTTTTCAGTCAAATGAGTACTGATAGAGCGGACATTCTTATTTTTACCTTGTTTTTACTTTATGTTTCAATTACACTTCTTGTTAGTTTAAATTCAAGCCCTTCTTCTTACAGCCATTGCTTATTCAATCGTCACTTGTCAAAAACTTGCACTTAAGCCTGGCTGCCTGCTCCGCAGCACTACAACTGCCCTTTTCCACATTAAAGGAGCCTGGAAATGTGAAGATGCCATAATACAAAATGTTGTTAACAGACAGAAATATAATATATCAGCAGAAATTACTTCCCAGATGGACAAAGGTAAACTTGCTGCAGAGTAAATACTGTAAATTAGTAGTCCTTTATCCTAAAAACATTTGAAAAGTGGGCAAAACGGTTGAATCAAGAATTATGAAAATTCTTTCTCTTGAAAAAAACAGAGGATCATCATCAATGGCAATGGATGACAAACTAAGTATTTGGTTAGATGTGTGCTTCGGTCACAAATCATGACTTTGACACCAGCAGTTCACCATATTCCCAAGTGAACACTAAATTTTAAATAATTTAGCAAGGTTTTCTTCATATTCTCTTAGGCTGGCAGAATATTAACTTGTACAAGCCATATGATTAACAAAACTTAAATATAGCCTTAAAAAAATAAAGTTCAAAATCATCAAGCATTAGCAGCAACATTAAAGGGTATTCCTTACATGTTTTTTATGTATTAGACTGTTTCTAAATGTAGAAACAAAATAACAGATTTCAAACATTAAGCATGTAACAGTTGTATAACAACCACTGAACAGCTAACTACTATCAAATAAAACTGGTCTGCTTCTGGAAAGCAGAGGACTCCACAGAAATCACTCAACACACACAAACTTCACAAAATAAATCAGCACTAAGTAACAGGCTTTTCTATCTTAATAACTGTCCCCTGCTTTTCTTTAAACTTGCAAGTTGACAAAGCAGTTGAAACTATGTGCAACTGTGCAGTCATCTCATCAGATTGAGAACTAGATGTGATCTTTACTTTCTAAAGATCTCTCTTAACTAGCTCAAAGCATTTCTGAATACTAAGTTACCAGTATTTGCAGCACAAATCTTGCCATATTCTCTCCCCCCAAATCAAACATCGATTATCCCCAATTTTCCCCTTTGTCACCCAACTAAAATTCATTATATAAAAATGGATCCTTCTGTGACGAAGGGAATAAGGGCGGAAGTGCCAGGGGCATAAGCAGCAAGCTAAACCATTTTCCATCCACTTATATAAACCCTCAATGCTAAAGACAGCCGAGCTTCAATGCAGAAAATTATCTTTAAGGCAAATTATGTGCAACGGCAAGATTAAATCCATGCATGTGCTTTATTTAAAAGAAAAACAACAACAACAACAACAACAAAAAAAAAAAAAAAAAACCAAAAAAAACAAACCCAAAAAACCCCACAAACTAAAAGAGGGAATGTATTTAAGCTGATCTGTCCATTCTTAATCTTCTACCTTTCATAGGAAATCTGAATTCCCTAATCAAAGGCCAGCGGTCTCTGCACACTCAGAGCCTCTAAATTGATTTTTAAAACTTATTACCCGACAGCTGCAAGACAAGCAAGAACACTTAATTTTTGACTTAACAATTTTAAAGGATTTACCATCACAACACCAGCTGACTGCTGTTTTCACAGGTCTGCTACAGAATACTTAATCAGAAGTTTTCTCTACACATGCTCATCATGTGGACCTTCACAGACATTAACACTAAATTATTAAAAAGTGCACAATTACCTGAGTCTTAATTATTATCAAAAGGCCAAATTAAGTTTCAATATTTACATGCTCATTTGTATTATTTTAAAGGGCAATTGAAGCAGTTTCTGAGAAAATGCAAAGAGAGCACAAGTTTATTTTGTTCATGACAACACAAAACACTGGGGAAAAAAGTAGAAAACACAACAACCAAGCACTGAAAAGCATGATTTCTTAGTAACACGACTGAAGTGTGAAAAGAAATCAGAGAATAAAAGAATGTGCAAGAAGAACACTAGAGATACAGAACCATGTTTTTAAAAAAACTAATTTGTTAAAACCCCCTAATTATTAGTTCATCAGAACTTTCTTATTGCTTAGGAAAGAAGGACATATGAAAGAACATACAAGTCACCAAACTAATGGATTTAATCTTCTCAGCTTTGAATATTTTTCATCTCAGGTTTAATAGTACATGCGGTAGTATATGTTCTTGTTATGCATAGGATTTCACACAGCGGAGGACAGGTATATGAAATCAGTTATCACTAAGCAAGTAATACAATCCTAAAAAAATTATTTATTTACTTTAGCAACTGAAAAATACTTGTAAACATTTACTCTTATTTCCGACAATTTACAATTACTGAAAATTCAGCTGATAATTTCTTTGGAAACAACAGATAAGACAACTTCTTAGATTTAAAGTTGTTGTCAACCAATCTTGAAGGGGCAGAGACCCCTTGCAGTGGCTCCTTCAGCAGGGAGTGAAACCAGTCAAGATTCAAACTGCTGATGGGATAAAGTTGTTTTACTAAAAAAACTTCAAGCAGTGACATGTTACTCATCTGATGCTGGGCTATTGTTTGTCCTCCAGTAGTAAATAGTTTTAGTTTGTTCAGGTTGGTTTGGTGCATGAAGGATTCAACCAGAGTGATAGAAACATCCAGAACACCAATCAGGAACGAAAGTTTGACACTCAGTTTTAACATATCTCAACACTTTTTAAGATAACAAGTCAAGATTTCTTGGAAAAAAGAAACAAAAAACTATGTTCCTGTCTACTGACCATGTTACCTATATATGTATACCTCCATTTGCTGCAGATTCTCTTTCTAAAAAGTATACTTTTGCAAGAAACATTAACCAAAACCAACCAATCAAAAAAACCCACAAACCCTAAAACAAGTGACTTTTAAGTAGTAGTCTTCATGTAACATACAGCTACCCCAAGACTGACAAATATATATAAGAAGTTTATTCTACATGTAGCAATAGTCTTATTGCCTCCATTTCAAATAAGAGGTGCAAACTGCTTTGTAGCACATACTGCTTTACACAAAGGAATACTTCAATGATTATTTTTCTTTTCTGATGAACTTCCTTTTTGAGAGCTTATTCTGGCACTTGTTGTTTGTTTGCTTTGAAAGAACATATAAATAGTTTCAATTTTTTAAATTAAAATGTCTCTGTTCTGCTTTCTAATATTACTAGGATTACTCATCATTAAAGATCAACCAGTCAAACTTCTGGAGCACTTAATGTCATAAATACATTTAAGATAACACAGAAGAAAACCCTATCGTGATTTTTTAATTTAGTCTACTAAATAAACAAATCATTATGCTTTTTGCCTCTGCATAGTATGAAACGTTTATAACTCCCCACCCCATTCCTTGTCTATTACATTTATCCAGTTCTACAAAACAATTCCTATCCAAACACTGAAAAAAAAAGAAAAAAAAAAACCAAATCAGAGCTAGTAGGCAGAAAGACATAAAAACTGCAAGTTGAAGCTGTACTTATATAATACCTTTCATGTCACGTTAGAATCTATCTGCAGTAAACCCCACTTCCATAAAACTTGCATTTTTTTCCCTCCAAGTAACATTAGAATCTATCTGCAGTAAACCCCACTTCCATAAAACTTGCATTTTTTTCCCTCCAGGTACAATACTAGTATATTAGTTCACTTAATAACCACTAGACAAAAGAAATTCAAGACTTGGAAAAAAAGACGAAAACAGAAAGCAGGGGCCACACATTGCTCCCCAAGCCTCAGAGGGGAGTGAAACACCCCCAGCCCTGCTGCCACCAGGGGGACTCACAGGGTTCAAACCTTAAAGAGGGAGGAAATTGAAAGACTCCAAGGTATTGAGAAAGTGATTTCTGTAGCATATTACAAGCAATTGGAGTGCACATGTTTTGCATCTTTTTCTCTCTTCCCTTACATGACAAGATAACAAGATGAATTGCAGGAACAGTTGACTATTATGTTCCCCCGCAATTGCTTTTCTTTTTCAGCTACAATACTGTAATTCCCGACTGAATCAAAAAAGCACATTTCAACACTTGGCACTGTCAGACAACAGCCTGTGATTCCCTCTCAAATTCTGTTCTCTGCAGGGCACACAGTAAAAACTGGGAGTTGTAGGGAGGAATTTTCTTAAATTGTTATAGAGTTATGACCATGGCTTTCATGAGATATTTGTACTTGAAACAAGAAGTATTTCTTCTATTTCATTTTTTTACTATGGCAACTATAGCATCATACTTAGACCTTCTTCCATTTCCATATGCTATCTGTCTCCACAGATTTCTAAGTATTGTGCTCCATTGAGAGTTACATATATGGCAAACAAAACATTAGAAATATCAACAGATACAATGTCTTCTATAAAATATAAACTATACTAGTTTCAGTAATGTGTCACCTCTTTTTTTTTGTTTGTTTTTGAATAACTGAATTCTGCTGAGGGGAGGAAAAACCAACTTCAAACAGATTAAAATGACAGTAGTGTCAAACCTTTATTAGCCAGCACCAAGTACATCTTTCCTCTCTCTTGCAATCACTTAAAAAAGCTTATTGTCTGTCTCACTTTTTTTTGGCCTAAAGGTGCGGTCTGTAAGTAGTTATGTGAGAAATCAGAGCCCTCTGACCCACTAGCAATTTCTCCAAGGCTGGCCCAACAGAAGCAGCGACCAAAGAGTGTAAGACATTTTTAGAAGAAAAAAAGCACATGAACATAATAAATGTGTTAAAAGTAAGATAAAATCTTATATAAAAATAATTTCCAGTAACCCAATCAAAGTGGGTTAATAATCAGCCTCCACTTCAATTGCAGGTGAACAAATTGTTTCAATATGAATACTTTTATTTTGAGAAGAAACTTCTCCCTCTGATCCTAAGCCAAAGTCCCTCGATAGATAAATAGTTCCCATTAGTAATAAAGCTTCAAGTTCAACTAATCACAGCAGTTCAGCCAACTTACGTAACAAGAAGACACAGGGAAAAGGATTACTTACATAGGCACTACAGTAAGGTTAAACAAAAAGGTTTCACATCCTCTAGCCAAGGCTAACCAAAATTTAATAACAAGCCAGACATTAAGCGATCTCACCAGCAAGGCAGAATACCTCACCCTTTCACAATCAGAACCATTTGCCTTTAGCTACTAGTAGACTACAAGTGCCACCAATACATTTCATTTCTTCATGAACAAACACGGATTTCATTCTTAAAAATCCAAATCTGCCGTATGAATTTAATTAGGTACCTCTACATTTTCATTTGGAAATGAATGGTCAAAAAAACAGACACTAGTGTCTTCATAATTAATGCATTGTCTAGCAAAGGAGTTAAATACATGTATATACGTTTTTAGACTGTTTTTTCTAATTTGTGGGGTAAAAAACACCAAGCTACATACATGCATTCATTCTAACAACTCCAACCACAAAGAAGCAAGCACTCAAGCTAATTCCTTTCACCCCAAGACAGGTGTCTGCTGTGAATCTAAAAACATATCATTCACAATATAATTTCATCAAATATTTTTCATCTTTTCATTAATGATTTTGTAGTCCTTGCAGTTATTTTACATCTACAGAAGTAGCCCATAGAAATGCACAAGGATTTTTTGAGCTTTGCTTGTTTTTCTTGCAACTCAGTAGTTTACCTTTGCTACTTTTTATGACCTACAGATTCTTGACTTTCAGTTGAAAGTGCAAGTTAAGCATCTCCTCTAGACTAAAAATTCCCCTCTCATGAGAGCTACGTTTTAGTGAAGCATACAAGACCTAGGTTGCAAACCTAAAGCAGGTGCATCATACAAAATTACTCCAGCACTAAGCTGTTCCCACAGTTTCAAAAATATAAATTAATAAACAAAAAGCCGCCATATAGCCAAGCTTTCTTTTTTTTTTTTTTTTTCCCCCGTCTTTCGACTGATCTACTACACTTGAGTTTCTTTGGCTCTGCACAAATAAACGCATCTCACGCGGTACCGGCGGGTTAAAGCCGGGGGTTCAGTCCTCATAGGCAGGCCCTAAACGGTGGGAACCGGCCAAGCCTTTCCCGGCTCCGACCCCGCGCTCCCCGCAGGAACACCTGAGCGCGCCGGCGGCCGCGCGGTGCGGAGCGCTGCGGGTGCGCACGGGGGAGCGCGGCACCCACCCGCGGCACCCACCCCGGCGGGGCGAGCGCAGCCACCGCGCGGAGCCGTCACCTCAGATGCCTCCCAATCTAGGTCAGCCGGCTGCGCCGCGCTGCCGGCACCGCTCCCTCCTTCCACCGCCGCGCCCCTCTGCA